>QNUK01000225.1:700000-942500 GCA_013621035.1 Clarias magur | reverse complement strand
GTCTGCTGCTAGAACTCTGTGTGGCATTGACCTGCTCTCTGATCTGAGCTGCTGTTAACCTGCGATTTCTGAGGCTGGTGACTCGGATGAACTTCTCCTCCGCAGCAGAGGCGACTCTCGGTCTTCCTTTCCTGGGGCGGTTCCGCATGTCAGCCGGTTTCTTTGTAGCGCTTGATGGTTTTTGTGACTGCACTTGGGGACACTTTCAAAGTTTTTCCAATTTTTCCGACTGACTGACCTTCATTTCTTAAAGTAATGATGGCCGCTCGTTTTTCTTTACTTAGCTGCTTTTTTCTTGCTGTAATACACATTCAAACTCTTTGAATGAGAAGGTGTGTCCAAACTTTTGGTCTGTACTGTATACATAGATATACTGTATATAGTATGTAACAACAACAACAGTCAGTTGTTATTTTAAGACATGGAGGTCAACCTCTTTAGAATTGTTCTTGCAACAACAGTATTGTGTCTAAAGAATTTGCAAAACCCATCAGTCACCATGATGAAACTGTCTCTCCTGAAGACCTTCCCAGGAAAGCAAGACCAAAACTGAGCTCTGCTGCAGAGGAGAAGTTCATTTAGAGTCACCAGCCTCAGAAATCACCAATTAACAAACAGGGCCTCAGATTAGAGCCGTTATGAAGCTTTACAGAGCAGAAGTAGCAGATACACATCTCGATATCAACTATTCAAAGGAGATTATTGAGTATTTTGGTTGTTTTACAGTGTAAAAAGACATAAATCTCAAAAACGACTGTGGTGTTATAGCAAGATACTTTTGAGTATGTATAAATATATATATATATATATATATATATATATCACACAGTATATGTGACCGTGTGCATGCAGCCAGCACTTGTTTCAGCACCACGACCAGCTCGCCTGCCGAAGGGCGGAGTTGGCAGCGAATAACCATCAACCATCCCGCTGTCATCGACTGCCTATAAAAGGCCAGCCAAGCATCAGTCTGGGGAGCATCAGGTCTTAGAGGTTAGATTCACGATTGTTTTGGCTCTCATTTCCAGAGTCTGACTGCTCCCGAAATTCTTCTCCGTGAGGCATGTCGACGAGGAAGGGCCAGCAGCAGGTTTTTGTGTAAAAAGCATAATGCAATCATCTGATCATAGTGAGACTGACCAGCAACACATTACCTTTTTCACCAACCCATTATTTATTTAACAAAAATTAATAAAAAAAAAAAAAAAAAAAAAAAAAAAAAGAAAAGAAAAGAAAAAACAAAGCATGCTTCCACAGGAAAGGTGGATCGACAAGCAACTGAGTCACATACTGTATGGTATAAAATAAATAATTAATGATTGTTAGTGTCATGTACTGTATACAGCGTTGCAGGGAGCCTGGAGCCTATCCCAGGGGACTTGGGGCATGGGGCGTGGTATACCCTGGACAGAGTACCAATCCTTTGGACACACACACATACTCCAGGAAATTCGAGCCTAATTTTGCAAGTCTTTGGACTGTGAGAGGAAACCAAAGTACCCGAATGAAACCCACCAAGCACTGGGAGAACATGCAAACTCCATGCGCACAGACACTAGCTGGGAATTGAACCCAGACCTTAGTGGTGCAAGGCAACAGTGCTAACCACTAATTCACCATGCTGCCGATTCTTTTTGGATTGATTTTTGTTAAATAAATAATGGTGAAACAAGTCACATCTTATTGTTTAGGTTCATCTGAGGTGGTATTTGCCTAATACTATGACTATGATCAACTGCATTTTATTATGTTTTTATAACCATGGCCATCCCTTCGACAGCATGCCTCACAGAGGTCAGTTTCCGGAGCAGTCGAAAATCCCGGGTTGAGGCACCTCGCCTCTTTTAAAAGAGCGGTGGAGCTGTTTGTGGTGCTGAAGCGATTCCTTGGCCTCAAGTGAGGAGTGGCCTGCTGTCATTATATATCCATAAATAAAGGCATTGGACTACTTATTGGAAGGTCCCAAGGTTCAAACTCCAGCACCATCAAATTGCCACTTTTGGGCCCTTGACCCTGAACAGCTTGGATGTACTGTATAATGACATAGAACTGTAAGTCACTCTGTATACGGTTGTCTGCCAAATGCTGTAAATTTAAATGTAAAAACAAGAGGTGATGAAGGTCACGTTTCAGGTCATGCTGTGCATTAAAGGTAAAGGTCGTATTAACCTGAAGAATTATTATGTGTTTATACTCTGAATGCCAATGTGCTTTACATGATTGATCAAGCCACAGTGGTGATGAGGAGGACTGCATACAAATCCCACAACAACTGATTGCTGGACTACAAGGAGATGCTTTTATTGCAATTACAGGCACATTGAATGCAACCCAGCAGTTTAGAGAGTTCTTGGTCGTTCATGCAAGCATTTTAAGAGCACTTGTACAGCACATTCGATGTCCCGGCATCTGTCATGACAAATGGCATACACTCAAAAAGTGCAAAACGTGTAAGAAAATAGCCAGATCCACAATGGATAATGGATCAAACATCACGCTGCATGTACACGAATTCCATACATTGAATGCACACACACACACACACACACACATAGGAGATTGAGGGAGGGAGGTGGGGGAGGCTCACAGAAGAATGCCATGCTGTTTCATGGGGGAGGGGTGGGCGTGTTAAAATGACAATGGCTGTCCTGTTGATTCAGATGTGTTTCATGTAGGCTTTGTATCACATTCTGTAAGCGTTTCATTCTACCGTTTCTAAAAGCAAGTCTGCATATTCATTCAGTTGTTTCAGGATGATTAAGTTATAAACTGTAAATGTACTCTGGAGGAAATAGACCCATACAGTACATTCACATTAAAAGGAAAAAAAGTACTTTTGAATACTTTTTTTAAAAGCTAGAACTCTAGTACCTTAAGTAAATTGCCTTAAAAAAAAAATAAAACAGCCGTCACTTGTCTTGGAGATATATTGGACCAGGAGTCAAATTCTGAACCTTGTTTCTCTGCTGAGGACAACTTCATACTCGGCTGAGGACGCCGCACCACCTCTATGCTCTGCTGAGGACGTCGTTTCTTCTCCATGCTACATGGTGTACATCGCTGACCCCTTTTCCTTGTTTTACACTCTTGACTCACGGAGTGTGACTATCTCTCTCTCTCTCTCTCTCTCTCTCTCTCTCTCTCTCTCTCTCTCGCTTATAACCCCCCCCCCCCTTGGCTCCACTGAGAACGTCACTCGCCCTTCTTGCTTCGTGATGAATGTCTTTCCATTATCTTGGGCTTTGCTCCCCTCGCTGGCTTCTCCGTGCCCGTCATTCAGTTTTCATGCTCTGCCATGGATGTTGCACCTCCCCTTATCCATTCAGAACAGAGCGCACCATCAATGTGGCTTGTGTAAGGACCTCGTCAGTCAAAGAGCCTTTTTACAGATAAAGACCATCCCGCATGAATGTCCAGGCCTGTCCTCTTGATTGTGATTTGTATAGTCTGCGCTGCTCCTTAAGGGATAGGGGGCATTGTTAGGGGTGCAAGATAGATTACATTTCCCACCATGTTATGCACACCAACCAGAAGTGGTCACATGACTACTTCTCCACCAGTAACTTATGGTGCTTTTGTCTTTCTTGGGACACTATTCATGCTTTGTTCTTGTCCATGTTATTTTGCCTTTTGATTATTTAATTTGCATATTGCATCATATCAATTCATCATCAACAGAGTTCTACTGTGTGTCCAGCTCAGTAAGTGGCATTCCTTGTGTCATGGCCAGGGAAGGGGTCGTGCACCTATACCTTTCCTCATTACTTGCTCACTCTGTAGGCGCACTACGTACAGTAGGTGGCCTCTCCTTCTGCAGGTGTACAAAGGGGCCTTTAGAAGGGACATGGCTGGAAAAACATCATTTTTAATGGATCTCGAGCTTTCTCCAAGCTATTAAAATGAGGTGAAGAGTTTAGCTCGAGTCCAGCGGTCTACAGTGTAGAGTCACGCAGTGGCCACTTAGATGCGAAGAGTGGCATGCAAGTACTGTAGGGTGATGTCATGTGCCCCAGGGACATCAAAGGCAATAACTGACTGCGGCTGTGAAAGGACTGCACAAGCTCCCACGGCACTTTCACTTTCATCTAGAGCCAGCCCTCGTGATCCTGCCCTCAAAGAGAAATAAAGGCTGCTGTTAAAGTTAAGACCCCGGGAATGCTGCCCAGCCGGCAAACGTCACGTTGGACTCCCGTCTTTGGCTGCACCCAAGGAGTGCTAGAGGGGTCGGTTGGCCCATTCTGCCACTCTGCCCACCGCCTTCGCTCACCAACCTCATGCCCGCATGCTAGCTGGGCACTGCCTCCAGACCCGCATGTACACACCTTCACTAGTTTTCTCCCCTTTTGTCATTCCTCCCTCCTTGAACCCGTCCATTTTCCCCATTCTTACAAATAAAATGACACTTTTCCTGTAAGATTTTGCCTCGTGTCCATGCGTCTGTGGTGCCACTTGTGTGGAAGATCTTACACTTGGGTAAATGACAATTATAGTTTTTTTTTTTTTTTTTTTTTTTACTTGGTGCCCCAGTATACAGTGCTGATTTTAAGGTAACCTGGAGGTTTGGTGTGGAATAGTGAGTGATCTGCAACCCAGAGCTTCAAATGCAGCATCATGGTGACCAAATGATGACCTTTATACATCGCTAGCTTATCAGAAAACTGCTCAACAAGATTGTGCAGGAACACAGCGCCTTGGGAGGGTTTTTTTTTTTTTTTGGCATTTTTTTCATGCAATTTGACTTGCAGCAGATTAATTCATTAAAAACCTGATATGATTTCCACATGCACTGCAGCACTAAAACTTTCCAATCTGTGACAAAGATCGGGAACGAATTTAAATTCCACATCACTCCCGTGTCACCAGTTCTATCAGTGACTCCTGATGAAAGCAATTAAGGTCGGCGTTTGAGTACCATCCTGAAAATGTTAATGCGGAGTACTCTGAAAAATTAAGATTCTCACCTCAAGGACTTATGATAACAAACAGACTTTCTTTTTGGGAAAGCTTTGAAGCTGGCAAGACAAGCACTCTTCAGTCGGCCTCGAGACTTTCAGTGTGCTGTTTGGCATTCTGAGGCTGAGACTCTGTGGGAATTAATGCTTTTGGCTCTGTAAAGCTGAACCTAACCCCTCACAACCCTTCACAACCCCATGGCATTAGTCTCTAAGCCTGACTTCTTCTTCGTCTTCTTCTTTTTTTTTTTTTTTGCTCTCTATTTCTTTAAATGATAGCACTGCCTCGGGCAGAAGATGACATGCTTTCCTACCTTACTTCCTGCCCTCTTTCTATCTAATATAAAGGAATGCTGAGCCAAGCAAAGCCAATGCTCATCCATCTTCCACTCTGCACCCCAAGAGGCCTTGTCTTCATCACACGCCTGTCAGCTTTGTCTGCTCAGAAACATGGCTGGCTTGCTGAAATTCAATCAAGAAACAAGGTTTTATCTGTGTTTATGCTGTTGACCTTGCTGCCGTTCTTATCATAGGTGATTCAGAAAAATGTATTATTTCCGAACAACTCTTTTTTTGTGACTGTTTTGTAAAAGATAAACGTCATTTCCTTCCTGTCTTTGCACTTAGGTTTGACATGACAAATGATGTTATATTTATTTGACATTTTTTGCTTTTTCGGGCTGCTATACTGTAGCCAAAGCTTTGGTCACTCGTGCCGATGCCAAACGTCTGTTTCAATGGAAAATCTTGTGCTGTGGACAATGTGAATCATGTATTGTTCTCTGACGAGTCCACCTTCACTGTCTTTCCCACGTCCAGGAGAGTTATGGTGTAGAGAAGCCCCAAACAAGCGTACCGTACCACCCAGAGTGAAGCATGGGGGTGGATCAGGGATGGTTTGGGCTGCAATTCCCTACTGTAGGCCCAACACTTGTGCTAGATGGACTCATCACTGCCAATGACTACCGAAACATTCTGGAGGACCAAAAAACACTGTATCCTGACGGCGGTACCGTGTATCAGGATGATGATGCACCAGTACTCACAGCGAGACTGGTGACAGAGTGGTTTGATGAACATGAAAGTGAAGTTGAACATCTCCCATGGCCTGCACAGTCACCAGACCTAAATAATATTGAGCCACTTTGGGGTGTTTTTGGAGGAGCGAGTCAGGAAACGTTTTTTCCTCCACCAGCGTCAAGTAGTGACCGGGCAAATATTCTGCAAGAAGAACGACTCAAAATCCCTCTGGCCCACAGTGCAGGACTCGTATCTGTCATTCCCAAGACACATCGGTGCTGTATTGGCCGCAAAAAGGAGGTCCTACATCATACTAATGAATCATTGTGGTCTAAAACCTGGCGTTTCATAGTCATCCGTCCAACCCCTGTAGCTTAGGATCAGATCTGGGGATATTTGTGGAGAATGTGCAATACAGTACATAACAAATTATTATAATTAGAAATATTGTAAGTTCTAAGTAAATAAAAGACTTTTCTTAATCCGGATGCAAACGAATTCATTTGATGAATTATTAACAGGTTCATTTACACAAAACGGGGCTTTAGGAAAAGCCAGCGAGAAAACCTTTGTATTAAATGATTGATTTTTTACTTTAACATACAGTGACAAGAAAAAGCATGCGAACCTTTAGGAATTTCATGGATTCCTGCATACATTTCTTTCATAAAGTCAAGAGTTTTGACAAATATAATGTGCCTAAATAATAACACACACACACACACACAAAAAAAAAAAAATTGTAAACATTTAAGTCCTTATTAAGAATTGAATGTGTTAAATAAAGCAAGTCAAATAATATTTTTATGCAGTTTATGTAATCAAAATAATAAACCCAGTCTTTCATCACCTGCACTTCATTATCTGATAATGACCTGAGACGGGAAGCGCTCGCACCATATTCACAGTGTATCTTTTTGTTCAATAATTATTGCTAGAACTATCCAGGTTCTGCTCTTATGGATGTAAAAACCAAACTAAAAGCATTTGCTCAGTCATTATGAGATTTTGAACTGAGAGTTTAGAAGGAAAAGAGGCAACGTAACTCTTTTACCTGTCAATCAAGTGCACACTAACCAATCATGGGTGTCCTTTAACTTATCTATGTGAAAGACTGCAGATAGTACTTCCCTTTGAGTGTTCAGCAACCCTGTGACGTAGCAGGAGCAAAAGATGGGAAGCATACAGTATACACGCCATACATACTGTATAGTCTCGTCATGGGTATAAAGAGGTAGAGCTACTGTAGCACGTTACAGAGTCAGATCAGTGTCACTATACACTCTGTACAAATGTCACGCGATATTGGACGGCTTCAGTCACCCCCTCGAAATTATGTTCCAGTAATTGACTGAAGCGGGAGGAGTCTTCTGATAGGCTGGATGGAATTCCCTTGGTAAAAAAAAATGCACCTGTGGACCGAAGCGGATATTCGGAAATGGCTAGCAGTCGCAGCAGACGTCCGTGAATCACTAAATACATTTGTGGATCATGTAACTTTTTGCAACAATACTAAAGAGCATCCTTCCTACTGTATTACTGCAATATACCAGAAAATGTCCTGGAATTTAATTATGGGTTTGGACAATCAGGGTTATTAGATAATATCTGGACAAAAAAAAGGGTCAACATCAATCTTCACAGCGAATCTTATCAGTACTTTGGTTCTTCATTATTCAGTATCGACCGGAGCTTGGGTCATGTATTTTGTGAAAGTGCATTATTGATTTTTTTTTTTTCCTACTATATGATATAAAATTGTTTGAGGTTTCCCTTTCATTTTCTTGTCCGACTAGTTCAACTGTACACGGGTAAATCTTGCTAAGAGTTGTTTCTCCAGAAGGCTTGGCAGAAGGTCAGCATTCTTTAACACTATCTTCTCAGCAAGCTTTATTTTTATGCCTACAGTAACAACTGACTGCAGAAAACGTCAAATTCAACCGTAATCTTATAACATAAGTGGGCTTCAATCAGATTGTTGCTGTTTTTGTAATATATACAGTATATATACACACATGGACAAAATTGTTGGTACCCTTCGGTCAATGAAAGAAAAACTCACAATGGTCACAGAAATAACTTTAAATCTGACAAAAGTAATAATAAATAATAATTCTATGAATGTTAACCAATGAAAGTCAGACATTGCTTTTCAACCATGCTTCAACGGAATTATAAAAAAAAAAAAAAAAAGAACTCATGGAACAGGCCTGGACAAAAATGATGGTACCCCTAACTTAATACATACAAGGGCTCATACAAGGCCACTTTAGAATATTCCAATGTTTTCCTAATAGCCATTCTTGGGTGTTTTTAGCTGTGTGTTTTGGTTCATTGTCCTGTTGCAAGACCCATGACCTGCGACTGAGACCCAGCTTTCTCACACTGGCCAGCACATTTCTCTCTAGAATCCCTTGATAGTCTTGAGATTTCATTGTACCCTGCACAGATTCAAGACACCCTGTGCCAGATGCAGCAAAGCAGCCCCAGAACATAACAGAGCCTCCTCCATGTTTCACAGTAGGGACAGTGTTCTTTTCTTCATATGCTTCATTTTTCCGTCTGTGAACATAGAGCTGATGTGCCTTGGCAAAAAGTTCCATTTTTGTCTCATCTGTCCATAGGACATTCTCCCAGAAGCTTTGTGGCTTGTCAACATGTAGTTTGGCATATTCCAGTCTGGCTTTTTTATGATTTGCTTTCAACAATGATGTCCTCCTTAGTCGTCTCCCATGTAGTCCACTTTGGCTGAAACAACGACGGATGGTGCGATCTGACACTGATGTTCCTTGAACATAAAGTTCACCTTGGATCTCTTTAGAAGTCTTTCTGGGTTCTTTTGTTACCATTGGGATTATCCGTCTCTTTGATTTGTCATGAATTTTCCTCGTGCGGCCACGTCCAGGGAGGTTGGCTACAGTCCCATGGATCTTAAATTTCTGAATAATATGTGCAACTGTAGTCACAGGAACATCCAGCTGCTTGGAAATGGTCTTATAGCCTTTACCTTTAACATGCTTGTCTATAATTGTCTTTCGAATCTCCTGAGACAACTCTTTCCTTCGCTTCCTCTGGTCCATGTTGAGTGTGGTACATACCATGTCACCAAACAACACAGTGACGACCTGGAGCCCTATATATAGGCCCACTGACTGATTACAAGATTGTAGACACCTGTGATGCTAATTAGTGGACACACCTTGAATTAACATGTCCCTTTGGTCACATTATTTTCAGTATTTTCTAGGGGTACCATCGTTTTTGTCCAGGCCTGTTCCCATGAGTTTATTTTTTTTAATAATTAGGTTGAAGCATGGTTGAAAAGCAACGTCTGACTTTCATTGGTTAACATTCATAGAATTCTTATTTATTATTACTTTTGTCAGATTAAAGTTATTTCTGTGACCATTGTGAGTTTTTCTTTCATTGACCGAAGGGTACCAACAATTTTGTCCACGTGTGTAGGTGTGTATGGAGTGCTTTAATCAAGCCATGCAGCATTACCTGACTCATAGTGGAAAATTGGAGTTAGATGGATGGTTTCTGAATGGCAATTTGGTTAGAAAGGGCCTGTAGATAATCGGTTGGCCAAATACCAAAGGTTTAGAAGCATTGTGCTGTTTTGGATATTTGGCTCTTCTTTGGGCAAGCTAAATTTACATTTATTAATTTGGCTGGTGGTTTAATCCACTTACAAGTGGATCAAAATCCAATCCAGAGCTCAAGCTGAGCTGGTGAGGGTCTGGGCCAGCAGTAGCTCTCTAGCAGGCCTTGAATTTTGGCATGAAGCCTTGACTGATGATGCAATTCCTCAAAACACTTGGAAGATTTTTTTTTTTTTTTTTTAGTATTTATTCTTTTCTGGCACAACCAAGCTAAGGTCAACAGTGTCAAGGATAAACTCCCTGGGCTGGAGACCATTCATAGTGAACGCTTCATCAGTAGACAGTGAGGGTCTTTGCGAATATGGTGCATTATTTAGATTGCTGTGATAATATGTTATAAACAGATGCCGCAAATATAGATAATAAAAGCAAATGTGGAGGATTAAACAGATGCAGATTTAGATAGCGTTGCTGCATTTCACCCCTCGTCAATAATTCATGAAATAATTGATGGAATGCGATGAAATTGATCTGCATTAGCCTTTTTCTATATTAGGACTTTATAAATCGTAGCCCTGTTAATTGCTCCGATCAGTCATGCAGGGTGGGTGAAAATTAACTGGGCAATATTTAATAGCTAGAGAACTATAGAGTCATGATGAAAGCAGCCTGTAAATATACAGTATGAGAGTAAATAGGATTTCATATTTCCTGCATCAGTAACATGGGCATCGGCAGCACATGCGACGGAAACAGCAACGGCCGACTGTTCAGGAGTGAGCTAGTGTAAGATTGCAGCACGCTATGAAGGGTGAAATCCCATTGTTCTTGTGCAGAGATGGTGGTGTACAGTGAAAAGGGAGGAACGCAACACTACGTCATAGAGACAAGGAAAAAAATTGTCATGCCAATCTGGTGACCTCAGGCTCGGTGAGCAATGCGAGAAGAAGTGAAATTTAAAGATTTGCTTTGATTTTCCAAGTGCAATTTGTTTCAATAAATCTATATATATATATGGACTTTATTACCAATTGTTAATGCCTAGTTACTTTTCACACACCCTGTATGAACTGATTCGTATTCTAAGATGGTGCACACAGAGGCACAGTTTTCTTTGCACCTTGTACAATAATGAGTTTTTACACACTCAGCTGGAGAAGTGAGAAGTAATCTGGTAATCGCGGATTCAGACTCTTATGCTCTCATCCTGAGAGTACAATTACAGTTAAATCAATGCTTACAAAATAGTCAGTAAGCTCCACTGGCCTCATGCGCTGCATGCCGTAGGAGTTACGTTAACGGTGGCTGAGCGACTTTAATCTACATTTGATGTGCGATTGTTTCCCACCTGTTCCAAGACGTTTTGGGGTAAATTCTCATTCACTCACTCAGCATCTGTACCGCTTAATGCTGTATTCAGGGTCACGGGGGCCTGGAGCCTATCCCAGGAGACTTGAGGCACGAGGAAGGATACACCCTGGATGGGGTGCCAACCCATCGCGGAGCGCACACACACACACACTACGGGCAATTTTTGGGAACGCCAATTAGCCTAACCTACATGTCTTTGGAATGTGGGAGGAAACCAGAGTACCCGGAGGAAACCCACCAAGCACGGGGATCGAACCCAGACCCTGGAGGTGCAAGGCGACAGTGCTAACCACTACACCACCGTGCCGCCTGGGGTAAATTACGATTTTTTTAATTTCTCTCTTTTTTTTTTTTTGGGTTGCATAAATGTTTTAGAGGAACAGTAGGACAAGTCTAACATAAAAGCAGTAAGTAGTGAGTAAGTCTGCAACATGACAAGTGTATTACTGTCACACAAGTGACAGTGGCGGCGTCGATGCGCGTGCAGATCTTTTTAAACGTGTCAAAGTGCAGACAAGTGATACCAAACAAACACGGAACGCAATATAATGTCGACGAGGACAAAATGCACAGACTCTTTGAAAGGTTTCCGAGCGATACTTGAGCAAAAGCTAAATGAAGCATGCCAAAAGAGCCAAAGAAAACAGCACGGTAACAAATAGATGAACAGGACACGAATGAATGTGATTGAGGTACGTGATGTGCAGTCCAGAGCGTCTGTGGCACCACTGTGACAATCTCCCACCCTCTTACCATGCGGCGCCTGACATGTGAAACAGAGGGGGTCCTAGAACATTTATGTGAGAAAGTGGAGTACTGGTTATTGCAAAGCCAGCAGGGGGAGTGAGCTCCGTCACAAAACGGGAACAGTGAGTGACGTTGCACCATGAAGGAGCCGGTGGAAGGAGCGATGCCCCCGGGGAAGTGAGGAGGCGGAGTGACTCCCTCAGCAGAGCACAGACATGGATTAACAGGAACTCAGAGTGGAACGGGGAAATGGCGTGACATCCTTAGCTTTTTAAAGGCGTCCGCAGCCGAGTCAGGGGTCGAGGTGGGTTGAGAAAAAGGTGGCATAGACTCAGCCAAAACACCAAATCATAGATGAAATTTTTCCTGATAACTTCCTATGCGCAATCGCAATCATCAACTCCCTTTAAATGATCAAGTCGTCCAGGAGGGAGAAACATGTCGGATGCCATATCGCACTACGTCAACCATAAGCAGCACCCTGGGCATCTCTTTTCTGTTCCGGTTGTGCAAAAAAAACAAAGTAGAGAGCGAAGAAGTGGAGCGAAACCAAAAGGACAGTGATGACATTCACCTTATGTGATTTAAGGACAAATTAGAATTTGCAGACTAATCTGGCTCCGGACCTTAAACGAGCAGCTGAAGCCATGATGGATGGGGATAATCTGAGCAGTCAGCAGAGCACGTCGGGCGTCTGTTCACCCGCACAGACATGTTTAAACACACGGCGAGAGGAAGACGGAGTGAAAATGAAGGCCCCAGAATAACTCCGCTTGACTAATTGCTTTAGAAAATGGCCTTGCTTTGCAAAAATAATGAGATGAGGAACATTAATGGGAGCGAATGAGAAATAAATCAGGCAAGTACTTTCCAAGGTCATGTGTAAAGCTGTGGCATTTTGGTCTCGAGGGCTGCGGAAGCAATTTCGGCTGAAAGGTTCTGATCGTTTCTATCATGATGCGGAAATCCTGTTGTTGATTTAAAACCTTAATGGGCCAACCAGAGGCGACATGAGCGAAGAGAAAACACTTAACCATGAGAGGAACCAGAGTCAAAGCGGAGCCCGTTCTTCTCGGAGCGACACTGATAACGGGATCGGACTGTAAATAATGACGATAAAAGGATGTCTTGAAGGAGAAGGAGCCGATACCGTATAAGCAGATTGTAAATACAAGTCGTGCGATGAGCACAAGGCCGTCTTTATGATCGCGGCTGCAGCTATGATCTACAAATCTACACTGTCCAGGTGAGAGTAAACCCAGAACCGGACTGTGAATCCTCATATTGTAGTCTTTCTTTACCAGGTTAACACAGATTTAACTCATATTTCCCCCAAAGTGTATGTGAGTGTTAATGTTCCAGCTGAAAGCCCCCTGATGCATCGTGTTATACCTCGAACTCCTTCTGTTTCTCTCCTTCACCAAACATACTGTTTCAGTGTCGATTTAAATGAGCTACTACTGAGCCACGCCCACAGGAGGACAGCAGAGCTGAGAGTTTCAACACAACAAACCCAAAGACGGGCTCTTCTCATATAAGGACACGCCTCAGTGGTAGAGTTAAAATGTACTGAAGACTCTCTTCCCATTTTCTTCCCATTTTAACCGATCCTGGGTCTTATTCGTTGAATATGAATATTATTTTAAAACATGTACTGTATATCTAAAACTAAGATATCAGGAAGAAATATGGTTAGGGGTGTTCGAGTCAACCCCGGACTTGTGTTGACATTTCATGCAGAAACGATTGACAGAAGACTTCGAGCACACGACGACGCTACGACTCGTGGCTGCAATAAAACATTCGAACGGTGCAAACGTTTTTTTTTTAAACAAGGCCGCATGTCCGTGAATGATGACCCCGGCCGAGGTGGCTGAAAGCCCACTGCGGTGGTTTCCAGGAACGTTCAGTGGGTGGAACGTCTGGAACATTGTTGGAAATTGACGGATAATTTGCGGAAGATTGAAGCATTCGTCTTTGGGATCAATCTTTCACCAACACCACTTGCACATTACCGAAACTTAGCTGGAAGTTATTGTCATACAGTTCTGACCACACTCCTTTTAAAGGCATTCCAGGTCAGGGGTGAAACAGGAAGTCCAATCATAGCTCCAGTATACTGGGAAAGGTTTCGATGGAATCCGGGCACCAGTGAAACCCTGGGATTTTACTCTTGTAAACAGAAAGTCCTAGTTTGACTTGAACGCTCCGTGTTATTTTGTTTAGTTTTGCTCCACCCATGGATTTT
Organism: Clarias magur; assembly: GCA_013621035.1. Lineage (NCBI taxonomy): Eukaryota > Metazoa > Chordata > Actinopteri > Siluriformes > Clariidae > Clarias > Clarias magur. The sequence continues at coordinate 928,557 of QNUK01000225.1, read as the reverse complement.
CTATCTATTTATTTATTTATTTATTTTTAAAGCCATAGCTATATAGAGAAGTGCGTGCCGGCGTTGATGTAACGCATCGGCAGTGCACACAAAGATATTGAATGTAAACATCAGGTTGGCTAGACATTAGAGTTTTTGTGGCCAAACCAGCAGGTACAGTGATACAGACAGGGTCAACAGTTAACTGCCCTCCTGGAATGTCTTTTGCCTAATTAAATCCATAGTCTGAACAAAAAGACTTTGTCCGAATCAATTCATGACCTACTATCGCCCTCTACTGGTCTGGCATGTTCATGTGAGTGTATTATGTACTGTTGACAAAGATGTTTGTGAACATGCTGTTCATATGGACAGGACGTAAACCCCACATTTATGGACAGAAATATGCATAAACATAAACAGGAACTTTGTAGTCATCTTTAAAATAACCCTCTCTCTCTCTCTCTCTCTCGCTCAAACACACACAGACACCACGAGTGGCCTCTTCTGAGCTAAACCTTGGATAAACCCCTCAGCGAGCTGTGACTGTAGGATTAGGGGTTTTGCTCCACTTCTCCTAACTGAATGCAAATGGAGACTGAACTGTGAGGTGAGGGTTAAATAAATCCTTTTATCACACTTGTCAATATTGGAAAAAAATAATAAAAAATCATTCAGATGGTCATTGTGTGAAGAGAGAATTATCTACATTTCCATGCACTCTGCTCGCACAAAAGTCAACCTGGCAGATCCTGAGCAAAAGGTCAGGCAGGGTAAATCTGTAGCTCATCAGCGTGCGTCATCATCGGCGGTTAATGTCCAACATGTCCGACCAGTTTACCTTAAAACAAAACCCGTACAGTAAGTATTCTCTAACCAGAGTGCCGAGATAATAGACGCTCCCAAGATGATGTCAATAGATTGTTCCTTATAAGTCATGGTGGTAAAATTTGACATTCCTCCTGGGAACATTCCTCCATAAACTACTAATGTATGAGCAGATGTTCAGGTTTTTCATGGCTAGGTCCAAAGATTTTGAAGCTTGTGCCCCAAAAATATAAATAAATAAGCTTCAGGTGTTACATACAGTAGGTGGTAGAGATAGCGCATGTCAAAGCTAATATTCACATTTTCTAGAAAACAGGTTTTCAGAACATTTAGCGAAACTTTATATTAGTGCTCTCATGCTGGAGAGCCAACTATAGCTCACCTTTTTGTCTTTGTTTTTGTGTGTGTGTGTGTGTGTAATTCTTCTGGCTCCATTTCTTTGCACCTGAAAAATAAATCCATTTGGAGAGCATTCTGTTTAAGACAGATACCATATGGATGACAGAAAGAAAGAAAAAAAAGAGTATAAGGATCATTTAATTCAATCCATGACTTGACATTTACAAAGGAATTGGGGCGTTATTACATAAGGGTCCTGGAATCCCCCAAAGTCTGGTTCATTTTGATCAGTGAGAAAACAATTGTTCCAGGCTCGGGAATCATGCCCAAGTCTGATCCAAGTCAATGATATGGATCATTCCTAATCTGAAAACGCTATAACAGCACTCTTATCCTCAGTAAAACATTTCATTTGTGCAGACGTTTCAAGGAAGGCCATACATCCATGAATGATGTTTGAACAATTGCGCTCACTGTGTCACTTAACAAACAAAAAAACATTCCTCTGAAACTGGCCAGGTACAGGGATTGGACTGAAAATACAGTAAGAGACACAAAGTCCTTCAAGTAGCCTGAAGAACAGCCTGGAGAACAAGACTACACAAAGAATACAAGAAAGATAAAAAACAAACGAAGATAAGAAGAAATGAGGGGTCTCAAGACTTTTGAACATTACGATAATTTGTGTGTTAACCAAGTAACAGTGCTTTCACAGAGACTCGCACCGCAGATCCTTTACATAAACTCCTCTACAAACGTCCAAGACCATCTTCGTGGTTAAGTGGAACCATTTCCAGTCTCCAGAAGTAGACCACACAGGGCCTCCATGTGACAAAATCTCCAATCAGAAGTTGGGCACCAGCATTAGTCAGACAGGTCTGGAGGGCAGAGGGGGTCTGGACCATCAGGAGTTCTGGAGCACCATGTGTAGCTCAAGGTGGAGAAGAGAGATAACAGTTAAAGTTTAAGGTTTAAGGTACAGTGGAACCTTGGATTACGAGCATAATTTGTTCCGGAAGTGTGCTCATATTCCAAAACACTCGTAAACCAAATCATCATTTCCCATAAGAAATAATGAATACTCAAATTATCCGTTCCACAGCTGAGCGGGGAACGAATAAGAGTCGCATGCGTGATACATCATACTCGGCGCTCGTAAACTAATACTTGCTCGGTTTCCGAATAAAAATGTATTAAAAATCCTTGCTCGGTTTGCGGAACACTTGTAAACCACGTTACTCGCAATCCGAGGTTCCACTGTAAATGTATATTTAGTGCAGATTACAAGCAGGGAATCCGGAGGACTAACTACAGTATGACAGCGTAAGTAAAAGGAAGAGCCAGAAGTAAACACAGACATGACGGCTTCCTGGCTTAGAGATTAGCACTGTTTCACCAATTCCTTATTCTTCGCATATCCCAGCTTCTTGTTATTAGGTTGGGGTCGACGTGCAGGGTTAGCCATTATACGGCGTCCCTGGAGCAGTCGAGGTTAAGGGCCTTGCTCAATGGCCCAACAGCAGCAACCTGGTGAAGATGGGCTCAAACCGCCAACTCAGAGCCTTAACACACTCATGTCTTGGGCGCTTGTTGTTTGAATTTGATATCCAGGCTGTGTACATGGAGTTTACAAGTTTTTTTTTCATGCTTGGTGGGTTTCCTCCAGGTCCAGTTTCTTCCTGCAGTCCAAAGACATGCAGTGTAGGATGATTGACATTTCCAATTTGCACATAATGTATGAGCATGTGTCTTTGTGCCCTGCAATGAGTTGGAAGATGTTGGCAAATCACTAGGGTACTGTATAAAAAGAATAAAACAGTTCAGGACATTCTATTGTAGAAAAACAGTAAAAAAAAAAAAGAAAGAAAGAAAAGAAAGAAAGAAAGAAAGAAAGAAAGAAACTTTGTGATTATAATTAATTCTTTATTATCATATGAACCGATGATTAGTTTCTCACAGCACCAAGATAAGTGTTTAATTCCTTACTAAATTCATTCCTTGAATAAAAAAAAAATAAAAAAATGTCTTAGATAGTCTGTGTTTCCATAAGCACTGTTGGACACACCAGTCATAAGTCATAGTAAGAGTTTCCTAATACAGTTTTTATTTGATTTGTGTTTTTCTCACGGTGTGTTTTAATTAAGACAGATACACAACTTTATTATTCAACTACAGTTCATCTTTCTGCTTTGGTTACCTTATCCCCATGTGTACTGTCGCCGGTCCAGGGCAAATTTTCTAATAAGCCAGTAGGGACAATGGTGTAATGACCATGTTCCAAAATTAAAATGTATTAAAGAAAAAAAAAAGGAAACTGAAGTCATTTTTCCATTAATGAACTTAATGAAAGGACTTGTTAAAACAACAGAGACTAGCAGCAGCAGTGTTTCAGTGACATGCATGAAGTGTGTACTTCAGGTAGTCGTTCCCTACACAGCTCCCGTCTGATTCCACTAATTAGCTCAGTTCCTTTAAGAAAAAGATTTTCAGAGATTAATATCTGCACTACCTGTACTCAACTCTCTCATTAACCCTGCAGCAGAGCTCCAGGTAAAGCTGTATCAGTGATGAGCGCATTACCTTCGGAACTACTGTAGCATTTCATAGCAAAAAAACACATTTCATTGGATTTCTTGTGGGTTTATGTGGGTTGAGTGAATGTGTACAAATGTACAATAGGGAAGCCATTACTGGGTCTTTCAATATAAATAAATAAAATGTGGAAATGGATTGTATGAATTGTATGAATTATAACAACATACTCGGTTTTATAAATATGTAACCACTTTCAACTGTCATGTAACATAGAGGGAGTGAAGATGAAATGCCTTTTCACTGCAGAATGCACTTATCTGAGAGGCTGAAGCAGACAAATCCCAAGCAGCATTCAAACAACAAGGTCAAAAAACAAACAAGGGTCCAAGCAATTTACAAAAAAAAAAAAAAAAAACCCAAGGCAAAATCAAAACTCAAAAACAAAAGAACAGGGAAAAAAAATGATATACAGACTGTATACAGTATATGGTTCTGTGCAAACAAAAGACATGCAGGATGAAAGTGTATGGATGAAAACTGTGACACTTACATTTTCCATGTGTGCTATTGTACCGCAGGCCTCTTGAATCCTGCATTCTGATTGGTCCGATTATCATCTATCACAGCAGCAATGATGCACAGTAGTGCAAAATCACAGGCTAACATTAATGCTATCATTCAAATGCGTTATCATTTCTCAAGCATCCATGGGTGTGAACAAGAATAAATGTCATAAATTATTATTTAAGAGCAATTATTGACATGGTGAAGGTTGGATGTTTATGTGGCGTTTATGGACAGGGTCTCCAGTAACGTGTGTTATTATGGAAGTTCTACACCATTAAAAGGACAAAAATATTACATGCTGTTCATAAATTAGCAAAACAGATAATTAATGGAAAATCACCAAGGAATAAATAGTTTAGGACGACTTAACATCATAGACTGTAGAAGAACTGGGATAGCGGTGGCTCAAATGGTGAAACGTGTGGGTTACTGGGTCACTCATTGGAAGGGCAGGGGTTCGAACCCCAGTACTGCCAAGTTGCCACTGTTAAACGATTGAGCCAGGTCTTTAACCCTATCTGCTCCAGAGGTGCTGTATCCTGAAAAAAAAAAAATAATAATAATCATAATAATAATCTCAGTGTGCTGTAAGGTAAATGTGACAATTCATTAAATTAAAATAATAATAATAATAATAATAATACATAAGAATTGGACTGCAACTTGTTCTGCATGAATAAGTAATGAAGAATGTACCTACAGTACAGTAAGTAGAAATAGCAATCAGTGTCGTACTCTGGATGACATCACCCATAGGATTTCTGAAGATGTTGTCACCATTATCAGGAGCTGACTCTGCCTAAACCTCGAATCCATAAATGTGCAATGGGCGGGAAACAAACCAAGCCTTTGATTCATTGGATGCTGGTTCGCCCCACGGTTTTCATCCTGAAATCACACATACTGTACAGGATAAAGCTGTAGATGGTAAACTGTATGAAGAAATGACGGAGGCTCAAATCTTTTGCGCAGCACTTTATAATGGTGCACTTCGTCAAACTTATGGTACAATCACACATTCAGTAGTAAAGACATTAGAGTTGGGAAATATTAGTTCTGGGTCGTGATTTGAGGTGTGTACAGTACGATGATCCTGCATCCATTTCACTGGTCTCGCCACACCAGCGTTACTGCTCATGGCAATTTATTTCATCTTAAAGAACCCAAATCGCTGTTTACCTTCTGCCTGTGTGATGACCTGGTCCTGTAACATATCAGGCAAGAAAACTGGGCCAGAAGACACTTCTAATCTGTACACACAAGCACCCGTCAAAATTTTCACACACACACACACACACACACACACACACACACACACACACACACACACACACACACATACATACATACACATACGCAGGGTAAGTCTCGGATTGGAAAGCCTTGGAACGGTAATGGATTTTCTCCACTAATCCGCATACATCCCCCTTCCTAACAACATTTACCTGTGGATTTGCACCACAATGAGGATCTGTGTGTCTGTGATTTTAAGAGCTGAATGTGATTTCCATCTCATAGCCTCGTTTTAGCGATTTGGGCTTTTTTTTTTTTTTTTTACCCTTGCACAGGTTTCCAATTTGTTCTAAGGTATCTATTAAAAAAAATTTCTAAGTAATCTCAGCCAAATCATTGTGGTACAAGAGGATTAAAACATTTCAGGACATGATCCACTCTGGGGTGGTAAAAGATAGACATGAAGAGGATCATCTAATATCACATCATGACAATGTGGATTATGTTTCCCGCAACAACATTCCCTGATGTGGATTCTTTCTTTGGGAAGGGTACAGTATGGTTTCACTTAAACCTTCTCTCAAATTTTTGAATTACAGGATGTGTCTTAGGATAGTCGTATGGATCAATACATTCCTAGTGTAAAATAATAGGAAGTAGGAGCTTTAAAAGTTGGAAATGGTGATTTTTATTTTTTTTTTATGTTGTGTTACGTTAAAAACGAGGTGCTTCTATGCGAAATAAATAACGTTGGCAGGACTGATATGGTGTTTGATTAAGACACAGTCTTTTCAACATCTCAGCCCTCATCTCATCATCAGATCTGCCTTAAATCATCGCCAGAAATCTAGGTTCAGGGGAAAGAGTAAAACGTCTACCATGGAAAACATCGAGCTTATTCGCTGTATCGAGTGCAGGGTGTTTCTTTAGTCATTCCTTCTTCATTATTAACAGCAAGAGAAGCATAAGGTATTATTTCTACCTCTCTGCTATTAGTACATTCACAGTGGGTCAATAGGTGATGATGTAATTGCAAAGCAAACATTAATGCGAAAGCATGACCACAGGGTCACAATTTCTATTTGCGGACCGCTCTCTGTGGTCAAGCATCATTTGAGAAGGCTGTTGCAAGAGCTCTGACTATAGGAGACGCTATTCTATGGAGAATGATGTTACCTCGGTTTTTAGGTGTTACATGAAACATTAGTTAGGTATAGTTAGGTTTATACTAACATAATGTACTCAGCTCCAAAACGAATCCAGCATTTCTTCTTATCTGGCTGTTTTTGTAAAAGAATAACTGCTGGAGTCATTAATATTCATTTTAATAATCCACAGGATCCTCTGAGAGCTGTGTTGATTTTTTTATTTTTTTGTCATTCTATTATAACAGCAGCCATGGAGAATATTTGATTTAATTCTGACGTTTGGATGAAACAAGTAAAAATAGTCACACTAGCCTCTGGTCATTACATCATCTGACTTGAAATGTGTCTTAGCCATAACATGTGGACCTATACAGTATTGTGTCAGATGTACATGGTTTTATAGACAATCACCCAGAGTTTAATTGGTCCTCCTTGCATAGGAATAACATTTGTGAAACCCTTCAGTCAGGATGTGGGTCTCATCACAGTGCTGGTAAAGTGTTAAATTAGCACTAACAGTAACTTCCAGTTGTTTCTCCTTGCTTGTGTTGCTTGACTTTGGTGCAACGTTTGATACCACTGATTATAATATTCTTCTAGAAAGAGAAGAAATTAATTTTGGCACAAAAGAAGTAGCTCTGCCCTGGCGTTCAAGTCAAACCCGGACTTGAGATGTAATTTTCGGTGAATTTTCAGTAAAACTGACATTTGACATTGACATTTACAGAAGACTGTACTGTGATCAGCGAATGAATTCAATGCCTTGAATATTTGTAGTTGACCATAAATACAATAATATAAAAGTTGGTGTTCCTCAAGGTTCTGTTTTAAGCCCACTGCCTTTTCACTTTCTTCTATATAGTGTTTATTACACTTTTCCATTTAATATATACAAATTTTGTATATACTGTATTGTACAGTATATTATATGATAAACATGGCCACCATAAGGATGGCTGTGGATGTACTTAACTGCATAGCCTATAAACTGAGCTTGCTAAAAATAAAAATAAAAGGTTTACACTAAGGTCTCGTTAATTTTGCTGTATAACTTCCTCATATAGTCAAAGTTCAAACTCTAATGAAATGAAAAATACGCAAGATTGTTTAAATATGTACACTATACAGTTAGAGGTAAGCAATGGCTTATTCTCGGTCTCCTAAAATAAGATGGGTTCTGTTTTAAGCATGTTTGCGTTCACGATTTTACAAGCACTCTTACCATTGTTGTGCCTGGCTTGATCATTAGGATCATGTTTAAATCTCTATCTGGATGTCAAACTCAAAGAAAATAATCAGATGCAAGATGTATACAGATTCTCTCAGCATGTCGGAACTTCTGGCTTCAGTTTTCCCTTTTCAAAACATGGCACCTTATTTTCATTTATGATAAGAGCAGCTGAGATCAGGGCTGGTGAGATACTAAGAATCCAGGTTTCTGCAACCAGCTAATTTATCAAACTCCACTGATTTTATATGTTGTACTGCTCTTGCCCTATAACCGTCTGCTCATTGCACTGTCCTTCGTGCACACTGTTTTCTATAATCATACACTAGCCTTAGACATGTGGCATTTCATCCCCACTGTATGTGTACATAGAACAATAGAAACCCAATGTCGACTTTGCTTCGGGAAACACACACGAGCATGCTAAACCCCCTCAATCAAAGACGGTACCCTTCACATCCCGCATGTTCCAGAACACTATTATTTCCTGCTCTTACCTGGAAGACGAACATCGACAATGTCACAGAGAGAGCGAACGCAGCAGCATGGGTATTTCCTTCAGAGTGTTCAAGAAGATCATCAAAAGCATCTTGCTGCTGAACTGCAAAAATCAAAAGCATGGAATTACGCTGTCCAGATAAATCACTATGATCTAAAATATGAGGCAATCAATACAAGCACCACTCGAAACTGCCATAGGTACAGAGTTAAACTCCACATTGTACTATTCCCCTACTGCACGTTCCCACTGTATTATTGTCCCTTTATTATAGCAATTTCATATATTTATTTTATTTAGAAACACACTTTATTGTCTCATTTTATCTGTTCATAATTACACTGAATGTCGTCAATTGTAAGGAAATCAGATAACAGCAGCTTCAAAGTCATAGAGTCAGATTCTCTTTTACCCCTCCATTTTAATTCTAAAGAAAGGGAAAAAAAAGCAAAAATTACCAAAATACCACAAGGCATACGGTTACAGCTTTAATTCTGACAACTGCAGCGCACTAACACTGAAGACTCCTACAAATGTTACATAAATGTCTGCTTCCAGAAAACAGTACCATTTCTGCAGTGATACGCTTTTTATAATAGACCTTACATTATAACATAATATAAACTTTTTGGAATGAGCAAATTAAAATACTCCTGTGATTTGCAACAGGATTACTGGCAGAACTGCTTTCGTATTCGGTTGTACAGTATGTGTTAGACCTCAGATGCCAAAACTCATGCACACAAGCAACCTATTGAGTGTTTAAGATAAAATACTGCAGATGTCTTAATACAGTCGCACTGGAATGGAATGGAATGTTTCATTGGAAAAATATATTTCTTTCTATATTTATATATTTGTCAATAGGTTTGTTTTAACACTAAGCCATGCACATGAAAATACTCCTACATATACTGTAAGCTTTGCATCTAAAAATTAAATAACTCAAAAATTAAAAAACTCAACTAAGGTTGATTTTACTCTTGGCATTACTCTGATTACTTTGTAACCTGCCTGAGTATGATTGGCACTGTTCCTGTTTCCATCTATGGCAAGCTTTCACCTTAGTACAGTAATATTGTCCCCTTTAATATTGTCCTGCACTTTCACATCCAACACTCCGATACAACAGGTGGCAGTATGGTTTGTGAGTGCCCAATAAACACAAAGAAAAAGAACAGTACAAGATAGTTGACCTTAGCAATGTTCCTCATCATGTACTGTATACCGCTTGATCCTGTATACAAGGACATGGAAGACCTGGAGCCTATTCCAGGAGAGTGATACTGGATTCTGAGATTTTAAAACTTGAGTCTTAAAATATTGACTTTACACCAGTAGTGATGTGAGAGCTAAAAAAAAAATCATCAACGTCTTCTTGGGGTTCAGTCAAGCACATATGTCCATCTATCTTCAGCACCGGTTAAGCTAACAGCTTCTTTAGCAATATTTACTCACTCATGGGTATTTTTTTTTTTTACTTTTACGATTTTCTACATTGTACACAGGGGTTCTCAATCCTAGTCGTGGGAAAACCCAGGTCCTTTTTTCCTACGAGCTCACTTGATTTATCATATCAGATCATTGGTATGCTTTTCTAAATTCAAGTTAATGGCATCAAGGTCTTCAAAACTACAGTATAAATTAACCCATATTACATTATCTAGTCAACAAAGACATGCGTTAATAAATACGCTATATACAGGGTGTGCAAAAATGTACTTTTTATTTAATGGCTATTGAGCTTTTTTGTTGAATCTAATCTAATCTATACTTGTAGCAACACTGGCGCACCACCCCGAGGTGCACCGCCCCTTTTTGTTCTTACAATCCATGCGTGGCTACACCAGCATTTTCCAGGATGTTGGCTGGGACGAGGTGGTGGACATTGTGAATGGCCTCCTTACCACTGGAGCTATAGCCTGCAATAGAGAAGGTATACAGAACAAAACACTGGAGGAGTCGGAGGCATTGGTTCAAGAGGTTGTCAGCAACATCTCCAATGACTTCCTGCAGAAGACTGTGTAGTCCATCCGCGGTCATTTGAGGAAACTGGTTGACGCCACTGGTGCTTACATTAAAATTTAAAGATTTGCTTTCATTTTCCTATGTAATAAAGTACATGTACAATTTATTTTCCATAAATTTGTATCATAAATATGGACTTTATTATCAATGTTTAATGCCTAGTTACTTTTCACCCGCCCTGTGTTATAGCGTCTACTAGATGACAGCTTTGCCCACTATTGGCAGTTATCTTGTTCTCCTAAATAACTCCTCCTAGGGCAGACTGTTTGATAATACTTCCAGGCGACGCATCATAAAACTGCCCAAGTGGGTGCAACGTTATCAGAGGAGCAAAAGATGTCTACTTTTGCAAATTTGAAATAGAAACCATGAAGCTCTTTCTACACTTTTCTACTTATTACATAAATCAAAATATTTATTTTTTCAAAGCGAGAGTCACGTTAGCATGTCGCACCTCCAGGGTCCAGGGTTGATTTTGCACCTGCATGTACAGTAGGTTGCCCCCCACCCCCCCCACAACGCTGTATTCAGGATAAAGTGGCATAGACGATCAGGGAGTGAATGAGTCAGAGTGAGTGTTTGAATGCCTTTGGTATTTTTCTAGCATACAAGAATTAATAGAAAAAATACTTTAATTTATTGATGCATTAATTTACTCATCCTAATTTTGAGCACACGGGACATGTCTGTATTGAATAAATAATTATGTCTTAGTTGAATCAAATTAATAATGAAATGTACAATCGGTGAATTATATGTGCACGAGATGCTGTGACTGTGTGTGTGTGTGTGTGTGTGAGTGCTTATTACGTAGACATCTAACTATCTACCTACTGTATGAGGGGCATTAAAGTCAAACCAGGACTTATGATGAAATTTCTTAATTTGAATAAAAGGCATAAAAGCGAGTCACATTTACAGAAGACTAGAGAACAGTGATGAGACTCTTAATCGCAGTAAAACATTTCAATGGTGCATACGTTTTAAAGAGCCTACGTCCGAGTCCACTGCAGTTGTTTCTGTCAACAGTCAGCGAGTAGGCCGCATAATCCATGAAAAACCAAGAGATAAATTGGACAGTACAGATAACGTATAACATACATAATGCTATTTTTCTTTTCCTGAAGTGTGTATACATTTTTACATAAGCCTCTGTAGACTTTTACTGTCTTCTGTGTGTCTTCTGGTAGCTTTTTACTTGTTTGACTTTGTTTTGTTTTTTTTTGTTTTTGTTTTTTCTTTAATTATTTTTCATTACTTGATTGATTGGGGATTGATTATGATTAAGATTTTAAAATTTTCAATGATTTCTTCTCTTTAGTTTCTTTGTTCTTTAAAAGTCCTACCTATATCAAAGAGAGGGAAAAGAGACACTGGTTTGTTTAGGAAACAAATCGGTGCTTTACGCTAATTAATTAAGTGCAACAGAGAGTTTTGTAGTGGCTAAGCTTTAGTTACCGATTCAAAGCCCTTGACTGTGATATTAATCCTCCAAGGAAAGGAATTTTTTATTAATTAAGTCCTAGAGGAATGAGCGGCGTTATTGAGGATCATCTTCCAATGCAGTGGTGTACAGACAAACAGGGGGAACGTTAATGACTCATGAAAGTTCTCAAATTCAACCAGCAATAGAAACAGATTATTGCTTCTCTTAGAAAATGCATTTCTCACACTTTCGGCTCCGCAGGTCTGTGCAGCTCCGTTTTTATCTTGACTGATTTAATGTTAGCTGAACTTCCTCAACCCCTTTTATTTAATTAGAGATGTCCCTATGCTCCACAGGAGAAGGAGGGGGTCATGATTAATCTAATGTATTCTACCAGGCTCCTTGCTGAAATTTAATAAAAGACCCAAAACGAAAAAGAAAAAAGAAAAAAATCATGAATCTAGGAGATTCTATTGCTGTTGGTAATTTAATGTTCTTAAAAAAAAAAAAAAAAATCACAAATGTTTAGGTTGTGTGTTAGGAAAAGAAAATTTCAGTGGACAAAAGCCAGGATGCAGGGACCCCACTTTTGGGCGTGGGGGTAAATTGCCAAATGTATTATTATTATTATTATTATTATTATTATTATTATTATTATCACATTTTTTGCTATATGGAGTTTAAGTCGTTGCATTTAAATTCACTTTACTTTTACTTACTTACTATTTAAATATTACCCAATGCCAACGATCTGGTCTCCAAATTCCCCAGTTCCCAATCCAATCAAGCACCCATGCGCCACTAAAACAAGTCCAATCCATGGAGGAATCGCGACCTCACACCATGCAGTACGCGTATGTACAGTACATGTAAACCACATGTACTGTACATACGCGTGTTGAGGCGCCGGAGCCATCCAGGCGGCTCAAGGGGAACATACACAATACATAAAGCATAAGGCATAAGGCTAAGGTTTTACATTGCAATGTTATGGCTGATCATTGCATTTAATCACGTGGAATGCATATGATTTGTTTCTGAGGATTACTTTCCCCATTGGTTCTATAACTTCTGCCAGAATTGTACACGGCATGTTTAATTCCACTAATTAGTGGAATCTGTGTATTAAAGCTTACATTTTCCTTAAATTCTATTATTCTTCATAATTCAGTGATGCTCAATCTGCCCTTTCGGTATAAAGAAAATTGTTTACTTTTCAAACATTTTTCAACTACTTAAAAAACCAGCACAAGGTCAGCTCACAAAAAAAAAAAAAAGACAAAGGGGAAAACAAGAATCAATAAAGAAACGCTTATAAGAAAACAAGTGGGAGAGCAAAGGGAAGTGTTCCAAGGAAGCCGGAGAAAAAGACAGCAGATTGATTTTCTGTAATGCTATCTGTGACTCTTGTGCTCTGCTTTTTCTTTTTTATTAAACGCTCTCTTTTTTTTTCTGCAGACATTTTACCCAAAAAACTTAAAGCACATAACTAATAGCAGTCTTGAAGAATCACAAACAGAACATGTTTTTTCTATTATTATTATTATTATTATTATTATTATTATTATTGCTATCATTTTGTTATGATTCGATTCTTAATTGGCAGTTGAGTCAGTTTGTGTGAAGTGGGCGGAGTCACCCTGCTGCGTCTATACAGGTATGCTAACACAATCCTGTTGAAATATTCAAAGTCAGCCCTTCTACAGTAATTAAGTGTTTACGTAGAGATACATAGTTTTAGTTGCTTTGCTTCACTTTTCTCACATAGCTTCTGCCAGAAATTTCTAAACATTAACACATTTTAAAAAATGTAAAATTTAAAAACTATTTAAAAAATAGTTTTTATTTTTTTTTTATATATATATATATACTGACCAACACTATTTTTTTTTTTTTTACACTCACCATAGCCTACACACTCAGTCAATAAAATATTTACTGTAAAACCACAGTCCTTGACTTACAAACGAGTTCCATTCCTGGGAGCACGTTCATAAGTCAGATCCATTTGTAAGTCTGACAGAGTGAGTCTTATAGACCTCTTATAGACCTGTAAAGCATAAAAATGTAAAGCATTAAAAATAAATAAATAAATAAAAACACAGGTTTGGTGTTTTGGTTCCACATTATACTTTCACATTAAACATCATTATAAATCACAAGGGGAATCCCAGTGACGCAGTGGACTCAGCTGAACTGGGAGCCTGGGAAGACTTCTGGGGGAGTACAGGGCTACAGTATATGGTGTTGACTGCGCGCCAGAATGGACACAAGGTTCAGTGCTTTTTTCAGATTGTGAGCTCTGTCTCATTGAGGATTTTCCAAATTTAGGATTATTTATCATCAGAACAGCCTTACAGGACAGCCATTTTCTATCATCGCACTCCCGGTCTGATTCATTGAAACTGGTGAGGCTGACTCATTTCTCTCGCATGACCTTCTACACTGAGAAGATAGAATTCATTCATCTACCAGCTTAGCATACCTGAGCCAGTAACTGAGCACCCTTCGTTCAGATGGAATCTATGGTATGGAATGACAGTCTAGAAGCAGAAACACCTTATCTCACAAAAATGCATAAGGGCATAGACCCTGGGTTGACCGTGTCAGATGGTATGTCCATGGTGCTGTCTCTAAGGTGCTCACTGTATGTAGAACTCTGCGGGGCTTCAATGTCCTGCTCCTCCCATTCCCCCCCAAATATACAGTACACTACCATGCAGTATTAATTAGCGTCGGTGGATCTTGCATGATCATTCCCAGAGTAAGAATAGAGAGAAAACAATGACTAAACTAAATACCAAAGCATATACAAAAGGTGAGTCAAATATTATCCGCACTCTGGTACTGTTTAGTGAACATTTTATTTTATTTCTGATCAAAAGAACGAAATGAACTAAATGACTCAAAAAATGATTCATTCATTTTAATGAGCGAGATTCAAAGAACTGGATCACTAAAATGATCCAAACTTCCCACCACTAGCTCGCAGCTCAGGCTAACTGTCATGGGTCTAGCTGGTGGTTGTACTCGCTAGACCGGCTGATGTAGTGGCCGTGGGCATATAGGGTAGGCATGCACGCAGAGGGGTTCAACAGAAAGTGTCTTTATTTACAACTCAAACAGACACAAAAACAATGGAACCAAAACAACAAACTCAAACTAAAACTAGGGCTCAGGAAAAACACAGGAACCAGGAGCTGACATAGGGAACTGACAGAAGGAAACATGGAGCTGGAGCTAACTAAAAGACACATAGGGGAACTAGAGACAAGACTGGACAGGATGTGGCTGGAACTAGAGATGGGGCAAGGACAGGGCTAGACAGGAGACAGGGCTAGACAGGAGACAGGGCTAGACAGGAGACAGGGCTAGACAGGGGCAACAGAAACTAGAGACCAGATGGGTTAGTGGTTAATAGAATTAGTAGCTACATGGAATAAGGAGACACTGGATGCTGACCTAACCGGGTTAGTATCTAAGGGATTAGTGGCTAACCAGGTTAGTACTGACCTAATAGGGAAACAGAACCCAAAAGTCAGGGCACACATGGGGCTATACCAAACTAGCAGCTAACCTACTGGTGACCAGAACCACTAGCAGTCAATCCCACTAGAGGCTAGCCTACTGGAGGCTAACCCTACTAGGTGCTAACCCTACTAGCTGTCAAGGCCTACCAGCGGCTAACCCTGCTAACGGCTAAGCCCTCGTGTGGCTACACATACAAGGGAATAAACCAGAAGACAGAACAGTACTTACACAGGAGGAGACACGGCCTAACTAAACACTGAACCAGGCAGCTCCATGAATCCATCAGAACAAGGAACATACAGAAAACAAAACTAGAGCCCTCTGAAAACAAAGGTTCCAAAACATAAACCAAATATAAACTTAAAGTGACAAAAAGGAATGCCCACATGACGGTAATACAAACAAACAAACAAACGCTCAACCCAGTTTCCCAGAAAAAACTGCTATTTATAGAAGCTTTAATGAGCCACCTCAGTTCAGGTGAGCACTCATCACCTGACTGAGGTGCCTTCTGGAGTCGACCAACAAAAACTACAGACAGACATGAACAGTGTAAAGTAAAGTAAGTAAAGTAAAGTAAAGCCTTTATTTTGTCACATATACATTACAGCACAGTGAAATTCCTTCTTCGCATATCCCAGCGTAACTGGGGTCAGAGCTCAGGGTCAGCCATGGTACAGCGCCCCTGGAGCAGTTAGGGTTAAGGGCCTTGCTCAAGGGCCCAACAATGGCAACCTGGTTGAGCTGGGAATCGAACCGCCGATCTTTCGATCAGTAACTCAGTGGCTTAGCCCTCTGAGCCACCACTGCCCCCTAGTGGCCTCTAGTGGAGGTTCCTAACACTAACACATTTTTTCAATACGAAAGCGTGATGACAGATGGATAAAGAGAACTGAAACACAAGGGGATTATGTTAAAAAAAAAAAATCTTTTTTTTTACTTTGATTATTTTATTTAGTTCTTTATTTTTGCTAGGAACAATATGAAACTTATACTGTACGTACACGCAGAGACATTTTCATGCAGAATAGATGCTGGAGAAACAGTACATAAGGTTAGCTCACCTCTGGGTTTTATAGTCTAATACTTATTTTCCAGTTTAAAGTGCACATAATAATATGTTTGAGTTTAATTATTGTTGATATTTATGGTGAGGTTTTTTTTTTCTTAAATGTAAATTTTTCACTTTTGCCTAAAATAGTAGGAGGTTAGAGCGAAGGCTGAGCTAACACATCCATGCTTTTCTTACAGCTTTATTCATTGGCCTAGTTTGACTTTGAGAGTCTATCGTTCAAGCGTCGGACCCAGGCAGCTCTTTCCTTCTGAGGGAATTGTGGGATGACGGCTTGTCAGTATTTCCCAAGTGTGGAAGAGAAGCTACAAAAGGAGGTTACATGACAGCTAACCTTTAATGAAAATGGCACTATATTCCTTACCTTTTCAGATTCCGAGCCTGAGGAACAATCAGGCAGTGTCATCTAGTGATGAACCACTTTAGGACCCCTCCACTGCCAAAAAGAGGAGCAAAAGGAGCAACAGACAAAAGAGGGGAAGCAAAGAAAAGTTTATTAGTTTAAACTTTACCTGCTTCTTCTTGAAAATTGGACTCTTCACATGGCACTTCTCTCAAATTACCTGACAACCACTTCCTCAGGAAACCCATGACACCGAGAGCAGAAATAAAGTCACTGCTCGGATTTTCCGGTTAACTGGTATAATTGCGCACTGCTCCGGCTTTTGTTTAGAGGCGCATGTGACAATCCTTGACACAATTTGCTCCGAAGATGCAAGAAAAAGTCCCTGGTGAATTTTTATAGCTGTTATTTACGTAATACATGAAGGCTCTCAATGATTTCACCCTCTTCAGGTGGTAGTTGTTGTATGATGGGGAGAGCTGGATTCATAGTGAAAATTAGAAGAAGATGCAAAGAGGGGGTATAGAAATAATTTTACAATTGAACTGAATATAACAAATTTAGATATTAGAAATAAAACGAACCTGGTATATAATTTGTTAATAGCATTTAATAGCATATTCATTTGTTAAGAAATGTTTCAAACCACTCCAG
Source organism: Clarias magur (assembly GCA_013621035.1). Taxonomy (NCBI): domain Eukaryota; kingdom Metazoa; phylum Chordata; class Actinopteri; order Siluriformes; family Clariidae; genus Clarias; species Clarias magur. The sequence goes on along the minus strand of QNUK01000225.1, from coordinate 911,147 downwards.
CCAAAACATATCAACATGGATTTTTTTTTTTTTTTTTTCCTGCTGAAAGAGGAGGTTAGGTGAGAAAGGGTAACTAAAAGAGTCAAACTTTTGCCTGGAACGCAACATGATAATAATGGGGTCAGCGTGCAGAATGAGCCAGGATACAGCGCCCCCTGGAGCAGACAGGGTTAAAAGCCTTGCTCAAGGTCTCAACAGTGGCAACTTGGCGGTGCAAGGCTCAAACCCCCGAACTTCCAATCAGTAACCTCCGGCTCCGTGTTTTAAGGGGTTAATTGAAAATCGAATTTGGGCCTCCGAGTGGCGCAGTGGTTAAAGCGCTCGCCCTATCATCCGGAGATCATCCGCTAGTTCGAATCCCGGGTGGTGCTGTAACCTCTCGCAGCCGGAGGTCTAGAGAGAGCTGATTGGCCGAGCTCTCTCAAGGATAAGACCTCTCAGGAGGGATGAGAGGTACATAGTGCTTAATCACGGCTCTACAGCAGTCAGGGGCGTCTGTGAGCTCGCGCAGCGGAGGGAGCGGATAGCGCTGTCCTCCGAGTGTGTGACTCCGCCCCCAACGGTGCGCGAGCGAGCAGCTCGAAAAGATGCGGTCGGCTGGCGTCACGTGGTTCGGAGGAAACACGTGATAGTCTTCGGCCCTCCCGGCTGAGTGGTAGTAGTAGCCTTAATGTGGGAGCCCCCTAGTGACGGGGAGGAATTGGACACGACTAAATTAGGGAGAAAATCGGGGATAAGTTTCTAAATGCTTTCATCCGATCATTGTTTTCTCCTTTTTCTGCTGCACTCGTCAGGACAGATACATTCAAACAGTTTGAACAACAGCAGATCAACGTTTAGAGGAATAATATTCAGCCATTTCACAATTTGGGTCAGGGCCATTAACTGAGTCATTTTTAAAGCACATATCCGAAATGTGCTGTCATGTTTTTCCCCTTGTACTGAATTATTATTAGGTTTGGCTTTTATTTTCCGCTCATTAATTCTTACTGAGGTTTTCCGGTCTGTAATTGTACTTATCTTGTTTATACCTTAGTTCTGGACCCAAATTGTGCCACACTTATTAGAGGTGAAAAGACATTAATCTACAGTACAAAGCAAAGACTAATCTAGTTTAAAAAAAAAATAAATAAATAAAGTTTCATGTCAATATTTATTTATTTATTTATTTATTTTACAGAAGTAAACATTTACCCATCTTTTGAGTTAAAATACAGGTATAATACAGAATTTAGGGTGGCGACAAATAATCAGTCTCATGGCAGAAAATTGAAAGGCCAAACAGTATAAACCATTTATATTCTGTCATGTCCGTTCACATTTGAGTTTCAACAATAGCAGGTGATCCTTGAACATGTGAAAAATGTGCATGTAACTAAGCTGACAGCCTGCATTAAAATTAGTGCCCACACACTTTTGGAAAAATTCCCCATATGTCTCGCCTAAATGTGCTTTCCGATGCGGGCTGTCAGATTGGAATAAACAGAGGCCACTTTTCATAATGTTCACCCTTCGGCCAGCCTTCATTACTGACCCAATGAGGCCAAACAAATGAGCATGGAAGCAAAGCCCTAGTGTAGCCTCTAACAGATGAGAGGCATGCGAATCTGCTGAGCTGTGCAAGCTAGCATATTTAACATAATACTTCGATACAGCATAAGCTGACTCAAGAGGCTTTGCTTTAGAATAAAGGTTATACTGTACATTGGAGGCAATCAGCCTGGCTGTTTTCCTTCTGGCAAAGTTGCTTGGCCTCCTTTCGGGCCCTGTATTAAGAGGGTAAAGCATAGCTAACACACACTCGACATGTCATTCAAGATCCCCCCGCCCCTTCCCCCCTCCCCAACCTTTATTGGATCAGCAGAAAGTGGCTGTAGTTCTATATATTTTGCTGCTCAAATTCCTGTTATGTTTAGGGAACATACAAGGCGCCCCAGAGGTCTGGATCCATAAGCAAACAAGAAAACGCAGTGAAACTGTGCAGCAGTTTTGTCTTTTATGTGAAGAATACTGTCTTGCATACATGTGAGAGTTCCATTTGATCTGCTAAAGTTTAGTCAGTCTAAAAGTCTAAAGTATATACAGTATATACAGTGGAACCTCGGATTGCGAGTAACCTGGTTTACGAGTGTTCCGCAAGATGAGCAAAGATTTTAAATAACTTTTTAAATTGGAAACCGAGCGAAAGTCTTAGTTTACGAGCGACGAGTATAATGTATCACGCATGCGACTCTTATTTTGTCACCGGGCGGCAAGTGATCACAACTGAGCCAATGATTTTTTTCTCGCTCTTGCCCTGCGGAATTATGGGTAATCGTCTCCCCTGCTGGGTCTTAGTGCTCGTCTCTTACTGGTATAATCAACATCTCCCCCTCTCTCCTATGTGTGCGGGCGTGCGTAATTTGACACTGTGCCCCACACACACCAACACACACACACACACACACACACACACACACACACGCCTTTACTCATGTGTGCTGTATATATACAGTACTATGCCACTGTGCTGCCTCTTAAATGGTCTAAAAATGTTATATATTCCTTAAACATACAAAAAAAACTGTTTGCATATTCTGCAAAGTACTTGCAAAATACTCTTGTTTTGTGGAACCATCCCTTTTTATTTTTATTTTGACTTATGGGTGGTTGGTGCAAGCCATGCCTACTCAAACCCAGATATAAGTATATAGAGCATACTGTGCATATACAATACAGACAACTGTATTGCATTATACCTCTAATATATTTGTTATACCTTTCATCGACCGCTGAATTACAAGAACAACAATTCCCACGTTCACTAGATTCCCGAGATTAGCTGCTGAAGTGCACACTTTCCACTTTCTTTTCATTGCAGCATCAAATCAAATGTAACATTCAAGTGCCCTTTATAAACACAATGATCCACTACTCTAAGCCGCTTCTTGCCAGCTCAGGTAACCTTATTATACGTTTGGCACCAACCGTATTCAAGTGACACTCTTTAGACTGGCCTAGGAGCCCTCAGTGTGACAGGTTCATGATTCCACCGGCCAGGTGGTTAATAGAGCAATCTCAAAGACATCCACATGCTTGTGATTTCATCTCTGGCTCTTGCTCCCTGGATGCATACAGGGAGAGTTGGCAGAAACGCCCAGAGGAAGGTTCTGTCAGAGCACATTAACCTCCTCTAATCAGGGGAGTTCTGAAGCTTTTTCTGCCTGTGTTTAGAAGGTGATACAGTTCCAGACCAGCTGAGTCTTTGGACTGGCTTTTAGCTGGAGAGAAAGAATAAGAGACATAGAGATACATTAGTGCTTGAAGAAAAAAAACAATCAGTGAAGTTATTCTCTATAATACCACCTCATGGCGAGTACGACATTTCAAATTTACACTTACAACTTCTTCCCCATCATTTTCCGCCATCAATTTCATGCTTACAGACTTCAGAAACTAGACCTTCTTTGGTGTTACTCTGGCTTCAACACAACCGATGAAACTCAGCTAGTGATCTTTAAAGGTTTTTATGAAATGAATCTTCTTCAGGAATCTTCTTCAGGAATCACAGTATTGAATTATACATAAGTCCCGCGGTGGTCAAGGCAAACCAGCACGTTTGATCATGCAGAATAACAGTCATGAGAGTAAAAACTCCCTTTATACTGTATCTCTGCGTAAGTCCTCGCTACATGAATGCACTCATCCCAGTGTTTTACTAGTGCTTGAGTGCCATCAAGGTGAAAAGTTTAATCGGTACCCTGGCGCCTGATTGGAATGCCTGCTTCACAGCTGAAACGCTGGCCTCCCAGGAACTCCGGCAATGCCCCAAACATGTGGAACTACTGTATAAACCCTCATTCATGTCACTCACGGGCGTACTGACTTCTTGAAAATGTTTGCACTATTCAAATGCTGTACTTCTCATCACCAAACTGTGCTTTGAAGTCTTCTGTAAATATCGATTGCTTTCATACCAGACACTTCATCACGCCTGTGTTTCACGTACCTCGTACTTTCTATCGAATCGAAATGTCTTCCCATTCTGGGGCTCATCATTTGGATTTCTTACATCTTTCTTACAAAAGTTCCTTTTGTCTTCTTTCCATCTTCACAATCTTTCACCACAAGTTGTTCGTAAATAATTATCCCTCGTCAAGCTCTGTTACAGTACATTCGGTTTGAAGTCCCTGGAGTAGGTTGGATTTTCTGGGTGTTTTATTCCCGCTTCATGGACAGTTATTTGCTCTCTTCTTGTCCATCTATTGCTGACTGCAGCAACTGTTTGTTTATCCTGAGGCCGTTTTTTTTTTTTTTAACCTCATTTGGCGTGGACCGCTGACACTTTTCTCCAGCACAATAAATAACCGTGACCTGCATTTTTGGCTGCAAATACATCAGGCACCTTCATGCAGCCCCAAACAATATTTTAAAGTCCGGTACAATACATATAAACACTATCAATTCCGCTCCAGTAACAAAACACGTAATACCAATTCGATTCTGCCAACGAGTCTTTACTAGGTCATTTTGTCTCACAACTCGTTAACAATTTGGTGTTTGGTTTGTCGTTTGAGTTTTTACTGATCTTAGTTACTAAAGTTACTTTTGTCAACACCTGGACACTGATAACAGCTTCGTATCGAAATCCAAGCAAAAAGACTTCTACTGCAACTATTCAACCCTTCGGGTATTTTTTTTTTTTCCCCCATTTCACAAGAGGATGAGCGCTACAGCTAATTGTGTTAACTCATAATACAGCAGTACAGCAAACTGGCTGACCCACTCAATGTAGTGAATCAACAGCAAACATATGAACTAAGTATACACAGTTGTGCCAGTGATTACATTATGGAATGCAGAAAACAATCGTCTGGCGTCACAGTAGTTCTGTAGATTTGGGGAGAGAGAGAAAAAAAACAAACAAACAAACAAAAAAAACATCTGAATGCCTTGGTTTTCTGAAAAAGAAGAGAGCGCTCTAGGAATAAAGACTCCTGAAGGATTTACAGAGATATTGTCTCGCTTTTTGAATTCAGCTCAAAGATGGACAGACAGCTTCCAGGCACTAGTGCGCGAGTTATGGCGGTGTCCTACTTTTCAAAGGTTGTAAAAAGGTTGTAAAAGTAATGCTGCCCTTTTTTCCCGCCCAGCAGGAGCTCGCTGTTAGCTCAGTGCTAATCCATATTCAGTGTGGCACGCTTCCCAGATCGAGAGCCGGGGTGAGATTAGCGCTCAGCGTGGATGTACCGGCCGGGCCCGGAACAAGCTACTGCGGTTCATCCACAGTCTTGTCATTCCTGCACGGCTTAAACGGCAGGTTTATACTGTGTTAATGCGCCAACTTTTGTTCTCAAAAGTCATCATTACTATGGTTAACAGTTTACTCAATGACTTTGCATTATTGTATAGCTAATGATCCACGTAGTGTACCTCAGATCAACCGGTTTGTCAAATTGTGTTGCCGTTTTACAAAAGAAGAACACTGGATTAAAAGGATCCAAAGGAGAAATATCAAGAATTTAAAGAAAACCGAACCAAACCAATGTTACATCCAGAGATGATTTGCCTTTACTAGAGAGCTGACAGATGGAAACGCCAATTAGCGTAGCCTGCATGTCTTTGGGACTGTGTGAGGAAACCGGAGTACCTGGAGGAAACCCACCAAGCATGAGGAGGACATGCAAACTCCACGCACAAGTCCTAAGCTGGGAATCGAACTAGGGTTAACCCAGGGTAAGACCCTGGAGGTGCAAGGTGACCGTGCTAACCACTTAACCCAGCTCAAGCTAAGTTTAAAATGTTTAACTAAAGATTAGCTAGCTACTGTAGGTTTAGGTAACTGAGGTACGTAGACGTGTTCCAACAACAGCCAGCCTCCTCCAGGGTTAAGGCGAAGTCAGCATGGTAACAACCAGAGCTCTTCAAAACCGCTCTTCGGAAAACGAGTGCGTGACGTTCGTGGAGGGTTTGTCCAGTTAATTTTATACAGAGTCTCTGGCTATAATGTTAAAATGTAGACATGTCATGATATATATATAAAAAATAATAATAATAAAATCCTGTTACATCACACTTCATTTTGACCATTTTCTCTCCTCCTACTCAACTGCACTGGTTTTTTACCTCTACTGATCTCTGTGCATATCTCACTTCCTCTGTGAGCGTCTAAACCACAGAAATGCAAATTTTCCATGTCGTCTGTTCATCCTTCACCACCTGCTCTCATCTTCTAGTTCACAAAGTGACGAAAGATCAAAGGAGGCGACAAACATTCAAGAACATTTCTGCATTAATCTGTTCTTATAACCTCAGCTGTGCCGCTGCTGCACCCGTCCCCTGAACTGAGCAGTGAATGATGACTCACACATCAAATTTCCTTTTTTTTTTTCTCCCTCCTCTGGCTTTATCATGACTAACATCTTGCAGACGATTTTCCTCTTAACTCTTACCTACCCAGCTCCATGCTGAAGAACTATGTTTGAAGCAAAACGACAAGATTTGTGGAAGACGACAAGCGATCAGGAAGACCTCCAGCAACCTCAACCTCTGAAAATGTCGAAAACATCCGGCAACTCGCGCGTGATGATCGTCGGAGAACAATCCACAAAATTGCTGCCATTTGTTGGTGTCCAAGCGATCCTCACGTATGAGTCGAGCACGCACCATGTTGCTGTCTCAGGTTTGTCCCCAGGCCTTCATGTCGGAGATCATTACCGATGACGAAACCTGGGTGTATGGGTATGACCCTGAGACAAAGCAACAGTCTTTACAGTGGAAGAGTCCATGGCAAACTGTCTTAGTGAATTCTAATGCCAGGTTTTCAGGACGTATGGCGTATAAAAAGCAGAGCTTATAAACAGAGCTAGTCTCAAAACCTTTTTGATACCCCCTATTAATATTAGCCAGCAAAGATAAACTTGACATCAGGGGCGGATCTAGAAATTTTTTCATGGGGTGGCATTAAAATTATGAGGGGTGGCAACACTGAAGCAAGTATCCTTGCATGGTTTTTGTGGATTCAAGGAACGCTATTCTTATTCGGTGTATACACCAGGGTGCACATTTGTACATTGTCCTATAAGAATGAAATAAAGGCTGATGTGTGATTGACTTGAACCTGATATCTGGATTGGAACGTCCGATAAATTAAACAACCCTTTTATGTTTAGACCACTAGAACACTAATGCTGGGGTGGCAAATGGGGTGGCAAGGCTTTTTCTTAGGGTGGCAATTGCCGCCCCGTGCCAACCCGGTAGATCCGCCCCTGCTTGACATTAGCCAGGTAGCCGACTCATCTAGCAGGACTGATCAGAAGTTTTTAAGTCATTAAATAAATTCAATAAATAAATAAATAAAGGTAATATTAACTCCTGATATTAAACAGCTAACTGTGCAGGGTTTTTGACAGGATTTATTTCAAAACGTTTACTGTATGTTGCATAAAATATATGACTTTCACTCTAAATGACTGTTGTGAATGATAGCGACCTTGACGGATTTTTGACGGATAGTGTGAAATGAAATAAAAGCCCATGGATGCCTTCGTGTTTGTCTTTTCTTTTTCATTTTAACCTGCGAGCTATCAAGCTAATTAGCGAGGAAGGAACTGGTAATTAAGAGGATTTGCTCAATTTCATATACAGTACATTCATGGACTTGTCAAAAATTGAAGAACGCCATTAAAACGTTGCCATTTTTTGTGCCGAGGTGGGCACCCCAGGTTCAGAAGGTAGTGTTCCTGATACTGGACATATTTGTTCCATTCACTACCTAAACAAGCTGATTTGAATTAGAACAGCTCTTTAGCCATATAAGCTCTCATGTAAAAGCCGCTGTTCTGTGTGCATGTGTGTGTTTGTGTGGGAGAGAGAGTTGTATGTACTGTATATATATCCACCGTCACTATAGTACAGTATATACAGTAAACTCATACTATATATATATATATATATATATATATATATATATATATATATATGACAGACTCGGGCTATCCTGACAACTCTTTTTTTTTTTTCTTTCTTTCTTTTTTTTTTCCTTTTGAGAAAACTTTTTAACACAATCATAAATTATTAACTATTCACGCTGTTTAATAAGCTAAGCTAACCTGACAGGCGTTTAGAGAGCATTTCTAATAATACCCACTGCTTACATTTGCCAGCTTAATAACTCATCTGACAAGATTCCTAAAACTCTAACTCAGAATGAATATTTATAACCCTCAAGGCCCAAACCACATGGCTAAAATGAGATAACCAGGCAAATATCCTGACACTTTTTATAAGGTGTATAATTTTTTGTTTTTACCTCTACAGCCAGAAAGATGAGGTCAACATCAGGTGACTTTTTCTAGATATTTTAAACATGTACCAATACCGTACATGGTCCTGAGCTGTACTGTTAGTGCTAGCCGGGTAGTCGAAATAAAATCCCCTTTAATTTCTGAGAATCAGATTGACTGTATATGATCCATTTAAACATCATACAGTACTGCAGTACTAGCACAACTAAGCCACGTATTCCTGAGGTATGAGGATGGAGCTTATTCTATTGGTTGCTACTGTAGAGCTAGTAAACATAAGCCAGGCTGACATCTGAAAGAGGAGTTTCTAAGAGAGATTTATTTTAATTGCTTGCTGGTAGAGCTATCAAGGTAATGAAAATATAACAGTAGAAAGGTGAATGTACGAACATTTTAAGCTATATAATACATTCGTCGAGTAATTGATTCATTCATTTTCTATACCACTTATAATGTACAGGTAAGGGCGTGCGGTCTTTCAGGCAGGATGCGGGGTACACCCTGGGCGGGGTACCAATCCATCGCAGAGCACACACGTACAAACACTCAAACAACAATTTGGGAACACCAGTTAGCTTAATCTGCATCTCCTTGGACTTTGGGAAGAAATCCATCGAACATGGTGAGAACATGCGAACTCCTGAGGCACGAATCCAACCCAGACCCTGGAGGTGCGAATCAACAGGGCTAATCACACGCCCCCCGTATAGTACGGTATGTTTGTAACATTTTCTGTTAAACCTGGCTCGATGGCTAACGCATCAAAACGGGGTAAAATGTGAAACGTGACAATGAGGATTTCTGCACAGAAAGAAAAACCCGCTAGATTGTTTATCCACGGACAGAATCAAAAGTCGAATTTAAAGTTCAATTAAAAGTTCAAATGAAATTCAATCCGAGTCGTAGTTGGTTTAGCTGGAATGAGACGTAAAGCCTCACAACTCAAGGTGTGGAGGGGTTTAGAGGTCGTCCTATCTGTGTTATCTGTAGGAGGCCAAATTCAGTCAAGTGTTTGCTGCAAAGGCCACTGATGCCTGGAAGAGAAGTCAACTTTCTGCCCCCTAAGATATGGGTCTTTAATTAAAGTCAGCAAGCCGGCTGAGAGAGATTTGATTTTGGCAGACCGTGGGGCATTTTACTGTACAGTTTGTCTGCACATTGAGTCATATCCAGAAGCAGCACGGTTCTGATCCAGCTTCATATCATCGCTTAGAACCGAGGACCGTGAGAGGTAAGATCATGTGGGGTGAGTTGGGAAGTGATGTAGGTTAGTTCCTCTAAGGTTCAGTCCCTGAGAAGGGCACTCGGTGGGTATTAATAACTGTTCTTCAGGCAGACGTAATTTCGCTGGATTAGCCTATATTGTCTAGAGTTCCGGGCAGCACATAGAGACCTCGCTGTTCACTCCAAACCGTTTTACTCCTGACAAAAACGGGTCCGGAGAAAATTCTCCGGACTCGGGTGAAAAATAACAGCCGCGGCATTAAACAGGGCTGTCACTCAAAATAAATCTGCTGCAGATTTCTTGTTCGTTGTTTACTCCTCGGCACCTCATTTGCTGAAATCAGTGAGGCAGAGAAATCTATTCAGGAGGTGAAAGAGGATGCATGAGCAAAAAAAAAAAAAAAAAAACGAATAACAGCATCATAACTGTGGTTAATACCTTAATTTAGCACTCATTTAATTGCTTAAAAAATAGACAGACTGAGTGTTTCATTAATTGTTATGCTTTTTTTTTTATCCCTTTATGGTTATAATTAATGTTTCAGAAATTATGAAGAATAAATGTGGTGCTGTTTTTAGGTATTGTATATTATCCCTCGTTGGCCTTCTCTCTCTCTCTCTCTCTGTCTCTGTCTCTCTCTCTCTCTGATCTCGTATCTCGTCTGAATAAAAATGTCCTTACAGCCACAACAATGTGTTGATGTGTTGGCACCGGAGAGACTCCTCCTATAAATATGAATGTTCCTTCCAGGAAGAACGACGCAATTTGAATCTGTTAGTTATTATATGTGGATTATTAGGCGCACTCACCATACAAATAGCTGTTAGTGACCTGGTACTGAACAAACCATGTTGAATCAAAGAGGAGTGACTTAATATTTGTCATTTGAAATAAACATGAGCCTCCTGTCAGAGGCACCAACGTGGAAAACTAATCAACACCTTCTGACTAACAGTAGAATCCATGAATGGCGTGTACGCCTGTAATTTCAAGGCTCCCTTCAAGAATAAAACTCAGTTTAATTTTAGGAAGAAAGCACTAAGATGTAAATATTATTTGTTAATTTGTCGGGAACATAAAGCAACCAGTCCAACACACACACACACACACACACACACACACACACACACACACACACGCACGCACTCCCATATATACTTTTATATATAGGAAAAAACTAACATGAGAAATTCTCAACTAGGCTTTAAAATATATATATAATAATTTCCATATTGTTTCTCAGCCACTTCAAAGGTGGCAGGAGAGCTAGATCAGATATCAACCTTCATCTCAGGATAATAACTCAAGTCTTTCATTTCAAAGCCAATTAGCCTTTAATTCAGCATGTAATCAAATGGAAATGAAACGGGAATTGATTGAGATGCCACCGAGGCACAACACTCATAATAGCGAACCACCAACAGCCATGTCCATTAAGCATCCAAGCTTTACAGAGCATAATGTCTGGATCGCTTGTTGTGAGATCATTTAAATGTCATCTATTTAAACCATATGGCACAGGAAACAGAAGGTGTGGGTTAGGATTCGGGTGTGATCATTATCAGTACATTTCACAGATTTGAGGAAATGCTGCAGGTCAGCACACTGTGAAGAGCAGCAATAAACATGCAACAGCAACATTATGCTCATTAGCATTTTTGGAATAATTACACTGGAATACTGTTTTACATCCCATGCTTTAATCATTAGATTAACAGTTTGGAACTGATCGACTCAGGATGCATTTAAATGTCCAGGGAAAGAAAAAAAAAATCTATTACTAGACTTCTTCTTCTAGGATTCTTCAAGATTTAAAGTATGTATCACTCACTCACTCACTCACTCACTCACTCACTCACTCACCCACCCACCCACCATTGGCCTCATCTGTATGTCTTTGGACTGTGGGAGGAAACCGGAGAAAACCCTCAGAGCACAGGGAGAAAATGCGAAGACGGGACACAGAGACGGGAATCGAACCCAGACCCTGGAGGTGCAGGGTGACCACTACACCACCGTGTGTGTGCAATAAGAAAGCTTTTCCATCATAACGTGCCATGACGTGAGAGACAGAAATGCATGATGTGCTGCATATGATCATATATGAAATAAGATCAACATTTTAAACACAAATAAAGTGCAACTTATTTACATAAGTTAATGAAAAAATGATAATATAAACAGCACGTTCGCATTTCCCAGTCACTTACATCTACATTCACAATCGCACATTTGTGTTTGTCAACGGGGCAATGCGTGGCTTCAGACGCACATGTTCCCAGGAGTGAAAAGGATTTTGTGTTATGCAGTTTTTGTTGGAAATCGGTGTCTCGATGGAGAAAAAGAGTCGAATATTATTTCCGCTCTTACGGAAGAAAAATGTGGCAGAATGGTAAATCAACATGATAATCGTGTGTATGTTCGTTTTTTTTTTTGTTGTTTTTTTTTTTTATCAAGTCAAAAACATTCCCAGACGATGATCAGTTTTCATTTCAGTAATAATAATAATAATAATAATAATAATAATAATAATAAATAATAATGCATTTTATTTATATAGGCACCTTTCTGGTCACCCAAGGTCGCCTTACTGTGCGCATACTGTATGAAATGTATTATTATGCATTAATGTTTAAATAATTTTCAATTTATTTTTTTTTTATTTTTTTTTTTTTTTTTTTTTTTTTTTTACCTTTATTTAACCAGGCAAGACAGATTAAGAACAGGTTTCTTATTTACAACTGTGGCCTGGCAAAGGCGAAGCCTTTGGGGGAAATGGGGGGACTAAAATAAAACATTTTAAGAAAGAAACATATATACATTGTAAATGAAAATTATGGGAAAAAAAATAATAATAATAATAATAATAATAAAATGCATCAATAATAATAATAATAATAATAAATAATAATAATAATATAAAAAACATAAGATAACAAAAAAACAAGATAACATAAGATAAACATAAGATAACATAACACTCATCTATCCATGAGTAATATATTACAGGTTATTAAAAACATTTGCGACTAGAAAAAAAAATTTTTTTTTTTGGTTTGTTCCACAAATTATGTAATAACAGGGATAACATGAAGTTGCATCCACTGTAGTTATTTCCCGTTATTGTTTCTGATTATTCAGTTATTTTGACTGAGTCACTCTGAAATTACAACACTTTAATGCAAATTATACAAGAGTTTGTTCCAACCGAGTAATCTGATTGGAGAGAGCCATTGCACCAGTGATGATACAGAGCATACAGTAACAGCACTGTAACGCTGAACTATCCGTATCAATCTGCGTCACAGGTATTCTAACCGTTGTTCATTACACTAACTGTCGGTCGCAGCATGGGTGAAAGTAGGTCTGTACCGCAGATATATATATATAGATAGATAGATAATAGATAATAGATAATAGATATACTGTATATAAAATCCACATTTAAACCAGTCATATTAAACAACACATTCTGTCCTTAGTAAATGCTTTAAAGTCATTTTAAATGGCCTCTGATCCATCCGTGTTCAGGGCTAACGCAAGCTACAAAGCTAACTAGCTTCTAACTTATGGTTGGATTCTGAATTGATTAAAGAAACTACATTACTTGGTGTGTGGAACAAGGCATTGTACCCTCTGCATAGTGCAGTGTCCATCTAACATTATATGGGATTCAACCCCAGAACCAGGAAGTTAGATGATACTGGAATTTCCTTCAGGATGAATAAAGTATCTATCCATCTATCCATCTATCTATCTATCTTTCTATCCATCTATCTATCTATCTATCTATCTATCCATCTATCTATCCGTCTATCTGTCTATCTATCTATCCATCTATCCATCTATCTATCTATCCATCTATCTATCTATCCATCTATCCATCTATCTATCTATCCATCTATCCATCTATCTATCCATCTATCCATCTATCTTTCTATCCATCTATCTATCTATCCATCTATCTATCCGTCTATCTGTCTATCCATCTATCCATCTATCTTTCTATCCATCTATCTATCTATCTATCTATCTATCTATCCATCTATCTATCCGTCTATCTGTCTATCTATCTATCCATCTATCTATCTATCCATCTATCTATCCATCTATCTATCTATCTATCCATCTATCTATCCGTCTATCTGTCTATCCATCTATCCATCTATCCATCTATCTATCTATCCATCTATCTATCTATCTATCCATCTATCTATCTATCCATCTACCTATCTATCTATCCATCTATCTATCTATCTATCCATCTATCTATCTATCCATCTATCTATCCATCTATCTATCCGTCTATCTGTCTATCCATCTATCCATCTATCTATCCGTCTATCTGTCTATCTATCCATCTATCTATCCATCTATCCATCTATCTATCCGTCTATCTGTCTATCCATCTATCTGTCTATCCATCTATCTATCTATCCATCTATCTATCTATCTATCCGTCTATCTGTCTATCCATCTATCCATCTATCCATCTATCTATCTATCCATCTATCCATCTATCTTTCTATCCATCTATCTATCTATCTATCTATCTATCTATCCATCTATCTATCCGTCTATCTGTCTATCCATCTATCCATCTATCTTTCTATCCATCTATCTATCTATCTATCTATCTATCCATCTATCTATCCGTCTATCTGTCTATCTATCTATCCATCTATCCATCTATCCATCTATCCATCTATCCATCTATCCATCTATCTATCTTCTAAAGCGGAATTAGTGGAAATATAAAGTAAATCTTGTACGTTTCTCAGGCTGTTTCAAACCTTCATGGTCCTTTTGGCTACATCCAGTACAGTACATAGTACCAGTAAGAATTTAAAACTACATTCACCCCTATTAATTACACCAACTTTCAGTTGCAAAGTTCAGCTGCAGTCAGATAGTCCTGCCAGCCACAGAAGGATTTGTGTTGTCGGAGCAAAATAACTGTTGGTAATAAATGGTGTTTGTGGAACTGTTGTATTAAAGCAATATCACACTTGAGGTTGTGCTGGATAGCAGCACATATAAACCATGTACATCAGCACCCCCCTCTTGTCCATATTTGCAGATTCTAAACACACACACACACACACACACACACACACACACACACACACACACACACACTCATTTTAACTTCATTTCATTTTCATTAATGAATACAGGTTCAGTTGTAAGAGTTCCTAAAGCTAAATGGCACTGCAATTATGGAATCATTCGGGAAAAAAAAGGGAGAAGAAAGGTAAACAGAAACAATTTCTTCCAAAGGTGACAAATAAGGATTTCTGTCCTACATAAACATAACTAAAACGTACAGTTCATTTTGTCTGCATTTGAGGCGACATTACTCAGCGACACAGCGGTTCTGCAGTAAATTGAACGGAAATGAGCGATGGTCGTGATGTGAGGTCGCTCTAATAAAACGAGATACAACTCGGCATACTTAACTGTGCTGTGCATCTCGAGTGAGACTCGCACTTAATATGCAGTCAAATGATGATGAATTAGCCGTGCCTCAGGCTCAGGGTTCTCATTTCTCCACCATGCTGAGCTGTAGCTAAAAGGCTGATTCACTGTGCTCCACTCGGCAAATCCAGTCTGTTAGTAAGGTCATGTGGTCAGTTTGGGCAAACAATACACCCAGCATCATTGGCTGTGCTTAATGTTCAGCCGGACCTCTCTCTCTGGAGGTGACGATAAGATCTTATTCCAGCCACTGGGGCGGCGATAGTGATCTGCTAAGCTTGCAGTTAAGCTTGCAGTTGGTGAATAAGAAATGATCAAACATGAACGAAAACACTCAGGCTTTTATAAATGATTGTCTTCCTAATCGTTCAAATAGAAAAAAAAATGGTGTATAGTCAAGCCTGTGTGCTGGAAAAGAGTGAACTAATCTGATAAAGGACACTTTGCATTAAACAAGTGGTGTTCAAGTCAAACCAGTCATTTTGATTGAACAAACTAACAGAACACAGATCTGAGAGTTAAAAACTTCCTTTATTTCTCTATATCATCACTGGTGCTTGGTCACTATCAAGGTAAAAAGTTTTCTCAGTAAACCAGAGCCATAATCAGACGGCCTGTCTGCTTCACGTCTGAAACGCTGGCCTCCCAGGAACTCCTTTAATGGATCAAACACGTGGAAATGGCTTAGACTAAGGTCAGGACTGTATGGGGGACGTGGCATTAACTCCCAGCTAAGTTTGACTTTGCTAACTTTGACTTTAACACCCCTCAGAATGAATTTCTGGCGTTTTCTTTGTTTGTTAGAATTTGTTAGAACTACAGGTCAGATGTTCCTTTATGTTCATTTGCTTTGTTTGTTTGTTTGTTTGTTTGTTTGTTTTTTTAAACACCACATTTACAATTGTTCATTTTCAGGTTAATTTTCCTAAACATATAGTATTTTTTTATATTAGAATTTTTTTTTCACAAATATATAAATTATATCATATTAAAATTATATTAAATTATATATAAAATGATATGTAAAATTTGCATACCTAATTTAAGAATTTGGGGTTTTTCAGTTATTCCGATTATTTGACTCGGTTTACTAATAAGAGTACACGTTTTAACAAAACCCAACACGTTATTCATGTTTCTTTTTATTATTATTAATTAACAAGATTTGAGTTATGATTTACAGAATTACAAAAAAAAAAAAAAAGTTACCATTTCTTAGGTTTGAATATGGTTTGAATGTGATAGTGACACAATGAGGCCAGACTGCTTAACTCATAAGGTTTTTTCACTGTCTATTATTTCATGGTTTGCTCTGTAAGTGTTAATGTGAGTGGTTATGAATTTATATATTTGCAGCACAATTCCCCTATTTACTAGTCAATTTTGAAAAATGCATTTTGTGGACTCATACAGCCCAAGACACTTTTTATTTATTTCAATGCAGCTACTGCCCTTTTAAAATTAATGAGCACAATGCTTTGCGGTGCTTAATTGGAAAAGAAGAAGAGAACTTTTATATAATAGCTTGGAGGGGGGGGGGGGGGACATAGGGGAATACAAACTGTTTTAAGAAAATAAAGTTTTCTTTTATATAATACATTTTTAGATTCTCCCATCTTTCACAAAGTTTTAGCAGTTATTCTTCCTTCCACCATTCACTCCTACACTAACTGACCCCTCACGTCAACAAAAAAAAAGAAGAAGACAACATTCCTCTCCTTTTATGTTTTTGTGCTTTTTTTGAAAAGAAGCTACAGTAGGAAAGCATCTGCCAAATAAATCAAATCAAATAAATGTGGCAGTAGATCATAAATCCAAAACCAATTCCAAAATATAAGAAAAGGTTCTGGGCTAATACAGTGGAGGCTCTTCCTACACACCAACGGTCCTGATAATGAAATCACAGATGATCTCTGCACTTTTATTTGACTATTTCATCATGCAAAAGGCATGTAAAAGAGAAACCTACAGTATATTAGTGAAAGCTTTTTATTGCGTTCTTTAACTCAAGATGAACGGTTAACATGGTGGTGGTGCATCACCAGGGGTCCTGGAGTTGATCAAGAACTTATGATCATGAGGTTACTGTCTGTTCACAAGTTATCTACAGGTCTGTGTGGGTTTCCTACAAACTCTCAGGTTTCCTCATCCAAAAAAAAAAAAAAAAAAAAAAAAAACATTGAGCTCAACTGCCTGAGATAAATTCACTTAAAATTGGGTTTGTAAAAGTGTGTGTAAATGGTGCCCTGGTGTCGCATCCGGTGTGAATTCCCACATCTCCCGCATTGTTCTCAGGACAGGCTCTGCATAAACTGCGACAAAAAAAAAAAAAAAACGAGGATAAAGTACTTCATTTAATACTGAGCAGTTTCATTTGCATATTTTCAATTACATTGTATAAATAGGTTTTATTTTTTTATTATTCTTTTTCGTTTTAGGAAAATGTAATTATTATTATTATTATTTATTTTTATTTTTTTTTACAAAATCACTTTTTTCTACGATTAAATGGAAGATTACTAAGTAAATGTACTTTGGTTCTTTACTTATGTACATACAGCATTTCGAGTATCTATACTTTTATTTAGTAGTTGTATCAGAGGACACTTTTTACTTTAACTCGACCAGTTACATCTTAAATAACCACAGTGGTGTGTAGTGTAAGTAGTTGAAACAGGAATATAAACACCTCTGGACTATTATGCATCATGGCATGATTTGCCTTCTCTTGGTGAAACACTTCACATCGTGTAGCAGGTGTTTGAATCAGAAGCGGAGATACTGCGGACTGCAGTGAAACAGGACATTCACAGACAGAGAGAGAGACTTTTTATTATAACTTTTTATTATAACTTTTTATTATAGACTACTGTGAGCTACAGTAATACACGCCTAGTACATTTGACATGTAAGTTAAATTGAAGGTGAGTACATTATTACTTTTACTCAATTAAAAAAAATGAAAATGAAGGACTTTTACTTTTACTTGAGTAATATTTTTTCTCGTGAATGTCTACTTTTCCTGAAGTACAGGATTTCTTTCAGGTGCTCTTTGCCCACCGCTATTTAAATGAAATTAAGTTCACTATTTAAGTGAATGCGAAGGCAGCCAAATGGACAGTAGGTGTGGCTTCAGCAGTTTTTTTTTTTTTTTGTGTGTATATACAGAAATCAGAAGCAGAAATCCTCAGTGGGCGGAGTTTGTGGTGTTTGCACAGGTAGTTCCATCACAGCATGCCTCAGGTGTACGCATCATCATCATCATCATCATCATCATCAACTTTTATGTCATGCTGCTCGGGTCTAACCCTAGTTTAATCCGTTTTTTTTTTTTTTTCAGAGAAAAATACGACCTAAAAAAAACATCCTGTGGACGTGTCACAGTCGTTCCTCATTGAATGCAATAGTAAGCAAAAATAAAGTGCTGCCGAAATATTGGAGCAGCGTAAGGAGCGGCAGGCGAGTTGCTCCACACTCCATTCGCAGGCTGTAGTAGCACTGCACACGGGCGGAGCCTTAGGTAATTATTTACAAACAAAAAAAAAAAAAACATTATGGTTATGTGATTTAAAGGAGATTTTTCTGCTATATTATGTTCCACGCTAATCAGCATGTACTATAAATTACAGAAAGCATGTAAGAGTGTTTGCTTCAGGAAGTTCTTCAGTGTCTCCCATTACTCAACTCTACAATATCGAACACTAGGCTTTAGCTCAGTTATTTGCTCAGTTGGCTGAGAGCTGTGTACGCAGTATAATGCCCATTGGAATACATTAATTACCTCTCGGCCCTGAGGCGCTCCGGGAATACAAACTTGTCCAAGCTCTCACACACGTAAACCGTCTTCGTGCCGTTTGTCAGCGTGTGTGTGTGTGTGTGTGTGTGTGTGTGTGTTGTCACCATGGTAGCAGCCAAGGCCTTTCTAACGTCATATGACTGCTGAAGGATGCTGTGTAATGTTCTAGATTGTGTTGCTATGGCGATTGGTTTTCAGGCACTTTAACATAAAATAACAGGAAGAAACAAGCACTAAATTAAAGTGGAATACGTAAAGATGAATCGGTTCTGCCCATATTGACCTGTGCAGCCTCTGTTGGTCCGCTGTGATGTCTAAGTCCATGCATCTGTCAAACTCAGGTCTGAGAGCGTCTGAGTGAGGTGGCCTTGGTTCTCTTCCTGTCCTGGATGAACTCATGTCCCGTGAAATAGCATGCCATAGGTTTTTTATTAATGAAAACTGATCAAAGCGTGCAATCTGCAATAATGCAATAACTCCTTCTTTCTTCTTTCCTTCCTTTCTTACTTTTTTTTCTTTCTTGCTTCTCACCTTTTTTGTGTTTTTTAACAAAAGCATACATTTTTGCTCATCCTGAGAAACATTCTATGTAGGAAGCTTTTGTGGACATTCATTAACTCTTTAACGAATTAATGTATTGTTTTATTTTTGCAAAATTTCAAATTTTTAAATAAATAGGCTTTCAACTTGATCTATCAGAGATGGGTGTTTTGGAACATTAAAAGTGACAACAATGAAAAAAACCAAGTCTTGTAATTTGTTTTATATATATATATATTGATGTGTCTTCTATAAATGGGTAAAATTATGAATAATTTAAAATTATAAATTATTTAAAGTGACTGAATAATAGGACTTACAATAAAAAAAGAAATAACAATATGTTCATTTTGTTAGAATAAATTTTGAATAAATTCTGAGCACTGTGTATATATACAGTATATTCCGAGTCAGAACTGTTTTGTTTATTATTTATTTCAATTTGTCCTAGCTTGTAATCTTCACCCACGTCTTTGCTTTAAGTCCATTACATTCCCGCCGACTGCCAAAGTCATGATCTTACATCTTAATGTGTCTTGTCTGGAAAACCTTGGATCCACCTTGTTAAAATTAATGAAAGAAATAAAAAAATCTTGCATTTTATTAGAGAAACTCTGCTTAAACCCTTCGTATAACACACTCTAAGACACATGAACTACGGCATTCTATGTTGAAATGAGACTTGTTCTTGGAATTTGAAATATGTCTGTTGTTGTTTTTTCCACAGTGGTTCATGGACCGAAATGTCCTATCGTGCACAGAAAGTATGGGGACGGTTCTGAGGCAGTCGGTCAGCTCAGGGAGAGGAAGATGGCAGTCAGATGTAGGTGAAGCAGTGACGCTTATTTATTCTTTACCTGAATAAAAGAAGGAAATATAATGTCATGAAATAAAGCGTTCATCTTGGAGGCTGTTTACCAGTGACAGCATGTGTTTACCGCGGCTGTTAAGTGCTAATCTACTGCCTACGTTCTGCTGTAAATAAAACATCAAACATTGCTGATGTAACTGCACTCATCCGGCGACAGCTTGGCTTCTGCTTCTCTTTGATTTTTTTTTTTTTCCCCCTGAAATGCTGCAAGGCACTTTGGTGTGAGCAAGAAATAAAAATAATACCGAGAGGATCTGATAGCTGATAGTTGCACCGAGGCGAAGACGCAGTAAAAGTGTCTGAAAGATCAGGAAACTTCAACACCTGAGTAAGTAGGAAGTGCGGGTTCTGATTTCAGCTCCCCAGAAGAAGAGCATCAGTAATTGTAATTAAATTAAAGCCTTTATCGAGATATACTTTAAAACTGAAATGAATCCTGAACTACACTTAAGAATGTTTAAGCAGGATTTTGTCAGGGATAACCCCTAGAGGGCGCCAAAGCGCCCTCTAGACAAGTTTGTGTAGTTCTTTTAAGTTTCAATTTATTTACTTCATTGCCCAGTTCTCAACTCGGTCAGGTCACGTGGGCGCGCACCTGATCCGAGTTGATCATTAAGTTAATTATAAAAGGTGTGTTTAAGTTCTAGGTTGTGGTCTTGCATTTGTTACAGTAAGTTTAAAGTGGATGTCTCGTCTTTATTCGTGTTTGGTTTCATTTATTCAAAGTATATCTGTTTCTGTTTATTTCCATGTTTTTTATGTTTATAATTCAATAAAACATCGTTTCCCTGAACCACCTGGAGCCTCTTGCAGTTATGCCTCGCACCCAGAAACGTGACAGAATGCAAGACCGTAAAAGAGGCATAGCAGAGGAGCCCTTCCCCCGGGAGATTCTTTTGGGGGGGGCAACGATGTGTGAAGCTTGGGAATCCGACGCGGAGAGCAGGAGGAGAACCAAGCGGCGTAGTAGAAAACCGGACAGGAAGGAGCAGGAGGAGCTGAGACGGCAGCAAGACTGGGATGGCTGCCGGCTGGCGATACGGCGCACGCCGTTCAGAGGTGGAGCAGCTCGGGGTGACATGAGTCCCCGCGCCGGCCGGAGTGCAGAGACCAGGCGGTCCAAACGCGGCGGTGACCAGGGTGAAAGGACACCCCAAAGCGTGCGGCTACAAGGAACGGCGTGTGGGCGGTATGCACAGCCGGGAGCAGCCTCCCAGCTGGACTGGAGCAGCGTTGGGCGGAGCGCCGAAGAGAATGAAGGGCGCATCCGTAACCTGCAGGAGCAGGTAGCTGACCTCCAGGATATGCTGATGCAGCTGCGCCTCGAGGAAGGTCCAGACCTGCCAGCTCCTTTCCCGCCGTACAGCGACGACGAAGACGGGGAGCTCTACTACAAAGCTTTCAAGGATGACAGCGGCGAGCTATACTATTTGCTATATAGTGTCGACGACGAAAGCGAGCTCAGCAGCGGCGACGATGAAGACGAGCTCCTTTTTCCGCCGCACATCGGCGGCGGCGACAGCGAGCTCTATATTCTGCCGCGTAGCTGCTTCGTCGACAGCGAGCTGCCGCCGTTGTCATGCGCCGCCGAGGACAGCGAGCTTCCTCTTCCTCTGTAGCTGTCTGTTCTGTTTTTGAGTGAACAGGATTCTATAGGCCATGAGAGACACTCTTTAGTGTTCAATGTCAGTTTTTGTTTTTCACACATGCGTAGTTAAAGCGTGGCACGTAACAAGTTGTTTCTGCACCATATCTGGATTGAGAGCTGATTCACGAGCCAGCGCTCTTTAAATCAGTCATTCGCTGAACTCCTAGTCGGAGGTCAAGTTCAACATAAGAGCTCAGGCACGCACTTCATCTCACACGCACATAATCCAATTTATAGACTGATAGAATCTTGGATGATAGGAAGTATCGTTCAATTACGAAAACAAAAATTCTAATCACTGGCTGCGATATGAATAGATTAGCATGTTTCTGACCATGCTCGTGCACTGCCGTGGTCTTCTGATGCTTAGCCTCCCATTGAAGTCTCTGAGCCTCATGTCCTACTTTTTTAGGGATTGACACTTTTTCCCGTCTTCATGTTGAGAGACAGACTCCAGATGCCAGTGCTTCATCTATAATTAACTCCAGACCTTTTGTTAGCTCTGTAATTACTCAATGCTCAAACTCAGAACAACGAATAGGATGGCAGACAGCCACTTCTAAATCAGGGCAAAAGCTCTTGGGAAGAGCAACTCTCTAGGGAAGGTCCTAGAAAGTGAATGGCACATGGAATTTGAAGAAGGAGGAGGAGGAATCAATGCAGCGGAGGTGTTTAAGGCAGTGTCTGAAGGACAGGAGAACGAACAGCAGGAGGTTGAACATCAGGATCTGGCACGAACAGCAGGAGCAGAGAGAGAGCCTTACGCAAGTGTAAAGTGCTTAATGCCGCTAAACATGGTGCATGTGGGAAGCCAGCGATAGCTTAGCGAAAGTTAAAACTGACGAATTTAGCAGCAAAAAAATAATAATAATAAGTATGCTGCAAAAGAGGAATAGCTGTGAAATTACAGATTATCCCAAATCAGCACCTTCATCTAGATGAGAAGCTGTTAGCAAAGCTAATCTGATTCCCTCTTTCATAGTTTTGTTTAATTTTTTAAATCTGTTAAAATCTGCTTTTTTAAATTTTCTATCTGTTACACAACCGCATAAAAGAAAGAAATATTATTTATTTAACTTTATTTAATTGTATATTTATATAACTAAATTCTATTTCATTTTATTCATATTCTGCTTTTAGCAATGGACATTGCAACAATACAGCTTTACCGAAGTGGAAATTTTGTACCTGTTTGTTCCTGATGATCTAGAGGAGGTGCTGACCATGAGGGGAAAACAGCCCAAGACAACATGAGGAAGAAACCTTGAGGGGAATCGTTTTTGTTGATACCAGAAAGTATGGCCAAAAATAGATCCCTTCTATAACTGTGTTTTAAGGAAATGTGTTGAAGTTGACGACAGGTAGTCCCCGACTTAAGAACGAGTTCTGTTCCGGGAGCACGTTTGTAAGTCTGATTTGTTCTTAAGTCTGAGACTTTTTTTACCTTTGACACAAATATCCAATGTAAAGCATACCAATTGTCACGAACTAACCGGAGATGAATCAGAAGACTAGCAGTTAGCCCTGTAGCGTGGATGGTAAACCCAAACGCGGAAGTAGCGCGAGCAGGCAGGATAACCACGCTAGTTATTCTTAGAACTCTCCCGAAGCGAGAGCAAGAGTTTACACAAATAAACCCGCGTTCTAAATACACACACCCAATCAGAAGCGATAACCCAAGAAAGTGAGTACTCACGTTTAGACGAGCAAGGCGCCGGCGATAGCATGGGCAGAACTCAATGACAGCAATGTGAGGCGCCATCTTGTTTCCTTTTATGCTTCCTGAAACCCGACCGTATTACTTCCGGGTCTTAGTGCCGGTCGTGTTACGAGTGTGCATGACAGTACCCCCCCGTCCAGGACCGACTCTCGACGGTCCTGGGGTGGAGGATACCCGACGACGGTAGTCCCGGATGAGTTCGGGGTCTAGGACAAACCGAGCCGGAATCCAAGATCGCTCCTCGGGACCGTAACCTTCCCAATCCACCAGGTACTGGAGCCCTCTGCCCCGAGGACGTGAGTCAAGGATCCGGCGAACGGTGTAGGCGGGACCACCCTCAATCATACGGGGAGGAGGAGCAGGGTGGGTGGGTGTAACCATTGGTGAAGTGATGAAGGGTTTGAGCTGGGAGGTGTGGAATACCGGATGGATCCGGACCGCCGCAGGCAACTGGAGCCGGTAGGTGACAGGGTTAATCCGGAGGTTGATGCGGTATGGTCCGATGAATCTTGGTGACAGCTTTCTTGATTCAGTCTGCAGGTGTAGGTTTTTTGTTGATAGCCATACCTTATCACCTACTTGGTACATTCGTCCTGGTGGGTGTCGACGGCGATGTTGCAGAGTGTAACGGCGGTTGGCCTATTGAATGGCGTCATTTGCTTGTCTCCATAGCCGTCGACACCGGCGAACCAACTGTTGGGCCGACGGTACCTCCACCTCCGGTTCTTGATGGTCGAACATCGGAGGTTGGAAGCCGTAGCATACCTCAAATGGGCTTAGGTTGGAGCAGAAGACATGTGGAGGTTGTGAGACAGCTCAGCCCAAATGAGGTAGCGGGCCCAGGAGCACTGGCGATCAGCAATGAAGCATCTCAGGTAGCGCTCCAGTTGTTGGTTGGTTTCGCTCCGTCTGACTGTTAGTCTGTGGATGGTAACCGGAGGACAGACTGCAGGTGGAATTGATCAGATGGCAGAAGGCCTTCCAGAACCGGGACGTGAACTGGGGCCCCCTGTCCGAGACGATGTCCTTTGGGAACCCATGCAGGCAGACTACGTGCTCTAATATCAGCTCGGCTGTCCTTTTAGCTGACGGGAGACCGGAGAGGGCCACCAGGTGAACAGCTTTGGAGAACCGGTCGACGATGGTGAGGATGGTGTCTCTTCCTTCGGAAACCGGCAGGCCCGTGATGAAGTCAACGGTAATGTGTGTCCAGGGTCGGCGGGGAACCGGGAGTGGTTGAAGTTCCCCTGGCGATGGTCGGTTGCTGTCCTTGGACCTGGCACACACTGGGCACGCCTGGACGAACTCGTCTACGTCCTTCTTCATATTGGGCCACCAGAAAGCACGTTGAACGAAAAGTAGGGTACGCCGCTTTCCGGGGTGTCCAGAAAGTGGGGAGGAGTGTCCCCACTGGAGTACTTCGGCCCTGATGGCATTGGGTACATAGAGTCGGCCAGGCGGCACACCTGCTGGTTCGGTCTCCGTAGCTTGTGCCTGGCGGACCCTCGTTTCCAGGTTCCAACTGAGCGGTGCAAGGATCTTGGTGGGTGGCAGGACAGGCGCAGGGTCCGCCCGGGGGACGTCTTCCTCGTGCTGTCGGGAGAGGGCGTCGGCTTTGGTGTTCTTGGACCCCGGGCGGTATGACAAGTGGAAATTATAATTCTCGAAAAACAGTGCCCACCGCGCCTGTCTGGGGTTCAGTTGTTTTAAGGTACGGATAGTGATGAGGTTTTGGTGGTCGGTCCAGACGATGAACGGCTCTCTGGCGCCCTGGAGCCAGTGTCGCCATTCCTCCAAGGCCCACTTTATGGCCAGCAGCTCGCGGTCCCCTACTCCGTATCGCTGCTGAGTGGCGTCAAATTTCTTGGAGAAAAAACTGCAGGGGTGCAGTTTTTGGTCTGGACCTCGCTGGGAGAGAACAGCCCCGGCGCCCACATCCGAAGCGTCCACCTCCACAACGAATGGTTTGTCAGCATCCGGGTGAAGGAGGATGGGAGCAGTGGTGAAGCAGCGACAGAGCTCATGGAAGGCAGAGACGGCAGTTGAGGTGAGGTTGAAGGGGTGAGATGATGGGCGTGTCAGAGTGGTTAGTGGCGCTGCAACGGTACTGTAGTCCCGGATAAAGCGGCGATAGAAATTGGCAAACCCGAGAAATCTCTGGAGTTGTTTAAGAGTCTTGGGTACAATTATACTTTCAAACTCAGCCTATCACCCTCATCATCAACCAGCATCGGGAACAGATTCAGTTTTACACCATCTTGTCTCTGTTTTCTCTCCATTCTGAGCTGTTTTCCACTGTATTGGACTGTGAACTCTGTCTCTTTGATGATTTTCCGAACTTAGGATTATTCACCAACAGAATCGCTTTACAGGACGACTATTTTCTATCATTTTGCTCATTCACATACAATATATCAGACTTGAGACATTTTATACATTCACTTACCCTCTGAAAATATTGTATATAATTGTAAATATTGGTACCTGGTGCACTGCAGTGTCTATTCTTTGTACAATACACATGAATTACTTCCATGTTTGAACCAAAAGTAGAACCAGGGTCCGTTCATATCTGCGGAAATTCGTAACTCATACTGTATCTTCACAAGTCCGGGACTACTAGTATTTATTATGCTGTCATAGTTAGTTCTGCTTGCACTCTGCACAAAATATACATTTACTTTATGACAGCTAACTGTTCTCTCTCGCTCTCTCTCATCCTGGCGCCCTGCTTTTGTCTGAGTTTTTGTCATATGGAGAGGAGGATGAGGGATGCTGCTGAGGATGGCCCAGTGTGGCCTGATTGGGGATGCATATGGTGACCGAGGACTGTTCCACTTGACGACCATGAAGATGGCCTTGGAGTTGGCTGTTGCAGGCAGTATTTCTGTGATTGACTTGTGACTGCAGTCGCTAAATAGTTTTAGGATTGAAATTCACACAAACAGTGCTGTACCGCTGTAGTCTCCATCTATGAAAGTTTGGCTTTATATTAACCCGGACACACATCCTGTTCTACTGAACTGCCTTGTAGCACACAGATATTGGAGAGAGTGTTTTGCAGTCATGCTATCCGTTATCACCCTAATGAGGGTGGGTTTCCTTGTTGAGTCTGGTTCTTCTCAAGGTTTCCTCCTGTTGCCATCTCAGGGAGTTTTTATGTGCCACACTCATCAGGGACAAATTGAGAATTCTAATTTATACTCATAAGTTTTTAATTATGTAAAGCAGATTTGCAACAATGACTATTGTTCAAAGCACTATAAAAAAAATATATATATATATATATATATATATATATATATATATATATATATATATATATATATATATATATATATTTAATTTATGTGTGTTGTGCAAGATTTAGCACTGTCAGTTCGATACCCGCCTCTGCGTGCATGAAGTTTGCATTTTCTTGGGTTGCCTCCATCTTCCACCCACTGTCCAAAGGCATGTAGATCAGGCTAATTGGCATTTCCAAATTGCCCGTAGTGTCTGAGTGTGTATATGTATGTGTGCCCTGCGATGGATGGGCACCCTATCCAGGGTGTATCCTGCCTTGTGTCCTTAGTCTCCTGGGAAAGACTTAAGGCCCCCCCATGTCCCTGTACACAGGAAGTATTGAGGTTACCAACTGATCACTGATGAGAATTCTGGCAATTTCAGGCCTAAGTGAAACTGTTTGTATCAAAAGCCATCTTTACAGTTTCTGAGAGAAACCATCCTTAGCATTAGAATGATCTTTAAGCAGATCCAGGCCAACCTCGGCAGCAGTGAGTGTCCATAGCAAAGAAACTCCAAGATGAGATCTCATGTTAATCTCTTCTTTGTCTCCTAGACAGAAATGAGGCTTGAATAAGATTTAGATGTTTTCTTCGTCTTCTCAAAAGTGTCTCAAATGTGGCTCATTACCTTTAAATCTCAGAAAGAGTTCATATTTGTCTTTTGTGCAACTCACATATGCAAAGATGAGGCGTCTTTGAGAATTTAATGAGATTTTAGCCATTTTCTGCATCTTCTCAAATGTGTCTCAAATATGGATCATTACCTCTAAATCTCAGGGATAATTCATATTTGTCTTTTGTGCAACTCACATACACAAAAATTAGCCGTCTTTGAGACTTGAATGAGATTTTAGCCATTTTCATTTTCTACATCTTCTCAAATGTGTCTCAAATATGGATCATTACCTCTAAATCTCAGGGATAATTCACATTTGTCTTTTGTGCAACTCACATACACAAAAATTAGCTGACTTTGAGACTTGAATGAGATTTTAGCCATTTGCTGCATCTTCTCAAATGTGTCTCAAATATGGATCATTACCCCTAAATCTCAGGGATAATTCACATTTGTCTTTTGTGCAACTCACATACACAAAAACTAGCTGACTTTGAGACTTGAATGAGATTTTAGCCATTCCCTGCATCTTCTCAAATGTGTCTCAAATATGGCTAATTACAGAACCTCTAAATCTCAGGGTTAGTTCATATTTGTCTTGTGTGTGACTCACATAGATTTTGTTTTCCCAAAGCAGTGTTTCCCAAACATAAAGTATACAGTACTTCATTTTACTCTTCACATACGGGTAGATGGAGGGGAGGGTTAGTAGGTTGAATCTCTAAAATGAAGATATGTAAATATGTAGGTTGGTAACAACTAAAGTCAATTTAAAAAACTGCTTTGTAATAGATAAATGTTTTATTTAAAAATCTAGCTTCTTTATTAAAAAATAAAAATAAAAATCCAACCACCAGTTCTTTTTATTATACAGTACACCCAGGTGTCTCTAGTTGATCAACATGGCTAACCTTTTACAGATGTGTACACCTTAATGAATTTATTGAAATTAAACTGGCAAATGGCAAACTTACTTTACATTCTGTATTCTGTATGACAAATGTCATAATGTACAAATAAAATACAATATACAGATTTTTTTTTTCAATCAAGAAGTGAAGCAATGAGATAATGTTTGTGTTCAGTGATTTCTGTATACACTTATCATTTGAGGCCAAACGTATTTTTGGTTATACATTTATAACTAAATGTTCAACATTTTTTTTCATGGCCAACCCAATAAGCCTACAGTAAATAAATATTCTAATAATGACATAATTTCCCACAATTTCTCCCACACATGCTCAAAGCCTGCAAATGTTTAAGTGTCCAGTGTGTTAGCGAAATGTGCAGCGCATCACCAGGCCTCGGTGTCAAGTCAGCAAAAAACACTTTCTCCATCATTCATCCAGACCTTTAGGTGGCGGTAGCGCACCACCTACTTTGCCTGCCGCAGAGTAAATGAAGACCGAAAAGACCGAGCGGACGGTTAAGGTGGGTTTTACGTTTTCGCGCCGAATTTAAAATTAATTATTTTTGACAAGAACTCAAAATGTAAGTTAAAACCACAGCGTATGTGTTTAAAAAATAAATAAATAAATAAAACGGTGGTATCAAATGCTACCTGCATGTGGATTAGCATGTGGATTAGCTTATCTAGGTAACTAACACTTTTTTTTTTTTTTTTTTTTTTAATGGTAAAAATCAGTCAGCTGGTTACAGTATTATTATGTCCTAGGTTAACCAGTGTGGTTTGACATATTAAGTTACCTCTTACCTTTGTTTTTAAATAATAAGTTAATGTTACTGTATAAGCAGTTTTTGCAAAACAGTAGTTTTATTATATAGTGTTCAGTGTTTAACAGTAGTTACCAGAACATGTAACTTTAGAGACATCAATTAATTATATTCTATAAATAAAGACCAATATGTTTGTTTGTGAAAACGTTATCTTGGTAATTATATATTTTTTTACTTTAACTGGGTTCTTTCCAGAAGCATGTCACCTCAGGAAACCAAGAATGCAGGAGAATGTTCCGGAGTCTCCATGAGCACATCATCATCACTCAGGTAAGCAGCAGCACATGGGCAAGCACAAGGCCACCTCTCAACCTTCAGACAGTTTGGAATGGAGTAGCTGAATGGTGTTTAGGTCAATCTTAAATGTTTTAATATATATATTTATTTTTACCCATTAGATAGTAAGCAACTCCAGGAGTTTCAGACTTTGGACAAACCTGTTGGACATCCACCACAAGAGAAGACTGATGTAGTCGGTGAGAGAGAACTTTTCCTGGCATTGACCCGTTCTTGTAGCCCTTACATACAGAAAGCAACTAATTTTCCTTTCAAATTTTTCATCTCTTTTTTGACTGATTTTTTTTAACTGGAAAATTCTCACAATGCTGTAGCCTTTGTGTAACTCCTGTATAAATCATACTTTGAGTTGAGCAGTGTTACACTTAATATCTTTGTCAGGTTTTATGACATGTTGTATCATTTAGTGTCTTGGTTTGCCAGATTTTGCTTGTGTGTTATATTGTGTGAATTGTAAAATTAATTGTGGATACGTCTACTAGCAATACTTCTACAGCTGCAAGGTTTATATTAATGCTCTCATATAACAATATAATATATATGTAAACATACGGTATATATGTAAATATATGACAGAAGGTGTTCTGCTTTGTGGTTTAACGGTAACTTTAAAAGAGAAGAAACAAAGAAGCGTTACTGATGAGGAAATTATTGTTGCAATAGAATTGAGATCAGAGACTAACTCTTTTATGGATGTTCAATAGCATTAACCATTAATATAATTAAGATTATTCTAATAAACCAGTTGGGAATTTGTTTTTATTGGATAAATAATCAACTTCAGGTGATCATCAGTAACTGATTTAATTAAAAAACACATTTCGCTTGATTAATTTTTCTTACAAAAGCATGCAGTAATCATTTTAATTGAGCTTCTGAAGAAATTTTTCATGGAACCCTCTCTAAAAGGGAAATCCTCATTGTGCTCATTGGTTAAGCTTCACAGAATTACCCAGTGGATCAAACCAAAGAACCCTTTAGGGCACTCCGTGTAACCTTTTATTTAAATAAGCTAGTACTCCGGGGATAAAAGGTTAAAGCTTGACTGCTTGCCTATAGAGAGAGTGGGAAAAAAGCTTGTCTCCTGTATGAACAATAGCTGTTCTCCCAAAATGGTTTAGGAATCTACAGTATATTTGTGATGAGAACCTGAATTTCTGGGTGAAAAGATAGTGAGAGAAAAGCTCCACAATCCCTTACGAATTCTTCTTCCCTCTCCATCCCTGGCCCGAGGAATCTCTCAAGCATAAACAGAGAGAGAGAACAATAGAGGCACTGCTGGCACCTGTGGGCCCTTTGCAAGCCTTTGCCAGCACTTTCTCTCTCTCTCAAAACATGTTTAGTATGGAAAATAATGAGCAATGGGAAAGGAAATCTGAATAAGCATCTGAACAAAGAGCATAAACCCGAACGGAGCAAACCTCTTAAGAGTGAAACAAACGTCTGGAAGCAAATGCACATCTAAAAATCAGTAGGAGACTGAAGTGGCATAATGCTAAAAAAAAAAAAAAAAAAAGGACCTGGCATTTTTATTCTTTCAACTACACCCATGGTGTGTGTTGTGCAAGGTTTCTTGGGGCCATTGCTTGCAGCTTCAGATTTTATCTCCTATCAGTTTCCATTTATTGTTTGAAAGCAAATCAAAGAAAAACACATCATATAACATCAAATTCTGACATGTACAACCTCTGGTTTAAGATGTTTAGAGACATTTCAAAGCATGGAAAAAAGTTTGTGTGTCTGGTGAGAGTGTGTTCTTGGTGACAATACTAATAGGAATTCTAGCACCTAAAATTTCTCATTAAGAAATGTAAAAAAAAAAAAAAAGTAAAAATAAAAATGGACATTTAATAGACATCTAGTAATACTGTACTTGTTACACATCCATATTAGATAAACTATAAGGGATGGTGAATTTTAACAGGATTTTTTATTATTTGCGTAGAATAACAGAACACAAGTACTGTGGAACCTTGACCTACGAGCATAATTCGTATTCCAAAACACGCTTAAACCAAATCAAATCTTTCCATAAAAAATAATGAAAACTCAAATAATTCGCTCCACAGCCCAAAAAAATGAATACCAAAAAATCATTAATACAATATAAAAAGTAAAAATAAAACAAATTAACCTGCAATTTACCTTTAAAAAAAGTTCAAATAAATCCCAACAGATAAGTTTTTCCGTTTGTGCGTGCAGGCGTCGTGTATTTGTGTGTGTGTGTGTGTGTGTGTGTGTGGAATTAGCCCCTTCCCTCGCCTCATCTTACACAGTAAAACTCCTCCTCCCTGTCCCCACCTCGCTTTTTAAGTTTCACAACCAACACACACACAACGGAAACACTGTTTTAATGGAAAAAAAATAAATCTCTCTAATGACACTTGCGTGAGAGTATCAACAGAATCACTGTTGTAAAGTAAAAAAACAAATGAACCAGCACCTTACCTTTGAAAAGAATCGCGACAGAGCAGAGTTTCTGTGTAGAGCAGAGTGTGTGTGTCTGTGTGAAGCCAGGGAGGGGGGGTGTAAAGGCAAGAGAGTGTGTGTGTGTCGGTGTGTGTGTATGTCGGTGTCAAAAAACTTGGCACTCGTAAACCAAGACATGCTCTTTTTTCAAGTCAAAATATAATAAAAATCTTTGCTCGTCTTGCAAAGATGTAAACCGAGTTACTCGTTTGTACAATTTTGTACAATTTAACAAAGTTTGTACTATTTAACAAATGTTTTACCACCATTATGAATGAATGGTTATATAGGAAAAAAGGAAAAGTAATATGGGTTTTGTGAGTGGTGAGTGATGTGGTGACAGGTCAGGTTCAGCCAGAAGCAATCTCAAAGAATGTGTCGAGCGCATCAGCCCCAAACACTCAGCTGAATCAAGAGAGGTGCAACAGCTCATCTCAGAAATAACTGAAGTCATCAGGAGTCACCAACAAAATCAGAAAGAAAACCATCTTGTGAATCAGGTGGCCAAACACAGCCTCACTCTAAGAGATGAAGGTGCTATAGGGACAAATGATGGAATGAAAGAGGAGGAGGAGGAGGGTATTAACACATAGAGTTCTTCCTGACCTTTGTGTGTGTGTGTGTGTGTGTGTGTGTGTGTGTGTGTGTGTGTGTGTGTGTGTGTGTGTGTGTGTGTGTCACCTATTCCTAAATTACTTCTCATATTCATTCTTTGTTTTTTACACCACCATGTAAAGTATCTTCACAACACATAAATGTGCAGCTTAATGGTAAAACCGGGACTAATGTCCAGCACACACCTAGCTCTCCTGGCAGCCCGTGTTTATTTCTACAGAGGCTAGAGGCTGTTACCTGACCATCTACAGTAACCCTCTCAAAGGGCTCACCAGACTGTCACAAAAGTACAGAACATTTTCCCCACATATTTCTTCTCACTCTGAGAGCAGGTTTGCAGGAAAGTTTTTTTTTTTTTTTTTTTTCTTAAAGAAGCAAGTAACATTTGTATGAGTTCGTAGGAGCCAAGATTCCATGCCCAATTTGCACAGAGTAGTAATCAAAAATTAAATGTAACCACAGAGTTACTGTATAGGCTAGTCGGACAGTTACGGGACGGTCACACACATGGGATTTGGTGAAAATGCAACATGTACTGTATGTGTTCACAATTCTAAGTAACACGAAGTGGCGGCTGGTGCAAACATTTTTTGGGGGGGCAAACTAAATTTAAACTTTTAATACTCGCCCGTAAATAGGCATTTATCAGGTGATTGCGCATCATTACTACTAGCATAAAATAAAGTCCTGACTCACATCACATCCAGTCAGCAGCTCCACTTGCCATAAGAAGTGCTGGAAAAGACTGGTTGAGAACGGTCCAATCACATGAGCCCAAATATTTAAAATCAATATTGATTCGCTAAGAACAAAAGTTTCGGTAAATAATTACATGTTAAAGTAGCATTCTTCTCTGTCTAACTTTAAGGGGCGCTAATTTTATCGACCGGCCGCCACCGGTAGCAAATAATAATCTGCGTGTTAATACACTTAGCAACAGGCATAATTCAGCTCTAAATATGGTGGACTTTCGACTAACATTATTTAAGTTTAAATACAGGCCATGTACAGCTTGGCAAAAAAAAAAAAAAACTTTAATATGTCGTTAAATCGCTTTTAGCCTTGATTACAGCGCTCCGAGAACCAATCTTTCACAGCCGGAGTGCTGGAATATGGCTGTAAAACTCCATAGATGTGATAACCTGGTGATTCAGTACATTCAGGTCGTCATTTTATTGTCACGTAACGTTGATGAGTCTCGACCTGAGCAACTGAAGCAACTCCAGATCATCACACTGTCTCCAGCGGCTTGTACAGTGGACACTATGGATGATGGGAGCATTGCTTCATATGAGTCCCTTCTTACCCTGACACGCCCATCACTCTGGAATAGACTCAATCTGGACTCATCAGCCTTTTTTTCTCGTTGCGTCTCACTAACAAGTGGTTTTCTTGTGGACACACAGCTGTTTAATCCCAATCCAGTCAGTTCTCGTCACATTGTGTGTGTGTGTGTGTGTGTGTGTGTGTGTGTGTGTGTGTGTGTGTGTGTGTGTGTGTGTGTGATATTTGTCTGAGCTGATTTCTCCTGTGATGGTTCAGCATTATCCTTTTAGGTTTTAATAATGAATTGGACGGCTCTTTCTATTCACATTCATCGTGTTTCATGGATCAAACATTAAACATTTGCATTAAATTAGGTGTGGAAGTATTCTAAAAAATTAAGCTGTCAATGTCGCACTTTAGTTTTATACAACTTTCCTGAAGGGTACAGGATTTACATTTAACATTAAGAAAATTTTTGGATTATTTGGCTAGTAGGATTATTTGGTTTAGCAACAATGTATCATGAAGACCAAAAGTAGAGATTCTTTCAAATAAACTGCTGCTAAACCAAATTATCCTATTTTATTTGGATTTTGTTTTATTTTGGGTTATTTTATTTCACGCTAAAACCTTGTAGTATAATAATGTCAAGTTATTCTGTATTAGTCTAGTGTCCTTTCTGTAATTTGAAATTCGCGTATTCGACACACTTTCTCCCTGAGAAAAATAAAAATTAACAGTTGGACTTGTGTGAAGGTTGTGCATTACTGTACACGCTCACTTTAAAACTTCAGTATGAGCTCTGCATGTTTCCTGAGGCTGTTTCCCAAGTTAGAACAGCAGATTTTGGCTTTTCGGCTTTTTGGCGATTTTCTGTAATATGTCAGGAATAGCCAAAAGCTGATTTGATAACTTTTGATAGAAAATAAATAAATAAATAAATAAATAAATAAAACCTGCTGCCTTTTGAAGCAGCAAAGTCTGAACTGCATTTGTCTTGTGCTGCACAGAGTTCATGATTTTCTCCTACGATTGAGGCTAATATTACAGAAAATGTAGGTGTCTTGTGGAAAACAATTCAACAACAAAAAGTGCTTTACGGTTGCAAATGTAAATGCAAGTTGCACACCAAGCTATGACACACATGAATACATATTATGTAAGTACTTAATGTTTATCTAAAAATGTTTAAATTCTAGTTTTATATTTTTTTTTTATCTTTGTGAACTTTGTGCAAATCACAAAGCAGAGTAAAGTTCCTACTTGTATAAACCTTTTTACATTATACAATACACTACCGTCTCTATGATAGAAAAAGATTTAAACCACAATTTTACACATGATAAGAAGGAAGATAAAAGAATTGATAATTTGCTGTTGTTTTTGTTGTTGTTGTTGATTTTTACTATGACGATATTTGAAAAGATTTTGTGCGGTTCCTTTCTAGATTTTCACTTTCTCTATGTTCACCCATAATTGGAAAACCATTCCATAATTTCCAGGTTCTTTAAGAAGCCGCAGACCCCCTGCACACGGCGCTGGATGGGGTTGTTAGAGGCGCACGACCCCGACACAGAAACCTGTCCAGATAGCAGCAATCACGAACCCCATGCAGCCAGGAGGCTGATTCTCTCTGAGCCAGCAGCTAACAGCGATCAGGCTCCCCACTGCGCAGACGCTCCTGCTGCTCCGCCGACGTGCGCAGCCTGCAGATGATGAACAAAACCAGCAGAAATCTGCAGCCATGTATTTGACTCCATGTGTGGCAGATTTTATTTTATTTTTTTTCCTCGTTTTTTTCATCTGTCTGGTGAAATGAACCTGAGTATGGTAGAAACTCATATCTCTCGAATATCTTCCTCTTTCCTGTCTAAGCTCAAATATAAATATTTCTTCCAGTTAAAAAAAAAAAAAAGAAAAGCCTTGGGCAGAGATTTCACTTATCATATTTTATTGAATTTTTAAACTCCGTTAACATAAAATGTCTCTCAGCGGTCTGAGGTTTAACATCATTTAACTGCAATACAAAACACCATGATCAGGAGTTTTTGACTAAAATCTGTTAACCATTATTTCCATCACCACATCATTAGTCAGACTAAAAGGAATGAAAACTCTATAAACAGTGTTAGTTATTTCTTTTTCAAGATGATTTTCCTGCAGCTTGCAATTTGTAAATCGTCTACTGTAAAAAAAGAATTTTAACTGTGGATCTGCTACAGAAGCCATGCACATTCATGCACCAACATTTAGAAACTTTTTGATAAAACACAACACGAATATACACCAATCAGCCATAACCAGAGGAAGTACACCAATCCTGTACTTGCGGAAAAGTAGGACAAATTTCCTAGGACAAATATTACTCAAGCAAAAGTAGAAGTTTACATGTGTACTGGAGAAGCAGTATAAAAGTACTCGCCTTCAAATTGACTTTATCAAAAATACTGGGCATATACTGGCACACAGTCCCCGTTTAAACCATCTCTCTCTCTCTCTCTCTCTCTCTCTAAACGTGCTGTTTTTGTCACTGTCTGCAACCTGCTCCGTTTCTGGTTTCAAGCACTTGTAGCATTATTAGGCAAGTCTTCAAGGAAAGGCAAGTTACACATATTAGTCAGCAGGGGGCAACATTTCTGCTTCAAATACTACTGTACACACCAGTGTGGTTATCTAACAGGGCATTGGTAGCTCAGTGGTAATCTCCAACCCAATGCCCAAAACCCCAGCCACTGGATGTAGTGTCGGTCCCAGGCCTCGATATAATGGGAGGATTATGTCAAGATCCCCATAAAACCTGTGCACGAAAAAGTTGTGTGTGGACCGGATGGTTTACAGTCCCGTAAGACCAACAACTTGTGCTTATTGACTGAAACGCCATGCAGAAACGTGGTTAAGCAGAAGAACAGATATTTTTAAAAGTATGTAATGAAGCAAAAATACAGTGGAACCTCGGATAGCGAGTAACTCTGTTTACGAGTGTTCCGCAAGACGAGCAAAAAATTTTAATAAATTTGACTTGAAAAACGAGCATGTCTTTTTTTAAAGGTAAAGTGCAGGTTAAATTGTTTTATTTTTACTTTATATATTGTATTAATTTTTTTCTGTATTTATTTTTTTGGGCTGTGGAATGAATTATTTGAGTTTTCATTATTTCTTATGGGAAGGTTTGATTTGGTTTATGAGTGTTTTGGAATACGAGCCCACTTCCGGAACGAATTATGCTCGTAATCCAAGGTTCCGCTGTAAAAAAAAAATTGTATCCTCAGGTGAAGTACATATTTCATGCATTTCTACTTTACCTGAGTATGTTTTTAAATGCCCAATATTGGCAGGTTCCCTTTGTGCCACCAAAACAGCTCCGACCCCCACGAGCAGCGTCCTCAGCAGCGTAACCTCGCCTACTGCACTGACACTGATGGCCTGAACTCATATGTCATCGCAGCCAACTCTCGCATAACAATGTCGCCTTGAAGGGATGAAAGCGTAATAACGTCCCATAAATGCAGTCTTTTTCATCTGGCTAAATGTATGGCATTGGTTTGTCCTTGTCTTTATCCTGAGGTCTTTTCTTTAAGTTTTGTCAGTCAAGATTGAGTTTATATAAAATAATAAAATTAATAAATCTTATTGTGTTTATTCAAATTCTGTCTGGTGAGTGATGAATTAGTGCCAAGAGGAGCTGTAAATACTGTACAAAGTGTGCTTTTCACTGATTCAACATTTATGAATTTTCTCTCCCTTTCTGCCACTTGCCTTTCTGATTCAACTCTATTTATAAACTATATAAACTACACACACTATTTATTCCTCAGACAACAAATACTCACACAAGAATACTGCACACCCTTTTTCATGCGAATTTATACGTGCGATGTCTCTCGGTGTAAACGAGGCATGTGCCGTGTATACGGTCGCTGTTGATGGAAATAAGCCGGTATGTTTCTGCCAGCTTATTCTGGCAACTTCATTACACGATCTCGCCAATACGGTCCGAGGCTAATAGGTCAATGGATGCTAGTGCGTCTTTTCCAACTGCTTCCACTCATTTTTATTTAATTTTTTTCAAACGCTTCCCGGTTTTTTTTTGTTTTTTTTTTCCAGTTAACTGGAACTGCAGGTTTTTTGAACTCTGTCACCTTTTGTTTAAAAAAAAAGAAAAAAAGAAATAAGGTAGTAGCAAAAAAGTCTTGAAAATCGAGCTTTGAGAAACTGTGGTTCCTCTGCAGCAAAGCGCGATCGGTAATAAGATACGTCTTGATCACCTCTCGCCATTTCCCACACTGTTAAGCGC
The DNA here is from genome assembly GCA_013621035.1 of Clarias magur. Lineage (NCBI taxonomy): Eukaryota > Metazoa > Chordata > Actinopteri > Siluriformes > Clariidae > Clarias > Clarias magur. The sequence continues at coordinate 873,000 of QNUK01000225.1, read as the reverse complement.
TGCATTATTAAAAGCTGAGATGGAGTTTTTGATTAAATCGCCTCACGTGTAGATTAGATATCTGCTGCATCTGTTCTTTTGAAGCAATTTAGAGTAATAAAATGTACTACATGGCTACACACGGTGGTTTTATAACACGCAACTCCATCGAAAAACCCTCAGAATGGAGGCTTGAATAAATTGTTCGCACCTAAAACACACAATGCAGTGTACAGTATACATGAAAATAAAAATCTGAGATATAAAAAGAACTTACAGTAGATAAGTGTCGAGATCGACAGGCTAGTGTTTGTAGAAGTCATGAAAAATATGATCTGATTTCAAACTCTATAAAAGTGCAGTTTTTGTTGTTGTTGTTGTTGTTTTAAAAGTGTCCTTCAAACTTGTAATAGCTGAATTGAAACTGTGCCATTTTTCATGAGGCCAACTCACATGGCGTACTCTGATACAGCATATGTAAGGAATGAAACACAATAAACCATGAAAATAATACATGCTGTGGGGGAAAAATCTGCCTCCTGAAATATACACTGCTTGTCTAAAAAAAAGTCATGTTTCAAAAGAAGTAAAAAACTAAGGAGAGTGCTGAAACCGCTGGAACTGGGTAACGAACTGACCAGCGCATTATAAAAAAAACTGGGAGAATTGTGCTGAATTCTCAAGTTCACGCAGGAAATGTGGTCAGAATAATGAATGAACATGATCAGAGATCACTTAAACGCTTTTAAGGGGGGGGGAAAAAAAGTCATGTTTAATAATGACGAAAGAACATTTCCACACATACTGTAGGATTGGGACTAAACAGCTGTGTGTTTGTAAGAAAACCACTTATTAATGAGACTCAAAGGCTTTTTTTAAGCGAGCATGAAAAATAGACATTTAGGGAGTGACTGGGAAAAGGTCATGTGACCTGATGAGTCCAGATTGATCCTATTCCAGAGTGATGGGCGTGTCAGGGTAAGAAGGGAAGCGTCGTAATGAAGCGATGCTCCCATCATGCATAGCGTCCACTGTACAGGCCCCTGGAGACAGAGTCCTGATCTTGGGTTGCTTCAGTCTCTCAGGTCTAGACTCAGCAACCAGGTGACCATGGACCCGTCTCTGGCCCTCACATGCGTCACATTTCCTTTACTGTGTCTCTCTCTCTCTCTGTATTTTTATTTCGCGACCACAAAAGATAGGATACCATTAAGCATGACTGTGTCTCCATGACAACACTTGGCACAACAGGTTCAACACATACAGCAACTTGCATGCATTGAAAATATCATGTGAACATCACATTGTTGGAAACTTTTTTTTTGTTGCCAAATCAGTAAATAAGAAACAGATTTATGCTGCGTTTGTACTATGAAGGGATTTTTTTTTTTTTTTTGTGCCAAAGAAAAACATGGAGGAGGGAAAATGCACTGCAGTGCAGACTGGGAGAGAAAAGGAGAAGGTGAGAGTGTGACGGTGAGAGATGCAGACAGGTACAGAGGCAGACAGAAATACGCAGGGAAAAGCGAGGGTGTTTGGGATTAAGAGAGATCTACAGTGGCGGTTTGCCGCCATCCTGTGGGCTCTGTAATATCACACTGAAACCTTTAGTGCTTACAGTAGGGTTCAACAAATGATTAACTGTCTTTGTTGGTTTGTTGGTGTTTTTGCTGTTGTTGGCGTTTCTATATTAAATATTGCATATGAAGATCGGTGTCAGGCCCTAACCAGCGTGCGGTTTACAAACACCATTATTAATTAATTAATGTCTGCACTAGAGTAGGAGGAGACACTTAAAGTGGTTATAAATATGAAACATATGATTTAATGTACACTATATCAATATTGATGTAAAATGTACATATAATGAATGTTCAGTAGAATTCACTATTGACGTTCTGGCCCAACTGGGGGGACGAATTCTCGCCATGGACGTCGGAAAAGACGATGGTCGAGCTGCAGATCTGCCTCGCCTTTTTGAGTCATGGAGACGATGGACTCTTCCACTGTGAAGGTTGCTGGTTCGTCTCAGGGTCGTACTCGTACACCCGAGTTTTGTCACCGGTAATGATCCTTGACATGAAGGACGGCTGATCCACGGGAGTCCTTGGCAGCCTTCGAGCGGGGTTCCTTCTGCTCCCGGGTCAGCAGCCTGGGGGGGAATTTGGCAGCAACAGAGCACATGTTCGAATCACACGTGAGGATCGCCTGAACTGTACCGGATGGGACACTGACAGTCGGATCATCATCATGCACAAGTTGCCGAACGGTTTTGCCATTTTCAGGGTTTGCGCCTGCCGAAAGGGCTTCCTGATCTCTCGTCTTCTTCCAGCGATGTCGTTCCTCTTGAAGCATGCATGCCACTCGAATTTCCACATCGCTGGAAACTTGCTGAATCATGTCGTCACACGTCTCTGTGGCAGATTTGCCCAGGTTCGCGCGGAATTTCACGTTCGCTTTTTGTTCTCTGAAACAGCAGACGTGGTAATATTGCGCAGCTCTTGATGTACACAGGACGATGAAGGTCAGTGCTCCCTGTGACTGCGTTACATTTTTGATACCACAATTAGTCTTATGGAACATCGCAAACGAATCCTGATAATACAGTATTATTTACATTATAGCTTCTGTAAACACAGACGGTATAGAACTGGATAAAAAGAACTGGACAAAAACTCCTGGTCATCTCCAACTTGGCAGGAGCAGACTCTGTCTAGCCAGATGATACCGGCTTAATATAATTTGAACTGATATGTTACACATAAATTCAGACGTTTTTTTTTTTCTTTCTTTCTTTTCATTTATCTAGTGATCATTCATTGAGATGCACATTTTGGTACTTCCATGTTGGATTCATTTTTCAGCTCTGGAGGTTTGCCCCTTGCCTATAAGCACCTACTCCCTCACCAGACACTGAGGTTTTTTCTTTTTCTCTTGAAACATACAGTAGTTTATCATGTTAGCTGAAAGTGTCCTGAAGAAATTCCCTTGTCAGAAAACTTAGTTATGTCTTTACCTCTGATTGTGATGGAAAGCTGACCCTGGAGGGTTCTTACATACTATTGATATTATCCATGGTTCAAGATTTACTGCATGCTGCTATGGTCAACCCCCATTGAGACGTCATTTGGTATAAAACTCAGACAGGATCAGGAGGAAATTTGTCTTAGAAAAAAAAAAAAAAAAACCACCTTGCATACAGTATGATATACAGATTACACAGAGACTCAATAAACGTGAAAATGAGCTGAAGGTATATGAGAGACGGTTGACTCACTGCCTCGTGTATTTCACACTAGAGCTCATTTAGAGATTAATGACTATCGACTGAAACAAACTCGAGTGTGTCCAACCAGTCCTGCACCTGTAAAGATCGATAATGAGATTAGAAGAAGGACCAGAGGATAGAGTTAGTGACATTTGGTTAGCCTGTGGCGCCGCTGTGATAAACTGGAACTCTCTGAATAACAGAGCATACCTGCTGAGCGGAGTCGCTCACCTGAGGCCGTGCTGATTGATTTTTCCTTATCAGGAAGAAATTATAGATTCAGTGACGCATGAGCAAGCAATTAAGACCTAATGACTGCACGAGGGGGAGCTCGTCGCTACGGAAAGCGCTCCCAGGAAGGACGAATTTGCGTTCGCGTCATTTTAGTGGTAAGGGGTTTAAGCTAACAGTTGTGTCCTCATTTATTTCTTTAAAAGTCTGATCCCTGGGCTTTAACAAAATGTCAGGATGATATATTAGAAAATAATAATAGATATCATGAAATGGACCAAGTTATACAGACACCAAAAGGTCAACAACATTAGTCAAGGGTTTTTTTTTTTTTTTTAAGTATATAAGGATGAAGGATTTATATATGAAGAAGAAGAAAGTAAGTTAGACTTAAAGTAAATGTACAGTATATTTATATTTTTTATCTCCTTTTTCTTTTTCAATGTTTAACACCAATATTTCTTTTGTGTTGTCTTTTTTTTTTTTCCTATGCCTTTTCCTTTCTTTATATATAGATTTCATTAGCAAAAACAAATACCACTGTTGTTCTTTATGCACCCCAGGAAAATATCAGTCAAATTGGTGTGTGGTTGTTTTGATTAAATAAAAAATACCTCACCTGATCTACAGTACTGTAGGACTGAGAATGTGGCACTCGGTTTACTTCTTCTGCTTTCGAAACCTTCAAATTAGTTATATACAACTTTGTATTTATAGTGTATGAATATTAAATATACAGATTTATTTTGATAACCTTATATATAAAATGTATAGATTCATTGTGATGGGATAAAAAATTTTTTTTAAAGTAACATTTATTTATTTATTTATTATTTTTGTTTTGTTATTTTATTTTTGCTTGAATAAATACACACACACAAATTATTATTATTATTATTATTATTATTATTATTATTATTATTATTATTATTATTTCTGTAGTCCAATGAAATGATTTTTCAAGAATTTCATCACTTCAAATTTAGTTCACACATTTGACCAGCAGGTGGTGGTCTTACTTTGATATTGAAAATGTCATGAAAATGACATTTGCCCTGAATGCAGGGCAAAATTAAAGGTCCTTTATATGATGGGATTTTAAAATGTGGTTGACTCCTAAATGTATGAAAAGTAATTGATTAACATTTCAGTGGGGGGAAAAAAGAAAATAAAAAAGCAGTTCAGCTTTTGTTTTATAATTGACTGGTGTTGCTGGGGTGTCATTTTGTTTTTAAATTTCAATATTCAGAGTAATACATTTTCCCAATACCCTTTTTTCTAAATATTGCCATGGAACAGAAATATTATATATAATTTTATATATAATTATTTTATATATAATTTAATAAAAATAAAAAATAAATTTATATATAATTATTTATATATATATATATATATATATATATATATATTATATATATATATATATATATATATATATATATATATATATATATATATATATATATATATATGATTTAGATTTTATACACATTTGTTTCTTAAGTACTTGGACTAATCCCCCTGGTCATTTTGATTGATTTTCCTAACAACAGCTCCGACAAAAGACAGATGTGCTATAAGGCAATCCTTTTAATACGGTTTTGGCAGGAATGATGTCCAAGTGCTGCACACTTAGTTCACACTTTTTTTTTTCTGACTTGTAGTAGTGCAAAATTCATTTGTATTCTTTGAATGGTGTAAATTGAGTGTTTAACCTTGGTGTCGTCCTCTTCCAGACATTTTAATTCATTTAATTACGTGTAATAAATATGTTTAAGAAAATGCAGACGGTTTAACCTGTGATCATCTCCAGGTGAAAACTGTCCAGGGATAGATAGATAGATAGGTGTGTGCTTTTACAAGGTGTCATTTGGTTTTGTTTTAAAAGTACAACATTTTAAATCTCATCCTAAGTAAGCGTGCTCATTCCCTTAATGCACAGAAATTCATTCTGATAAAGTGAGGAACAAATCTATCATTTTTACAACAAAAGTACATTTTTATGTTATTTTAAATAATAAAGTAATATTGAAAAATAAATCATTTACATGTTAGAGACTTTGTTCATGTAAATATACAGTATGTGCTGCAGAACATACCAGATTTCAACTTGCTCTTTTCTTATCTTAAAAAATATTAAAATTAAAAAGTTGAATTCAGGAATGTGTCGATAAAAACTACTAAAATTATCCATGGATTATAAATTGTTATAAATGAAAAGTGAATATTAAAAACAACAAGTTTCTTATTTATTAAGTTAAATACTTTCCATACTTTATCATAGCATATCATGTATCTAAACATATTCGGACAAAAGCATGTCATACAAACAGACAAACAGGAATGTGATGACATGCTTTTGTCTGAATATGATTAGATACATGATATGCTATGATAAAGGCTGGAAAAACAGTAACACCGTCTATGGATGACTATCCCCTTCAGTTCTGTTCTGTTTTCATAATGGCAAAAATGAAAAGTAATTCATTACAGTAAATGATGTAATGACACCACAATACATAGTGTGTGACCAAACGATATGCTTTGTATCATTTGTCTATCGCGATATATACGATGTATGATACATTTTTCCATCCTTAATAAAAATAAATAAATAAATAAAAACTAACCATATAAAATGTAGATCTCATCTATCCATATACAAAGCGTATTGTACACAATACCAGGATTGCCCAGGACCATGGTGATACACAGGACAGCATAAAGAACCGTGGAACGTGTTATAATATAATGTAGTAGATCTGGACTATGCAAATGTGTGCAAACCGCACAAGACTGTACATTTACTAGTAATACTAACTACTGTATGCTTGTAGTCAGCTTATTTAAACATGTTTTTTTTTTTGGTGTTGTTTTGCAAAGTGTTCAGAGTTTTGATGGGAATTTTAGCTTTGCATTCTGTATCATAACCTACTTCTTGATTTGGTTTAGGAAGCAAGGAAAGTATGATTTTAGGAAATTGAGGCCAATCTGCTATCGAAATCAGAAATCAGAAATCAGAAATCAGGGCTGGGTTCCTCATCTGAAATTAATCAGTATTCTGGCACTCAGTATTGTTGAAGCAGTTCCGACCGGCGTATTCGACAATGTCCTCTTCACCGGAACAGCATGCCTCCATTGTGATCAAAGTGGTTTAGTGGTTTTGTGGTTTAGACATTGTTTCATTCCAATGCAGACAAACACATACTGTACTGTATCAAACAGTTAATGTTCCCTTTTACGACATGATGTAAGAGCACTATAAAGGCGTGTAGTAACAAGTGACTCTGAATGAAACGTCCTAATTAAACATGACTGAAACTGTACTAACAGAGTTTCAATTTTGCAATTAATCAGCATTTTTAGTAACAAATGAAATTTTGTTGTCATTGTTGCCAGGACCGATTGTACCATTCTTCACCAGAGTTTGTTATGGAAAATCTGAATTTGGCTATAATCATTCTAATTGCGATTGCGTATGTGCATGTGCGTGTGCGTGTGTGTGTGTGTGTGTCTATCTATTCATCCGTCCCATCCCTTCATTCATGCTGCTGTATGCTTGCATTTAGGTTGACTCTTAAATGGCTATTGCACTTGAAAAGAAAAACAGTTGGGAATGTTTTTGTTTGCTTGTTTGTTTAAAACATTTAAAAACAAAACAATACTTAATAGTATATTTTCTTGTTCTTGTTAGAGCACAGTAGAATGTACTGTAGCCATGTTATACTAATTCATAAAAAAATTTTTTAAAAATTGTGAAATGTCCTCGCTAAATATTCCACAGTCCATTGTTAGTGGTGTTATAATAGAAGTGGAAATGGAATAGAAGTGATTGGAATGACAGCCACGTAAAACCACAGAGCGGGGTCGGCGGATGCCGAGACGCATAGTATACAGAGGTTGAGTCAATAGCTCCAGACCTCCAAACTTAATAAGGTTTCCCTGACCGAGCAGCTGCATCCAAGCCTTACATCACCAAATGCAATGCGAGGCATCGGATGCAGCAGTGTGAAGCACTCTAGAGCAGTGGAGACATCTTCTCTGCAGTGACGAACCACAGCAACCAGGTGACCTGGAGAACGGTACTTGTCAGACTTTGGTGGAGGGGGGATTATGATGTGGGGTTGTTTTTCAGGAGTTGTGCTCGGCTGCTTAGTTCCAATGAAAGGAACTCTTAATTCTTCGGCATACCAGGACATTTTGGACAATTTCAGGCTTGCAACTTTGTGGGAACAGTTTGGAGATGGCCCCCTTTCCAGTTCCAGCATGACTGTGCACCAGTGCACGAAGCGGGGTCTATAAAGACATGGAAGAGCAAGTTCGGTGCGGAACAACTTGACTGGCCTGCCTCCTGATAGAAGAACACCTTTGGGATGAATCAGAGCGGAGACTATCAGTGTTTGACATCACAAACGCGTTTCTGGAAGAATCATCTAAAAATCCCACAAACGCACTCCTAAACCTTGTGGAAAGCTTTCTCAGAGGACTTTATTTATCTATTTATTTATTTATTTATTTATTTATTTATCATTGTGGGTTTCACATGGAAAATCACAGATGTACTGTACTGGTGTGCTTCTGTTTTGACCGAGCTTTAGCTGTCAGACAGATGGCCTCAACATTTGTCTCTGGAATGCTGTGGCATACAGTGGAGTTCAAGGTCGACTCAATGACTGCAAGGTGCCCAGGTCCTGTGGCTGCAAAAGCATTCCTACTGTAAATCATCACCCTTCCACCATCATGGGTATGAGTAATTCTGCCGAAATGCTGTTTGGTTTTTGTAAAGTGACATAAATGAGACCAAATCTGGTCTCATATGTCCATAGGAGACAGTTCCAGAAGCACGGCGGTTTGTCCAAATGTAGTTTTGCTGATTTTAATCACGCGTCCATGTTGTTTTAAGATGGAAGTGGCTTTCTCCTTGGCAATCCTTACAAACAAACCATACTTGTTGAGTCTTTTTATAATTGTGCTGTCATGGACTTTAAATTTGAACATGCTGGTTGAGGCATATAGAGTCTGCAATGTTTTTTTTTTTTGTTGTATATATATATATATATATATATATATATATATATATATATATATATATGTGTGTGTGCATGTGTGCATGCGTGTGAGTGTGTGTGTGTGTGTGTGTGTGTGTGTGTGTGTGTGTGTGTGTGTGTGTGTGTGTATCATTTGGTCTGAGTGCAAATTTGTGCCAGCTACCTTCATAAAGACAACAATCATTGTGTACTAATGTTCTTCTGGCTGACGTTAAAACAAGGGTGTCCCGGCATGCTTACATAATGTGTCACTTGGTAAAGTGACATAAACCTGTTCCACATGACGTTCACAGCTTTTGTTGTCTATCATTAACAAGCCGTTCCATTATGCAGCTCTGCCTTTGGGAAGAAGAGTAATTTGGGTCATTAGAGGGTTTTTTTGTTTTGTTTTGTTTTGTTTTCATTTCCTGGGTGAAAAACGTAGGGGATTAGGGAAAACACAATGTAAACAGAAAACGCAACAAAACAACATATGCACAGAAAATGTTTGTGCAGATACACGGTAAGACCTAAAGAAAAGTTTCTGTTGCGCAATAACTCCGCAGCACCTCCACCACCACCTCACCTACAATCCACTACGTAATCATGAGCTCATCTTTTTCCAAGTGCACATCCCAACACCACTCCATGGCGAACCCTCTCCTAATCTCACATGATTTTATTTATTTATTTATTTATTTATTTTTAACCATACCCGAAAAAAGAATGCGTATTTATAAGGAGGGGCAGTAAGAAATCATGTACTTACACACCCAAATTTGTACTTTCACATTTAAACACACTACTCCCAAAATTGTTCGTATGAGTGTCACAACTGCGGTATGTAATGCTATACAATTCCATTGTAAGAAGCAATGGCATGCGATGTATATGAGTTCAAGTCAATTATAAAAGGGGGATAATTTAATGTGCAATTTTCATATAGAGATAGAGATAAATATATATTTTATTAATCCAGAAAGAAATCCCAGATCTCTGTATCTACTGTATATATCTCTATAGTATTGCAGTTAGTATTTTGTACAAGTAACCTTTGTAAGCAGTACAAAACAACAAGGGCAATGGCAAAGTTTTAAAGGTCCAAAATGGTGTGTATGGAAAACTTGTATGAACTTGGATGCATGATAATACTCTGGGCTTTTTTGCATCTGGAGATCTGGTTGACTCTGTCAGTAGATTAGAACATGAGATCTACAAGTATGCAAACACAACAATGAAAAAAAGCAACAACAAAAAGAAATAAACAATAAGTATGTAAATATAAAACATCTAATTTCGATAATAAATCTGCACGCTACTGCACACCATGATATATCACATCATGCTACTTTATGCTACAAATGCTACTTTATACCATACTATACTATATACTATATTATACTATACTATGCTATGCTATGCTATTTTATATGTACTATACTGCACTATATTATATTATTCCGGACTATACTGCATTACACTATACTAACACTGTATCATATTATGTTTTGATACTTTATTCTATGTTATACTGCACTATACTATATTATACTATACTATGCTATGCTATGCTATTTTATATGTACTATACTGCACTATACTATATTATACTATACTATGCTATGCTATGCTATTTTATATGTACTATACTGCACTATATTATATTATTCCGGACTATACTACATTACACTATACTAACACTGTATCATATTATGTTTTGATACTTTATTCTATGTTATACTGCACTATACTATATTATACTATACTATGCTATGCTATGCTATTTTATATGTACTATACTGCACTATATTATATTATTCCGGACTATACTATATTACACTATACTAACACTGTATCATATTATGTTTTGATACTTTATTCTATGTTCTACTGAACTATGCTATATTATACTATACTATGCTATGCTATTTTATATGTACTATACTGCACTATACTATATTATACTATACTATGCTATGCTATGCTATTTTATATGTACTATACTGCACTATACTATATTATACTATACTATGCTATGCTATGCTATTTTATATGTACTATACTGCACTATACTATATTATACTATACTATGCTATGCTATGCTATTTTATATGTACTATACTGCACTAAATTATATTATTCCGGACTATACTACATTACACTATACTAACACTGTATCATATTATGTTTTGATACTTTAATTTATGTTATACTGCACTATACTATATTATACTATACTATGCTATGCTATGCTATTTTATATGTACTATACTGCACTATACTATATTGTACTATACTATGCTATGCTATGCTATTTTATATGTACTATACTGCACTAAATTGTATTATTCCGGACTATACTACATTACACTATACTAACACTGTATCATATTATGTTTTGATACTTTATTCTATGTTATACTGCACTATACTATATTATCCTATACTATGCTATGCTATGCTGTTTTATATGTACTATACTGCACTATACTATATTATACTATACTATGCTATGCTATGCTATTTTATATGTACTATACTGCACTAAATTGTATTATTCCGGACTATACTACATTACACTATACTAACACTGTATCATATTATGTTTTGATACTTTATTCTATGTTATACTGCACTATACTATATTATCCTATACTATGCTATGCTATGCTGTTTTATATGTACTATACTGCACTATACTATATTATACTATACTATGCTATGCTATGCTATTTTATATGTACTATACTGCACTAAATTGTATTATTCCGGACTATACTACATTACACTATACTAACACTGTATCATATTATGTTTTGATACTTTATTCTATGTTATACTGCACTATACTATATTATCCTATACTATGCTATGCTATGCTGTTTTATATGTACTATACTGCACTATACTATATTATACTATACTATGCTATGCTATGCTATTTTATATGTACTATACTGCACTAAATTATATTATTCCGGACTATACTACATTACACTATACTAACACTGTATCATATTATGTTTTGATACTTTATTCTATGTTATACTGCACTATACTATATTATACATAAGGTCTGGTCTATATACAGTACATGCTGTGATCTGCTATTTTATATAACTATATACTGTTATACTTTGTACAATAAGCTATGCTAACATTAGTATTAAGCACTGACAATATGCTATACTTGGTTGTGCATTACAAACTCTTATGTATTCCATACTAAATATCGCTATATGCAAAATATAGTCCACTACAGTATGTACTGCTATGTGTATACACACAACTGCATTGTAATAACATTCATAAAATCTACTTTACATTGTCCTATATCTCTTTTATATGCAAGAGATTAATTAGTGAACTCATTAATTAATTAAAACTCATTGTCTTATCCTAATTTCATTTCAGTGCAGTCTAAGAATATTTTTTTTTGTAGACTGATTATAAACACCAAGCACCGTTGCATGTTTGCATCTAAAGCATGATTAAGAATAAAATATCAAACATATTTTTTAATATAAAATAAGAATAAAACAAAAAGCACCCATTTCTTTTTAGTTTGTTTTGGTTTGTTTTGTTCTTAAAAGCATGTTTGCATTCCTGGTAACCTGGTAACATTTTATCATGGCAACAACCTTTTGTCTTGCAGTTCCGACATTCTGTGAAGTCCTCTACAGGGTGGTGTTCTAACACGGTTTGGGCTGGTCCTGAACTAAGGTCTTGTAGCCTGTGGAAACACCTATAATCACAGGCTGTGCGACATGTGCAGAGGATACAAAGCCATGTGCTCACGGACTCTTCAGTTAGTGTTTTAATAGGACTTATAGGCTATAGACACAAGCCAAATACAGACAAACAAAACAAAGTTGCTTCTGAGAAGCACAGGCGCTTGGGTGAGTAGCAAACATTTTGTGAATGTTAATGGTGATCTAGCGTAGCCAAGAACTATAAAACATTTTTTTTTTAATGTTCAGTATGGTTGCATGTCAGTGAAATTTGCTTTTGAATCTTCTTTCAGGTGACTTTTCAGGGGCAAACGCTCTTTTTTATCACGGGAACGAGTGCTGCCAGGTAAGTCAGAAATGGCTGTTGCAATGTGTACAAAATAATTTCATACGTTTAAATAATTTTTGCATAAAATTTATTCATTTAGCATTTTTTATTCAATTCACCAGGAGCACTTTATTCTTTGAATCAGACGTGTTAAGATGAAGGAAACACTGTGTGTATAACTGTGTAGTAGATATCGCCTTCAGGCACTTGCTAGGAGAATTCAGGAGAATATACCAGTTATTACTGACGTACAGTAAATTTGAGTGGACAAGTATTCAAAGTATTTGCGAAAAAAAAAAAAAAAGCAAAGAGAATAGTTTTGAAAGTTTTGACAACCTCCCTGATTTCTGGTCTGATTTAAAGCGGTTTATTCATGTTACAACAGATGCGAAATCTATCTATGGAACCTAATGATCTAAATGTCTTGACTGGTAAAAGTCAGTGACTCATTTTTGTCCTAAAAGTAAAACCTTTCCACTCAACTCCACTATATTACCTCCATCTTAATTTTAAACATTCAAGCCAAAGAATTGTATCCACTCTTTTCTCCAGCGTGAGATTTCTCTAACGCTCTTCTCTTCCTCCCTAATTAGAGTTATCCCAGTGGGCCCAGCCATGCATGTGTGCCTGAATCGCCATCCGTCAGTGGATCCGTTTTGGGAAACGTCCACACTTAGATCCTACCGTACTCCAACGAGACCTAGCACATTCGAATCTCTGCGACCCAGAGCTGCTAGATCTTCCCAGATTTCGACCTCTCCGATAAGCCCCCAAATCCCAACAAGCCCCTGTGGGACACTCAAGAAGAAAAAACAAGTGGTGTTTGCAGATGATAAAGGACTGGCCCTTACTTCAGTGCGGTTCTTTGATCCCGATCCCCTAGAAACTGATGAGGACGAAGAGCCTTCTTCGCCTGTCAAGATTAAGACTTCCGAGTCTTCTGTGCAAATCAAAACTCCTCGTCTCCGGCTGGGCTTCCCTCAGCCGTCTACGGATTTGTCATCGTTCCTTGAGGGCCTGAAGAAATCTCTGGTGCGTTTGGAGAGATGCAGCTTGATCTACGGATCGCTATTCGGAAAGGTCAGGGTCCGCAACGTCAGTGCCGAGAAAGCCGTGCATATTCGCATGACCCACAACTCATGGAGGAGCCACCAGGACATCCCCTGTACCCCAATCCTACAGAAAGGGAATGCGGAGACAGAACAGTTCATCTTTAATATTCCCATGCCTTCCTGTCCCAGTGTACAGGATCGTCTCGAGTTCTACGTAACATTCCGTCCCGGATCTGGCAACCTGCTGTTGTTGGACAACAATGATGGGAAGAACTACCGGATTCTTGTGGAGGATGTGGACGCAGAAGAAGTGTCAGTTGAGGCAACACCCTTGAGTCCTCAGAACAGTCAAAGCATTCCGTCAGTCTCACCCCTCAGAAACGGTCTAGTTTTTCTTACCTCATACTCTTCGCCAGCTTGGCCAGCAAGCATTAGCTCACCCACCGCCCCCAGGAATACGTGGACGACTTTGAATAAGCAAGAGCATGTCCTCCCAAGAAATAATTCATCCTTTGATTTTAATGTTCTAGCATGAGTGTTTTATTTCTCACTTGTAATGTTGATGATTATCCATGTCGGATGAATATTGCCTTAGACATGGGGAGGGAGGGAAAAGTCAGACAGACACGCATGTTGGTACTAGATCAAGCTTCTCTGATCAAACTTGTCCTCATGAGTCAGTGAATAAGATAGTGAGACTGATAGATCTGTTTCAAGCGTTCTGCACCTGTATATAAGACAATCTGTACATCTGTTCTGACAACAAACATCAACACTTACTCAGCAAGGTCTGGCGATTTCAAGTTGTAAGATAATTGTACAGTGACAAATAATGAATGACACACTTGTAATGTAACTGTTGAAATGTTTTATATGTATATTTATTTATGATAATTCATTTTTAAATGTGTAAATAAACATGTTCTGAAAAAAAAAAAAAAATATGAGTGTACACTCTCAAACACACTGTGTATAAAGTCACATGGTGCTAGCATGCACTCATACTGAAAACGTAGCCAACTGAAGAACATAACTCGTTTGTTTGTTGTAGAATGTAGACTTTAATCAGTTCTCCCGCTGATTCTTGCAATACTGACAAATAATTCTCGCTGGTGGGTTTTTATAAATACCGCTCCCTTAAATGAGTATCACAAGATTGGAGCAAACAGACAATGGCCCAGTTCTCTTCACTCCAGTCTGCCTGTTTGAGTTTGAGTCAGTGGTGAGACAGTAAGACAGATGTCTCTCCAGACCTGCTGAACACCTGTATACTAGATGATTATCTGTGAGGCGTTGCCTATGTACTGTAGTGATGTCATACACTGATGTCGGGTGATATCAGCATTCCATTTCACCACCAAGGTGTTGGTGTGGGCCACTTAAATTCTTCCACTCTAAACTTGGCAAACTCTTTTCATAAACCTTGTGCAAGAGCATTTTCATGCTTAAATAGATTTGAGAGTCTTAGTTCTTGTCATTCCACAGTTGGGAAATTGTAATCCTACAGCACATAGCGTCATTTTTAAAACTGTATGCCTCCAACTTCATCCGCGTAGCAATAGTGTATTCAAATATGCAATATTATTCTATACTATACTATGACCTACTGTATGAATACTGTACTTATATTGCTAATCATCTTGTACAGTAGCGCACTGTCCTGTTCACACTACGCTACGCACTATGCTACAGTACAATACACTATGATCTATTTCTTATTATTATATTCTTATTTCATATTATTTATTTAGAATACTTTAATTCTCTTGCTATTTTCAGATCAAGGGCGGTTGTAAAAACATTTCTCTGAATATCACGCTGTGTATGTCCGTGTATGTGACAAATAAAGATTTAATTTGAAACTATACTACACCACACCACACCAAAAGCCATGAGCTTTAACATTACAATGCAAAACATTATGCCAAGTATTGTGTAGGATCCCCTTGTGCTCATGGGGCAGTTCTGGCTTCTTGTTGTTGCATGACTCCATAAGACCTCTGTGAGTGTGATGTGGTGCCTGGCACCTGAATATTGACCTCAGATTTTTGGGATGCTGTGGGTCGTGAGGTGGGGCCTCCATGGATCAGCATTTCTGTCCAGCATATCACATGTATGCTCAGTTGGCCTGGGATTTGCAGACTTTGGAGGCTTTGCCTGCTAGTCCCCGGGCTGCCAAACCGGCTGTGAGGCTAATGTGCACTGGGTGTTCTTGTGTACATTTTCCACAACTTGTGTTACATTGGCTTTTCTGTTGTATTGAACCATCAGACTTTGGAAGTCTTTTATTCCCTGTGTTCATGAGTGAGTCTTGGGTACCCATCACCCCATCACCAGTTTACTGATATCTAATTGATGATTATCTTATGGCTGATTGGTGTATGATACTATGTATTGTAGTCCATTATACACTTAACTGCGCTACACTATTCTATACTATTCTTGTGTATACTATACTATACTCTACTATACTATACTCTACTATACTAAACTATACTCTACTATACTACTGTATACTATACTCTACTATACTCTACTGTATTGTACTCTACATTTACATTTAGGCATTTGGCAGACGCTCTTATCCAGAGCGACTTACAAAAAGTGGTTTAAAGTTTACATTACTGGATAGATACTTTCACTGGGTTAACTAGGTCAATAACTAAGTGCGATTAGTCTAACTCTACTATTCTACTGTATACTATACTCTACTGAACTATACTCTACTATACTACTGTATACTATACTATACTATACTAAACTATACTCTACTACACTACTGTATACTCTACTATACTATACTACTGTATACTATACTCTACTATACTCTACTTCACTGTACTATACTCTGCTATTCTACTGTATACTATACTATACTCTACTATACTCTACTATACTACTGTATACTATACTCTACTATACTCTACTATACTAAACTATACTCTACTCTATTATAATACTGTATACTATACTCTACTATACTCTACTATACTAAACTATACTCTACTATACTACTGTATACTATACTCTACTCTACTATACTACTGTATACTATACTCTACTATACTATACTTCACTGTGCTATACTCTACTATTCTACTGTATACTATACTCTACTCTACTATACTAACTGTATCCTATACTCTACTGTACTATACTCTACTATTCTACTGTATACTATACTCTACTATACTCTACTCTACTACTACTCTACTATACTATACTATACTATACAAGGGCGTATCGAAAAATTCTTAGGATTCAAATGCAACAGATCGGGTCGCTTTCGTTGTACATCCTCCCTCAACCAGCTTAAAACCTGGGAGTAGAATTTTCTATTGATGGGCCGAATCCTGGGGACAGATTCTTGATGTACAATGCTGTGAATGTAAAAAAGTCAATGAGCAGGCACTGGGTCGAGCTGCAGACCTGCCTCGCCTTTTTTGGTCATGAAGATGATGGGCTCTTCCACTGCGAGAAGATTGTTGCTTCATCTCAGGGTCGTTCCTGTTCCATTTTACCACAAAGGTGTTCAGTAGGGTTGAGGTCAGGGCTTTGTGTGGGCTAGTTAAATCCTTCCACTCTGAACTTGGCAATCTGTTTTTGCAAGGGCATTTTCATGCTTAAATAGATTTGAGAGTCTTAGGTTAGGACATTCCACAGTTGGGAAATTGTAATCTTACAACATACAGTATCATTTTCAAACTACGTGGCAACTCTCTGGGGAAGATCCACGTCCCAATGTGATAGTCAGATCATCACGTAATTTTACATTTGCTCTTCGTTCTAACTTGAGGTCCATGATGAAATCGCAGATCTCATAACGTCGTGGTCAGAGTAGCACCAGTTGTACAACTCCTGATGTACACAGGACCATGTCTTTTGGCACACTGATTTATAAAGGTGACTGTGTGTGCAGCCTTGTGCTGCCATCTGTTGGCGTTCCCAAATTGCCCGTAGTGTGTGAATGAACATGTTAATGTTGACTGGAGGTCCTACCATGGTCGTAAAAATGCGAATAAACATAACAATCATCATTGGTCTCCACGACCCCTGTTGGACTACAGTGGTTTCTAGCTGGATCTTATCTGTTAAATTATCTTTTTTTCCTGCATACAGTGCCAGGGTTGTTGCAGAGTTATCATTTGTGGGAAACTGACAAAATTTTTGTAGATTATAAATATATTACAAATTATATTTATCTTTTAGTGACAACATTTTCCAGATTCTTTAAATTCCTCGGCAGGGTGGAGTTCCTGCATCTGTACATTGTAGTTCATTGAGAAACAGTCATAGTCATGTGGCATGTTGCGTAATGCTTTACTCTATATGCTTAATACTTTCAGAAAGTATAAATTGAGATCAAAATAAAGTTTTTGCTGAATACAAAAGTCATTGGATGATTTTAACTAGTCTGTTTATCTTAGTTGTTTATAGTTGTTTATCTTACAGGATGTGCTTCAGTTAAAAATAACAAGTAAAACTCGCCTGAATGTACAGAGCTGCATGTGGTATGATTCATTCAGGATTGTTCCACCTCAGTGAAACTGACTTTCATTGCAGTGGACATTGGTTTTGCAATAATGTATGAGTAATACGAAATAGATTCTCTGTCCAACCTGTACACTGTACCGAGCCTACTGTAGCTCCCCTCCTCTGACGTTCCCACTTCAATTCATCTGAAACTTTTTTTTTTTTTTTTTTTTTCAATTCAAATCAAATATACTGCCTGGCCCCAAAAATATGCACAAACTAAAATTTAGGTTGAAAAACATTTAGCTTTGATTATGGCATGCGACATGGAGACCAGTGTATGTACCTAAACATTTCCCTTTCTGAGTCCATGTCTTCATCGTCATTTTCAAAAGGGTATACATTGAGAAATGGTCCAGTTTTGTAACTCTGTAGTCAGCAAGTCTTAACCCATTTACCCCCCCAAAAAAAGATCAACACATTGAGTGTGCAAAAATATAATTCACCCCCAGATTAATTACAAATCTGACTTTAAAAGGGAAAAAAAACCCATAAATTTATTTCAAACCAGGCGGCACGGTGGTGTAGTGGTTAGCACTGTCGCCTTGCACCGCCAGGGTCCGGGTTCGATCCCCGGCCAGGCTCGATTCCCGTCTCTGTGTGCATGGAGTTTACATGTTCTCCCCGTGCTTGGTGGGTTTCCTCCGGGTACTCCGGTTTCCTCCCACAGTCAAAAGACATGTAGGTTAGGCTAATTGGCGTTCCCAAATTACCCGTAGTGTCTGAATGAGTGAGTGTATGTGTGTGTGTGTGTCTGTGCCCTGCGATGGATTGGCACCTTGTCCAGGGTGTTCCCTGCCATGTGCCCTAAGTCTCCTGGGATAGACTCCAGGCCCCTGTGACCCTGAATACAGGATTAAGCGGTATAGATGATGAGTGAGTGAGAGTGAAGTGGTGAAAAAACCATGGGCACCCAAGGCTCATCCATGCCCGCAGGGACCAAAGTCAGCTCATCCAGTCTGATCCCACAGAAAAGCTAATGCAGCACAAATTGCTAAAACAAATCGATGTTGGCCCTGATAGAAAGGCACGAGAACACCCAGTGCACCCACGCTGGCTAGAGCCAAGCAGACTCAAGCACAAGGTTGCCAACCCGGCTTCCAAACTCCCCAGATCCTAATCTGATTGAGCACCTCTGGGATGAGAAGCAAGTCCGATCCACTGACCGGCCCCGTCCTGCAACCCACAGCACCCAAAGCAACCATTGCCAGACACTCTCGGCCACTGACAAACACATGAACATGATGAATAGGTCATGTGACTTTGCATGGTTTAAGATATACAACTGTTATCACTTGGGGTGTACTTACTTTTGTTGCTGGCTATTTTGACAACAATGGTTGTATGTTGAGTTATTTAGAGGACAGTAAATCAATATACAATAATGTATAGATTATTATTATTATTATTATTATTATTATTATTATTATTATTATATATAAATAAAAGTTGCTGCTGTGTGATTGGGCAATAAGTTATTGATGTTAACAAGCCCTTGAACAGGTGTACCTACTAAAGAAACTCAATTACTGCATATTACTGCCTTAAGGAGGAGTATAATATTTGTCCTGTACCTTCTCTAAACTTCTCTGTAGGGTGGAGTAACGTCGGTTTGTAGGCGTCAAAGCTCACTGAGACACACCCATACTGGTGGTACAGTGAGTACCTGTTTCTCAAGATATAAAGCAGCGTGCTGTGGCAGTTTTTTTTTTATAGAACTTTGAAAGTTACAAAGGACACAAGACCTTGCTGTGACCACAGCGATTCTGATTAAACACATTGGGTAAGTTGTTTTTCTTGGTTATTTCATTGACTTGGATGAATATTTTCTTTAGAGATCAGTTAAAGGTTTTTTTTTTTTATTCTGCTACAAGACAGTGGAATTTACATGCAGGATTTTCTTTTTCAGTGTACTTTCCATTGAGAAGGTGCCGATTTCGCAGACGCAGCAATGAACACTGCCAAGTAAGTACTCAACAAGTATTTGTAGAAGGCTTTTGTTTATATTCTACATTGCACCAATTTCTGTTCACTCCATGTGCTGCACCACGGCACTGCTTTGTTCCACGTCTTTGACATTTCTGATTCAACATGGCCCTCATATCAGACATGTTAAAACAAGGGAGGCTATATCTGTACAAATGTTACCCTCAGGTGGTTAGCAACTCAGACTGTTTCCTTGCTGTAAATAACACAAAGCTGAGTGCAGAAGATTGCATTAGTGCTTTGGTTCTAGGTATGAAATATCTTAAGATTATATAACAAAATTATTTTTAAAAGTTTTAGTTTTTTATTTAATTTATTATATATATATATAAGCCTCCTGGATTCTAGAGGTTCACAAAGTTTAAAAACAGATACATCAATTGAACATTGGTTCTATGATTTGATGATTTGAGAACAATACGTGAAACCTAATTAAATGCCATGCTAATTGGGGCTAATGAAATAATTTGACTCTTAAATTGTGTCTCATGGGTTTCGCAATTTTTCTATTAAAGTCTATGAACGTGAACATCATTTAAAACTACTAAATGTAGACTGCTCTAATACATTTTTTTCTTCTCTAATCAGAGTCATGCCAGTAGACCTGGCCATGCATACCAGCCTGAATCGCCATCCTCCCGTACAACACCTCTTGGGAATGTCCACACACAGAGCTCATTATGACTTTCCGGGAACGAACACATGGGACACCTTGCGGCACAGGGCTCCGAGATCTCCCCAGGCTCCGGTCTCACTTGTGAGTGCCCAACGCTGTAAAAGTCCAAGTGGAATACTCAAGAAGAAAAAACGAGTAGTATTCGCCGACGCGAAAGGCCTGGCCCTTTGTGCCGTGTGGATCTTCAATTCAGATCCCCCGATATCTGAAACAGACGAGGTCCAACATTCTCCACCAGAGTCTTCCGTGCAAAAAGAGAAGGCTTGTCTCCAGTCGGGGTTCAAAAGCGTTTCTGAACCCCAGGTCCGTCTGGAGAGCTGCAGTTTGATCTGTGGATCGCTATTCGGAAAGGTCAGGGTGTGCAGCGTCAGTCCCAAGAAAGCTGTGCATGTTCACATCACGTACGATTCGTGGAGGAGCCACCAGGACATCCCGTGTACCCCTGTGCAACCGGACTATGGGAGCTCAGAGACAGAACTTTTCGTCTTCAACTTTCCCGTCAGTTCCTGCCTTAATGCACAGGATCATCTGGAGTTCTGTGTGTCCTTTCGCCCTGGATCTGGCAACACTCTTCTGTGGGACACTAACGGTGGACGAAACTATCGAATCCCAGTGAAGGACTTGAACTCGGAAGATGTTCACTTGGTTGAGAAAAAAACCTTGATGCCCCAGAACTCTCAAAGTCCTCAGTCACTGAGAAATGATCCAGCTTTGTATAATTCCTTTGAGAATAATATGAGGAGGCAAGAAAACAGTATTCTGAAAAGGGCGTTTTCCCCTCATTTCAAAAGTGCCAACAACTTAATCCCATGTGGGTAGTGCAGGGGTTGTTTGTTTGTTTGTTTGTTTGTTTGTTTGTTTGTTTCATACTGGTCTGTTCTAAGACTTTTGCCCATGTTTCTGCTTGTTCTCTGCCCTCAGTGATGCCTTTGTGAGTCATGTGTGAGTCAGGGGTGGGACGGCGAGACAGGAGTGTTTATGTCTCAGATAAGCCCGTATACCAGATGAGTATCGATTACAGTAACAAGCATCAGCACTTTATTACAGTCAGCCTATTTCAAGCTGTGAATGTCTTTTCATTTTATTTAATTTTCATATTTTTCAAATTCCTGTGAAGCAATTGTACCGAGAAAAAAAAATGCAGCTGCAGCTATGACATGATTTGTGTAATATGTGTGATATTATTATTTAAATGCTCTGTGTGTATATTCAATAATGTTTCAAATATTGAATAAACGTATTCAGATACAAGCATGAATTTGTGAGAAGCCAATCCTGCTTTGGTCTTGGTATTCCTCCAAGGACGAGCAATGCGACACTGTAGACACTGTAGTTTAAAAGTGTTGCCTTTATAATCCTGCTATTAAAAACTGGAGATACGGAATTAGCCAGCTGAAGGGGGGGTCACTTCATCTCCTGGAGCGTGAATATAAATCGTCGACTCAATTTTCTCCCTACTTCAGATTCGGACCTATTATTTAAAAAAATTCAAAAATCACTCTCTAGAGCACTTATTCTGCACAGGGTCATGGGGGACTTGGAGCCTATCCAAGGGAACTGGGGTTGCGAGACACGGTGCACACTGGATGGGGTGCCAGTCCATCGCTGAGCACAATCACATACCGTATTCTCACTCATGCAGTACAGTACGTGCAACTCAGAAATGGCGGTTAGCCAATTAGCTTTTCTAATTCCTCCCCTCCCCCTGCTTGTTACCGAGCCTATCCCAATCAAGGAATTAGGTGGAGAACTTTCACTTCACCTACAGTCCTTCCATAGCAACATGTCAGGACAAGGAAATAGACAATACTCAGAAAATAAAGGGAGTTAAACGTGAATACACTGAAAGGAGATGATATATAGCTATATATACAGTAACCCTATCGCTAATGCACAAAGGGGAAATAAATATTGCACACAACGTTAGGCAGAATGATGTCCGAGACAAAATCATAATGTTTATAAGCTTATCAGTCTGACTGTAGATGGAAACAAGGTTTAAATGTACAAATGTACAGTCTCAGTAGTTATTCATCTTCTGCAAGGATGGAAGTGAAAACATTCCCAGCATTCGGCGGACTTGCATTCCTACCATTTATCCAACACTGACCGGCCAGCAGAGTAGCAAAAAAAAAAAAAAAAAAAAAGTACATTTTATCACCAACCTTAGTTTTACTTATGTTGTGTTGTGATCTTTGTGTGTAAATTAGATTGCTCTTTTTTTTAATGACAAGGCCTGGAATATACTGTAGCTGTGCCTTCAAGGAAGAAAAACTCCATAGATGTGATGTACTGGTGATTCGGTGCACTCAGGTGGTCAGCTGACTTCGTTTTATTGCCGCCTAACGTTGCTGAGTCTCGAGCTGAGCGACTGAAGCGACCCCAGATCATAACACTGTCTCCAGGGGCTTGTGCGTGATCGCTTCATGCGCTTCCCTTCTCACCCTGACACGCCCATCACTCTCAATCTGGACTCATCAGATCACATGATCTTTTGCCATTTTTTCCCCGTCTTTATGCTCCGTAGCAAACTGAAGCCCCTTCCCCAAATTAGTCTGGTTTTCTTATGGACGCGCATGTGTTCAGTCCCAATCCTGTGAGTTCTCATCACATTATACTGTATGTGTATGAACATACTTTGAATTTGGCTATTAAGCATAGCTCTGATTTCTACTGTCTATATTCCATTATGATTATTGTTATTCCTTATCAGATATGGTGACCAGTATAAAAAGTATAGATCATTCATTCCACTTAAGGAAAACACGATTAGATCAATGTTTAGGGTTTGTTAGGTTGTTGTCTCAAGGGGATTTCCAATTCGGATTTGAGTCTGACTTCCCAGCTGTCTTCCTTGTGTGGTCTGAGGGACTTTTTTCCCTTATCATTGTCATCTTTTTTATTTATTTATTTATTTTTATCTACAGTACATCTAGATTTCCTCAGATACCTTAAAGCAGTTCAATCATAACCCGTGATGTTTTTTTTATTATTCCCCCTATTTAACAGGTTCTGACTGGTCTAGCCACATCCTCCACTGAAATATAAACACACTTATCTGGGTCACTGCAGTGATGAGGGATATGTTCCTACCTGTCTGATTGTTATTTACGTCTCAGTACAAAGTCTTAGTGGTTTACCATGATCTTGCTTAATGATTGTTTTTCTCATTTTGTTTTATTTTGCAGATACTGTATCCTTCAACAATTTAGCTTTTTTTTTTTTTACCACAATCCAAATCCATATAAACCCAAAACTCCATAACTTACAATAAATCTATTTAAAAAATACAAAAATAAAAAAACATTGCTAAAATATAGCTCTAAAAAAATAATATTCACTTGACCCTAATCTGTTTTATGAGTTAAAGAAGCAAAAAAAACTGTGTGCTAAAGACGATACACTCTACAGCACCAATAGGTAGATAGGTAGAAAACTGCTATACGCATTTTAATAAATGAGCCTAATTGCTGAATATCTGGAATATGTCCATAAAATAACTGTGCAACAACAAATTCCTGGAATTTATACTTGTGTTCCATTTACTATGCATTTGGATTCCGTCCCACACGCACACACACAGCACACAGAAAGAGGGAAAACCAGATCTAGCACCCATCAAGTTCCACTCTGAAGTCAGTAATATTTTGTAACTGACAACGTTCTGATACATTAAGAAATGTTCACCATTTTTGTATTCAGCATGTACACAAGTGCTGCAAATTTAGAGGCTGTCAATTTGGGCATTTGCTGTAATTCATGCTTTTAGATACATTTTACCTACAGTACGGATCCAGACTTGCATCCTTGATGTATGATAAAATAAAAAAATAACACTGAGATTATAAGATTGATAAAGCAATGCATGTGATAAAAATAATCTGACCTTCAATGTTATAAAGTTTTATATACACAGTGGAACCTCGGATTGCGAGTAACGTGGTTTACGAGTGTTCCGCAAACCGAGCAATGATTTTTAATAAATGTTTAATCGGAAACCGAGCAAGTATTAGTTTACGAGTGCCGAGTATCATGTATCACGCGTGCGACTCTTATTTTGACACTGAGCGTCACTCTCTCACCTTTTCAAAAAAAAAAAAACTGATTCCCTTAGTATGCGCTCACGCCAATCTCAGAGAGACTCAGAGTCTTTTTTCCCTGTTAAAACGGTGTTTCCGTTGTGTTTGTGTGTGTGTCCGTTTGTTGTGAAACTTAAAAAGTGATTCCGTTAGTATGCGCTCATGAGGGTCACGAAGAGATTTCTTTTTTTCCTGTTAAAATGGCGTTTCCGTTGTGTGTGTTTGTTGTGAAACTTAAAAAGCGAGGTGGGGAGAGGGAGGAGGAGTGTTACTGTGTAAAACGAGGCGAGGGAAGGAGCTAATTCCACACACACGCACACACACACACGGCGCCTACGCGCACCAACGGAAACACTTATCTGTCAGGATTTATTTATACTTTTTAAGGTAAAGTGCAGATTAATTTGTTTTATTTTCATTTTATAGATTGTATTAATTATTTTTATGTATTTATTTTCGGGGGCTGTGGAACGAATAATTTGAGTTTTCATTATTTCTTATGGGAAATGATGATTTGGTTTACGAATGTTTTGGAACGAATTATGCTCGTAATCCAAGGTTCCACTGTATATAAAACTTTATAACATTGAAGGGTTTTTTTTTTCAAGAGGTTTGTTCTCTAGACAAATGAAAGGCTGCAGGTGTCATTATTAGAATGTAATCGAAAGTGCTGTTTTCACAATTTCAGTTTACTGTAAAATGTCTATGGTGTAGGAGTCTGATTACTTGATTGCTGGCGATCTACGTACATTCCTGCAGAGTTAAGTGTACAGTAGGTTCACCAATGCAATTACTCACAATATTTCAAAGCTCCATCTTTGAACAATGTAGATTCAGTATTCCTGCTGAAATATTCAGATCTGGCAAAATAACTTGATTAACTGGATCAATAATTATATGGTTAGATTTGGTGGTAGTCATGTCTTGCCACAACACATCGGGTTAAATTCAATTCATATGTGGTTTTAATGGATATGTGATAAACGTGTGAAATGATGCAAAGCAATAAAGAGTTTAAGCTTTTTTTAAATTATTTTTTTATTATTAAAAGTCTAAGTTTCCATGGGTTTGTAAAAATTTATTGTTCGGTGCCCATCCAAGTGTAGAGTCAAATTAATGCTCTTAGCAAAGAAGCTTCTCAAAGGTTTCTTACTGTAGCTGTCTCTTAATCAGGTCTATGTGGATGACTTAGATTGGGAACAACTTGTAGGACTCAACATAAAACGTGTATATGAACCAAGTGGTTTTAGATCTTGTAATCTTTTTGAAAGAGTGTAGCTGGACATGCCTGGCTTTGGTACTGTATATATCAAGACAAGGCTTTAACTGAATTGCATGCTCAAATTGTTTGTGGGTTAATGATTTAGGCTTTCTAAAGGGGTAAGTACACTGTCTGGCCAAAACAAAATGTCGCTGGCCTGCATTGAGCAAAGAAAACAACTTTGAAATGACTGTAATTGGCTATTACACGTTATTATCTGCCCTGAACTTTTTTCAAAACCTGTAAGGAAAGTGCGTAAGCGTCAACTTCACAAAGGAAACATGGCTGTGAGAAAAATCGTGAAACACTTGACAAAGGTGCATCATAAAAAAAAAAAGCAACAGTAGAAATCAGAGCTATGTTTATAGTAAAAGTATTTCCACTCGTGGTTAATAAGGTAATTGCTAAGTAAGTTACTAATTTAAGTGGTAAAAACTAGTCAGGTAACCTATAATTAACTAAAGAGTTAGATGGTATCTCTGAACTACAGCTGGTACATTATGACTCAACTCTTGTACCAGGCATGCCTTACCCTGTCCAACCTTCTTGTTCAGTTCAAATTCATCCTTTCACCCCCCAAAAAAATTCTGCAACTTGTTGTGGCATGAGGTAATTTGGAATGTCTCCAATTTTCATATTCAGGTTTGACTCATCGGACTGATTCCAGAGGCCTTTTTGTTGTCTATTATGTTTCGACAATTAATATCAGTGCACTTACAGTGCTTTTGCCATGTAGCATGTGGCGTAGCATTTCCAGAGGGTCAAGCTACTCCTGTTATGGATCACCACTGCAGGATTGCCTTTGCCCTTCTTGATGTGACGTTTCTACTTCACGAAGGCTTGGGGTTGGCACTACTGGTGCACTTATTTACTTATTCACTGATTTGTGCAACCTCAGTGACTGGGGTTTGGTCCATTGTGTAGGAATTGAACTCAGACCTTCCACATGGCAGGTGAGAAACCTACTGTAACACTGACTAATACGAAGGGCTAACTAATCTCTTCCAAACTATGAGCTGGGTTTCTATTGGATCACCAAAACAAGGCTTGGTACTGTATTTCATAGGTCAAAGTTCACCTAAATTCAATTCCCATTGGAAATATTGTAATCATGAGGCGACCCCACGTGAACGCCACCAGATTTTTGTAATTACTGCTTGCAACCTTTTTTTCTTTGTCTCCCCCGCATGAATCAGAACTCACCCTGTTGGTGGTAAACTCACGATGGATGCCAGTTGGAGTGTGACTCTTTTACAGCAGAAAGCAACGTCAATGTCTGCTCATTATCATGGCAAAAAATAAGAATGAAAATGACATATAGTACATATTGTATTGTATAAACATACATACTGTATATGTACACATGCATATGCTGATTAGTATATCATCTTCTTGACATGTCCTCATCACTGCACACGCAATCTTTGTACTGATATCCTCAATATACAGTACAGACACCCCAACTT
The DNA here is from genome assembly GCA_013621035.1 of Clarias magur. Classification (NCBI taxonomy): domain Eukaryota; kingdom Metazoa; phylum Chordata; class Actinopteri; order Siluriformes; family Clariidae; genus Clarias; species Clarias magur. The sequence goes on along the minus strand of QNUK01000225.1, from coordinate 845,380 downwards.
TACAGTTTTATTATATAGTACGTATGAATAGAAAAATATTACTTGATCTTATTTTACTACATTTGTTATTCATTGGAACTTATGCACGTCTGGTTAGATGCTTATTGAACGTCATTGGATTTGTCCATGTTCAGTACTTTGCACAATGGCAAAGTTGAATGGAATCTAATCTAAAAACACCCGCTGGTTTTTGGAATAAGAAAAAAAAAATATATATATACAATTGAAGACACACCAGGTCCTTATCGTTACCTTTAACAGTGTGCACGTGATGCTCTGAGGATGAGATTACAGGCTGTGGATGTGAAGAAAATGTAACAATACCATTTCTTTTTCAGTGAATTGACTTTTCTGCCAAGTGACTGCTGTACGGTAGCTGAGACACCAGGACCACGTTATTTTCAAACATCATCCTAAAATCACTGAAGCATCTTAATTAGCAAAATGTTTTAACGTATCAGCTCCTAGTACGTCGTGTGCACTGGTGTCTTGTATATATTGGTGCTTGATTATACCATGTCTCATTGTACAACACCTTACTCTCATCATAATGCTATATCCTGTATACAGGGTGATGGGGGACCTGGAGCCTACCCCAGGAGACTTGGGACTCAAGGCAGGGTACACCCTGGATGGGGCATCAATCCAATGCAGGGCGCACACACACACACACACACACACACACACACACTCACACATTCGCACACTACGGGCAATTTGGGGTCGCCGATTAACCTAATCTGCATGTCTTTGGTCGGTGTGGAGGAAACCAGAGAACTCAGAGGAAACCCACCAAGCATGGGGAGAACATGCAAACTCCACGCACACAGACCCTGAGGTGGGAATCGAATGCCGACACTGGAGGTGTAAGGCTAACCACTACGGCTACAATGCTGCCACTATAACACACTTAAATTTCACAACCTTGTCATACAGGAATATTTCGAATTGGCTTACAAAACATCGATCACTGTCTCAGGGATCTAACGCAAACTTCCTGGAGAGAAATAAATAAATAAATAAATAAATAAATAAATAAAATACAGTCTAATAATACAGTATAAATTCCGCTGTATTCCATGCTGGTGTTCTTTTGAAATTTGAATCATCTACAGTAATAAAGAATGAATAATGAATAAATGAAATAAATGAATAAATGAAAAGAAGAATAAATGTAGAACTGCAAGCATTTTGTCTCTCTCACATACACACATACTGTACAGTACGTGCAGACACACACACACACACACACACACTTTCTCACACACTCACACACTTTCTCACACAGAGAAGACTCGGCATGCAAATTCACATGGCATGACACACAGATAAAGAGTTGAGTAAGTTGGCAGAACGGCTTTCTTTGTTCGTCCCGGGAGTGTCATGTGTTGATGGTGTCTTGAGGTAAGAACGGCGACAGAGAACATTCCATTCTCAAAGTCTTTCTCCTAAGAGATATCAGCAGGAACAGACCAAACAAAACTGTTGTCATGGATTTGTTTGGTCTTACTGTATTTTCCTTGTGGTGCCTTCTGGTAGAAATGATGCAAGGATGAAGAAAAGCAATGCCATCGATTATGCAACAGAAATCGTACTGTAATTAGGGTCGTAATTAACTTTTTTTTTTAATTTTTTTTTCTTTTTTTTTTTTTACCGAACAAAAACGCATTTTTAATATTCTGTATATTAGCTTTATTTCTTTGTATTGGCCCTTTTTAGGCTAATTTCTGAATATTTAATAATAAGGTGTCAATACAATCTACAAGGAGCATGATTAAGATGAATTTTTTCATGAATCGCATATTGCATATTTTTTAATATATTTTTTGTAGTTTTCTGTTAAAGAATTCTAACTGTTATAGAAACAAGCATTCTTTAATAATAATTTTATTAATTTACTTTTTAGTTATGTATTTTTTTTTTTTTTATAATAATAATAATAATATAGTTTTATTATATAACAATACCAAAAGAAAAGAAAAAAAACATTTAACTCATTTTTATTTTTATAGTACTAGAACTAGTTTTTGTTCTTATACTTTCTTACCAAATGTACACACAGTAAACTGTGATTGCAATATCATGTCTTGTGTAGCCTACTGTAAAAAATATCTTCCATGCACTTTAATATGTTTTTTTTTTTTTTTTTTTATCACATTGCTCAATTCTGCGATAAAACATTTACACAATACACAGTCCCTTTCCATTTCCAACACTAACACAAGAGGATTGCAGGATTGCTCAAACGTCTTATGAGTAAGAACAGAACCCACACATTCTTATACACCAACGTCTTAGTGCTGGTGAGACACCAACACTCGCACCTGTCTGCACTCTCTAAGCATGACATCGGTGACGGACATCTGTACTTAAACTTCTCAATCAGTTTTCTTTCCCAAAACGATCCCAATTAAAGGAATATGTTAAAGGTCTAAAGGAAAATGGTGCTATTTTTCATTCCCATGTAGAAAAAAAAAAATCTTTTCAAGATTAATTTCAAGATTAATCAAACTAAGATTTTAAAAATAACAACATTAAAATGTATTTTAGCCTCATGCGATGGTTTTGGGAAAGGGGGGGAAGTGAGGAATTGAGAGGAAACCCACAGGAATAAAAGAACATGCACTGAGACTCTGCATAGGCATTAACCCATGAACCCATGATCAAAGTAAAGTGAAGGTTCATATAGCAGGTTATACCAACAAAAGTGGATAAATCTGAGATGTTCAACAAGCACATATGACTGTGATGTTCAGGTGTACCCAAACCTGTGCTGCAACAAAAACTCCACATTTAGCTTAGCATACTCACTGCACAAACAATTTAGGATAAATGCTTCATTAAACATACAGTAACAAGAGTTAGAATTATTCTTACTGTATGCTCCTGTTATTGGGCAACAAAGAAAAGGCGTCAAGTTCAATGTGGCCTTTATTTTCAAATGTTTGACCACAAAGTATTGTACTGATCAGCGTTATCTAATTTAAATGTTGAGTTATGAAACGTATTTAAAATGATAAAGCTAAACTAAACATTGCACAATAAAAGCACTAACGCACCTAACATATCTAGACAGTATGATTTTTGCTGTCATACAGTATGTAATGAGTAAAGATCTGCTGATTAAAACAGCTACTGTAATAAGGTCCTGTAACCGGAAGTCACTGTTATCTAAAAGATAGAGACAATTCTGCGCTTGGTATCAGTCCTGCCATCAGTGAGCTGTTTTCATTTTTTTTTCTAGTGTATTGTGTAAAACAGGATTCCCTTCTCCAGTCATCATGCCTTTCCTATGTCCATATATGAGCAGAAAAAAATGAAATGCATACCTGTAATTGTCATTCGCTTTCCTCATGCCATAATAGTCATAAAGCACCAACGTTTTAGCTAATATATTATAAATCATACAAATAATGATGTATAACATACAAAAATGAGAAAACAACCTTTGTATTCTCTAAACATTTGTGTAGCATTGTGACAATTATATTTATTATTATTATTATTATTATTTGCCTTTAGTCTTAATGGGACAATCATACTTGATGTGAATCATATAGGTGTGAAATCACTGTACTGTAAATTCTACTACCAGGTAATCATCAACCTGAGCAAACCTCCCAGACAGTTCTATATACTGTACATCACATTCTCCTACCAATGAAGGATGTGATGTACAGTATGTAGAACTGTCTGGGAGTTTTGCTCAGGTTGATGACAGTCCCTCTGACAGGGTTTGCAGAGGCTTTAAAAAGCATTAGAAAATCATGAAATGTATTATGTACTGTTATATGGCAACAATTAGGACCCTAGACGGCATGTAAAGACATTAAATTTGATTCCTTACTGTAACACTCAATATTAATTTTTAACAATAAGTACATTAATAATTGTGGCACTGTGGCCTCGCGCTTCCAGGGTTGGGGGTCCAATTAGCGACTTGAGTCTGTGCCCATGGAGTTTGCATGTTATCTCTGTGCTTGTTGGGTTTTCTCCAGGTAGTCTGGTGTCCTCCTACAATCCAAAGACATGCTTTAGGTTAATTTTGGTATTTCAAGGAAGGAGGGCAGTGGTGGCTGTCTGATCGATACCATTTTTATCCACCTTAGAAATGTTGCCGAGCTTAGGAACATTCTATCCATATTTGATGCAGAATAGCTGGTTCACGCATTAATGACCGCCAGATTTGGTGGTTGTCCTGAATTCTCAATAAACAAACTGCAATAAGGCCAAAATGCAGCCGCCAGCCTTCTCACTAGATCCCTGGATAGAAAATATGATCATATAACCCCAATACTATCCTCCCCGCACTGGCTACCTGTTCAGGTTAGAATTAATTACAAACTAGCGTCAACTAGGGTACAACGTTCTAAATGGTTTAGCTCCCACATATCTAGCCAGTCTTCTGACACATTACAATCCACCACGCACCTTAAGATCGCAAAACTCTGGACTTCTGGTGGTTCCCAGAATATCAAATAACCTTCCAGACAGTGTTCGGGGCTCAGGCAGAGTCTACCAGTTTAAAAGTAGACTCAAGACACATCTCTTTAATCTGGCGTACGCATAATTCATTCCATAACCTCGAACTCAATACATCTAAATGCACACTCCTATCTAGTACTGATTATATCCTGAACGGCATCTACGCTAATTCTGTTCCACCTGTTCCTCCTTTCTCTACCCATCCCGAGGCATCTGGAGATTGTGCCAGCTCCAGTAGACAGAGGCTAACCCTGCTCCTGAGACACACCCTGCTCCTGAGCTCCCAGTGATCCAGACCCCCTCTGTCCTCTGCACCTGCTGACTCGTCCCTGTGCTGACCTGGACAACATAAAAACTTGGACGACTTCTGTTATACTGAACTTCCAGCAGCCTAACACACATGATGTCGTCATCTACAGTATAATTCCTGTTATCTGTTATCACCCAAGTGAGGATGCGTTCCCTGTTGAGTCTGGTTCCTCTCAAGGTATCTTCCTGCTGCCATCTCAGGGAGTTGTTCCTTGCCACGTCACCAACCCCCTTGGCTTGCTCATCAGGGACAATCTCATTGTTATCTAAACGCATTTTTTTCTCGCTCATACACACTTCCATGAATTTTCTTTTCATTTTGTGAAGCTGCTTTGAGACAATGACCATTTTTAAAAGCGCTATATAAATAAATTTCGAATTGGCTCATTGTGTTAAGGCTCTAATCAGAAGGTCAGCTCTATTAGATTGATGCTGTTGGGCCCTTCAGAAATGACCTTAACCTTAATGACTGTTTGCTCCTGGAGTGCCATAAAAACAGCTGACAGTGAGCTCTAACGTCTCATGGGATAGGCTTCCAGGCCATGAGCCTGTACATGATAAAGATTATAGAAGATCAAGAAAGATTTGCAAAATATATACATTGGTGTAATAAACCTGAGGAGTCAGTTAGACCAGTGCAAAATTCCTGTAATGTCATCAGTTTGGACAGAAGCGGGCTGAGACCTGGAAGAGTAAATCTGACAGAACATTTCCTAACTTAAAAATAGCCAAAGCTTTCCTCTGTGGAAAGGACAAAACCTGCTATGTTTTATAATTTGGTATTTCCTCAGACTTTAAAATGCAAGATCTATGTTGATGAGAGGAAAGGCGAAAGAGGGAGGGTGCTGTGTGTGGAATTAGACGAAAAGTTTTGGAAGATGACACTAAAAGAAGTGAAAGAGAAAAAGGAGTGGCGATGAAGGTGTGTGCCAGTCTAGCTGAGCAGGCTGATAAATAAATCTAGCACACCCACGGTTTGAATGATTGTATAAACTAATACTCTGAAAAGGAGGTAGAAGGACAAATGCAATTCATTAAAAAGGGTAAGTCCGAGGTGGAATTGGAAAACCATACTAAGGCACATGCATTAATTATGTTACTTACCCAAAAACTGCGTAATTACGGTAGCACTTGAATACATTTTTTTTAATATATAATTTTATATATTGAATAGATAACATTTCAGATTTTCATTTCAAACATTGAGTTTTTTCCCCCTTCACTGTCCAGAATAATAGAATTCAGGGTTATGGTTGGAGGAGGTGTAATGTGTGTTCAGAAACTTAATGGCTTTTATTCCAGCCATGTCCTGATTATTCTGTAATGTATGTCTAGCACTCCTCGTCAAGTTGGTCGTCACTTTTTAAAATCAGTTTTGAAATATATGCAAACAGGGTCCAAAACGTCAAATACAGTGCGATTTTCAGTTTAGTGAGCAAATCTTACAGTATCTTGGCAGTACGTAAATAGTCATGTACTTAAGTTCGTAAGTCTTCGTTTGGTGAAGCTGCAGCTTCTTTCTCCCGCTCCAGTGCTCTTTGCACGTCAGAGCTTTGTGGGAGTGGGCTGACACACATACACTGACGCACACACACACCTGAACGCCAGTCACCACACCTGCTCCATTTCACTTACAGAGGAGTCACCTGGCTGGCTGGCTGGCTGGCAATACGAGTCCTTTTATAAAGATTGGTACATTCCTAAATAGTATAATATAATACACAGATAACAGCCTAAATGCCATAGCTACATACACACATTTTACATATTTTGGTCATTGGTCTTTGCTTATTTTTATTTCACTGTAAAAATCGCTGAAGGTTTCCAAAATATGCAATAATCTCCTTTAAACAGTTGATATTGAGGTGTGTCTGCAAGGTGTGTTATGGTTATAAGCATTCATAACGGTTCGAATCTGAGGTGCTGTATAGACATTTTATAAGGACTGTAGTTTAGTGAGTGATAAGCATTGAATATATTCCAAATAACTTAATCTGGTAACAACAGGTAAATTAGCAAATGTAGCCAGCAAATGAAAGCCATAACATTGAAACGATTAACTTTAACCCCTTGTTCCTGCTAAGCCCCATGTGTGGCAGACTGTGGTGTTCTGGTGACTGTGTTCTGGTGCCTGATGGGCATGGATGAACTTTGGATGGGTTTATAGAGCGTGATGCTTATATAAATAAAACATAGAAAAAGAAGAGAAACCAACAGGATAAAGGAGATACTAGTTAACATGACAATGTGGTAAACTTGACTACTGGCAGCCAGTCTTCTCAAGATTCAGGGCTGGCTCAGTGGTTAAGGCTTTGGCCTACAGATTGAAAGGTCACAGGCTCAAAACCCAGCACCAGCAAGTTGTCACTGTTGGGCCCTTGAGCAAGGATCTTTACCCCCAGTTGCTCAGAAGAAAGAAAAAAAGTAAGTTGCTCTGGATAATGGCGTCTGCCAAATTTATGCTACTGTATTACACCATGGAACGATGAGCATTTCTATACACACAGTGTTATGAGAACCTGCAGGATTTGACTAAACAGCTGTACCCACACAAAAGAAGACTACTCTGGGTGGGTGGACTGTGGTAGGGAGCATAAAGATTGGATTTTGAAGTTATAGAAAAGACAATTAAATCTAAGGAGTCCAGATTGACCCTACTCAGAGCAATTAGCACATCAGGGTAAGAAGGGAAGTGCAAGAAACAACAGTTTGGGATATATTCAGCAGCAAATGAACAGTCAGTCCTTAAAGCTGATGTATTGGTAGCGGCTAAAACAGGCAAGGGTAAGGAACTGAATGACTGACAGGGACTAAATTTTGGTGGCTACACGATTGTCAGAGCAAGACCAGCACCTCTCATGGCATGTTTCTGGTATGTGGTTAGTACCTTCCACTTTTGCCCCTGTTTAAGTTGTGATCAATGCATAGTCCAGCTATTCCTGAAGCCATATTTCTGTTCTTTATTGCCACAGATGGACAGTTCACATGCACAATCTTAAAGCAAAGAACAAGACTTGAATATATATAAAACAAACAATAATTAAACCAGTGCCAGCTCAAACAGAGGACAAACCAACCCATTTAGACATAGATACAAGACAAAGTGAAAACCTAAGGGTTAAATAAGGACACTAAACAACACCACAAACTAAACACACCTGTGAAGCTACTGGAAAGAACGAGACAGTGAAACATGATATCAACTTAAAAGTCCCGAAGGCAGGCAAAGCATGAAGTAGTCTATTAGTACAGAGCGCCCTCCAGGGGTTATCCCTGACAACAACCAGAGCTTGTCCACACATCAAGGCAATGGAGCTAGAGCTCCTGATCACATTATACAGTCTTACAAATCTTTTTTTTTTTCTAAATTCTAAATATTACAGACTTCCACTAACATTTACAACCATTTCCAATGAGAGTTTTATACAATTACTGAAATTGTGGCAGGTGTGTCTCTGACACATGTCTACAGATCAGTCTTGTATGAGATGACGGTCCTCTGGCAGGACTCTTGACCAATTGGTTCATAAAGCTAAAGCTCTATAGAAGAAGTAAGTAAATATGTTCTCCACTGGTGTTCCATCGAGAATGTGGCCTATGCATATACAGTATATCAGCAAGGTTTCATTCATAAACATGTGATCCCTGTGATCTTAATTAAATTTTTATATGAATAGCACAGGGGTGCCCAAGTTCGGTCCTAGAGAGCCGCAATCCTGCAGAGTTCAGCTCCAGCCCTGAAAAAAAAACTATCCTGCCAGTAGCCTTAGTAGTCCTCAAGACCTTGATTAGCTTCTTCAGCTGTGTTTGATTAGGGTTGGAGCTGAACTCTGCAGGATTGCGGCTCTCTAGGACCGAACTTGGCCACCCCTGGAATAGCACATTTGACAACAGACATTGTTGCAAAGCTTATTTACAGTATTAAGTTTATATTATACCATATATAAGTTTACATTGTTGATCCAGCTGCAAATTTAGATAGGTAGCATAGTGACAAGTAACAAGCCATAGGCACCAATAGCAGAGAGAAACTCATTCAGATGATTGTCATACAGTATGTCCTGTATGTCCTGTAATAACCAAACCAAAAAACGCTAACCTATAGATATGTCTACAGATTATTGTATTACAGACTTATATATAAGTCAAGAGTATATAAAATTTAAAACAAAAAAATATGTTACTGCAGGGGTAGACAAGTTTGGTCCTAGAAAGCCGCAGTACTGCAGATTTCAGCTCCAGCCGTGAAAAACAAAACTCCCCTGCCAGTAGCCTTAGGAATCCTCAAGCTTGTTAGCTGTGTTTGATTAGGGTTGGAGCTAAACTCGGCAGGATTGCGGCTCTCTGGGACCGAACTTTCATACCCCTGATCTATTGTAATCAATCAAATCATATCTCATATGTCACATGTTACGGCTCAGAGGTTTAGAATAAAATCAGAGCTGAATTTGAGTGAACTTATAATAGCCAGTGGGAGTGTTGCCTGTAGTCAAGGTTCAGCTTTCCATTATCTATAAAGGGACTAATGAAAACAGATAAGGGTCAAATTTGACAGTAAAGTTAACAAAGCTTCTTTAGGACCCTGGAGAGACTTAATTATGGTTCTTAGTGGACATGTGACCAGGTGCTACTCATTATATAATCAGTGTGCTGCGTTTGGTGGTAGTTTTAGTATTTGGGTGTAGTAGCTCTGTTGTTAATCAGGGCTCCTGCTGTTAAGCAATCTTTGAGAGATGTTATGGGCAATGATGAGGTGTGTATTCAGTTTATTTTTTATTTGTTTTAAAAATAAAACCAATAAATGTTTTATTTTTATGTTTGTTTTTTAAAGTCTGTTTAAGTGGTGATTTTTTTTTTCAGGTTCTATCTGCTTTCCATTGCTTTAGATTTTTGTGGCTATACAAATGGATTTAATGGTAAGAATTTTTAAATATCTTAAATGTAAGCTATGTATGATTGTGGTTAAATATAGTCTAAATATGTTTATCTTAAACCCTGCAGTGTGGAATAGAACATCTATCCTTGATTGGCAAGCTGGACGTTCTAATGTCACATGGAGCAAAAATTTTCAACTTGCTACACCTGGTCAACTTCTTGAGCTACCTTCCAGAAAAGGTCCAAAAGGAAATGATGGCAGAGGAAACTTTGGAAATCCTATGCTTACTTCTGAAGTCCAACCTGGTCAACATGACTCTAGTTTTGTTCAGTCTTCTGGTGGTGTTGCTCAGATCAAACAAATACTAAATGCTTATGGTCAAACTGCTTCTAGCCACCAGCCCAATGATGCACCTCAACCTTCACAACTTTATTGGAATGAGTTCATCAAGCCTGGTAACTGTGGCCATTTACCGTCTCAGCACTGGCCAGCAAAAAATCTGCCTGGATTTCAGAGTCCATCCTCTTCCCAGCCTGCTGGTACCATAAATCAGGTGTCTGACTCCTGGGCTCAGTCACCATACCAGCCTAACTCAATCCCAGTTTCTGCGGACATAATGTCTTCATCTCTGGTGCAGTCCTCTGGTGCTTTAACATGGCTTCAAAATGCATCCTCTCGCAAGTATCTGACGTCACAGAGCATCCCGTCATCCTCTCAGTCTGTGGTCACCACAAATCAAATATCTGAATCCCAGACCCACTTGCCATATCAAAGTAGTTGTACAGACACTACAACAAGCCAGTCTGATTCTACAGCTCAGCCTCAAGGCAGTAACAGGACTAAATCTTCAGAAACTGCCAAGTGGTACAGAGTTTTACAGGGTAAGATGATTCCATCCTCTTTGAAAGTGCTAGGATTTCAGACTCCGTTATACCAAACTAGCTCCCCAACACCGTTCTCTGCAGGCCAGTCTGCTTTTACCTTTCAGGCACAGGGTCCAAGTCCTTCAACACCCTTTCAAGGTCAAGCTTTAAGCTGGCATGTTTCACAGGACCAGAGCATTCCCTCCTCCCAGGCTGTAGTCACAACAAACCCCATCCAATCATACCAGCCCAGCCTCCCAACACAGGCTTTGGCAGGCCAGTCTGCTATTTCTCAGGAACAACCACTGAATGTTTCAGCTGCCTATCCACTTCAGGCATCTGGTTGGTACACCATTTCACAGGGTTGGAAGATTCCTTCACAAGTCTCTGGATTTCAGGCTCCGTCATACCAGCCAGGCACTGCAACACAGGGGTCACTTGGTCAACCTGCTTCTCCTGTTCAGTCTATAGGTGATTCAACGTTGTATCAAGCTCTTGCTTCACCAGGTCAGAGCATTCCATCCTCCTCACAATCTGTGATCACCACAGGCCAGGTCACTGATGCTCAGGCACAATCTTCCCAGCCTAGCACAACTTGGGCTTTGGCAGGTCAGTCTAGTTCTCAGGATCAGTTCTTGCAAGCTTCGGCTGCCTATCCACTTCAGACATCTGGCTGGTACACCACATCACAGGGTCAGAAGATTCCTTCCTCTTCACAAGTCTCTGGATTTCAGGCTCAGTCAATCCAACCTAGCACCACAACACAGGTTTTGTCAGGCCAGTCTGTTGCTCAGGATCAATCACTCCAAGCTTCAAATGTATCCCAGACCTCTGGTTGGTACACCATGTTAATAGGTAAGATGATTCCAACTTCCCAAGTCTCTAGCTCAACACGGGGTTTGCCAGTTTCTACTGCCCCATTGCAGCCCTTGGATGCTTCAACACAGTATCAAATGCAAGGCTCCAGCAGGTACATTTCACAGAACCAGAGCAATCCACTGTCCTCCCAGTCTGTGGTCACCACAAATCAAATCTCTGGCATCAAGAGTCAGGCACCATACTGGGATAACACAACATGGACTACAGCAAGCCAGTCTAATTCTTTATCCCAGTCTCAAGGCAGCTATATGACTGAATCTTCAGGAAATGCTAAATGGTACAGTGTTGTACAGGGTCAGATAATGCCATCCTCTTCTGGGTTGCAGGTGCAATCATCCCAGCCAAGTACTGCAACACAGGTTTTACCTGGTCAATCTGCTGCTTCTCCTGTTCAGTCTATGGGTGACTCAAAATTGTATCAAGCTCTAACTTCTGGCAGGTATCTGACCTCCCTGGGTCAAAACATTCCACCCTCCCTGCAAGCTGTGGCCACCACAAACCAAACATCTGGATTCCAGGACATTTACTGGCCTAACACGCCAGTTTCTACAAGCCAGGCTATGTCTCTCCCTCAGAGCTCAAGTGCTTCACAGCTGTTTCAAGGGCAAACCTCAGGCATGTCCAGCATTTCACAAGACCAGAGCATTCCATTCTCCTCTCAGTCTGTGGACACCTTAAGCCAGATCACTCAATCACAAACCCAGTCATCACTCCAGGATAGCACCACAAAACAGATTTTGGTGGGCCAGTCTGCTATTGCTCAGGATGCATCCTTACAAGCTTCATATCCACCTCAGACCTCTGGCTGGTACACTATTTTACAAGGTCAGATTCCATCCCCGTCGCAAGGCTCTGGATTCCAAGCCCAGTCATTATACCAGCCAAGCAGTACAACACAGGTTACACCTGGTCAGTCTGTCTCATCTCAGTCCATGGGTGCTTCAGCTTTGTATCAGGCTCTAACTTCTGGCAGCTATCCAACTTCCCTCCAGCCTATGGCCACCACAAACCAAATATCTGGGTTTCAGAACACTTATTGGTCCAACACACCAGTTTCTTCAAGCCAGACTATCTCTCTCCCTCAGAGCTCAAGTGCTTCACAGCTGTTTCAAGGGCAAACCTCAGGCATGTCCAGCATTTCACAAGACCAGAGCATTCCATCCTCTCAGTCTGTGGACACCTTAAGCCAGATCACTCAATCACAAACCCAGTCATCATTCCAGCCTAGCACCACAACCCAGGTTTTGACAGGGCAGTCTGCTCTTGCTCCAGCTCAATCCTTGAGAAATTCACCTTTGTGTTCAAGTCAGACCCCTAGTTGGTACACCACTTTGCAGGGTAAGCTCATTCCATCTTCTCAAATGTCTGATTTTCAGACTGCATTACAACAGCCTAGTACCACAAGTCAGTCTGCTGCATCATCTCAGGCTCAGTCCATGCATGACTCACTGCTTTATCAAGGTCTAATCTCTTACAACAATCTGACCTCACAGTACCAGAGAACCCCATCCTCCTTCCCATCTGTTGCTGCCCTGAACCAAATATCTGGAATTCAGAACCAGTCCCTATACTGGCCCAACACAATACAACTTGCTCCAAGCCAGTTTGCTTTTACCTCACAATCTCAGAGCTCAGACGTTCCTACAATGTATCAAGTACCAGCTAAAGGCTTACCAAATATTTCAGAGGACCAGAGCATTAAAGCCTCCTTGCAGTCTGTGCCCTCCACAAACCAGATTTCTGGATTTCAGAACCAGACATCATACTGGCCAAGTGCAACACAGGTTTTGCCAGGAGATTCTCATATGGCTCCGATTCAGTCCTTGGGAAAATCAGTTTCATATCCAAGTCAAACCTCTGGTTGGTACACCTTTTTGCAGAGCAAGATTCCATCTTCCCAAGTGTCTGGGGTCCAGGCCCCATCACTATACCAGCCTAGCACAGAGATTTGGGCAGGGCAGTCTGACTCTACTCCTGTTTTGCCATCCTCAGGTCCTATGCTGTCTCAAGGGCAAGCCTTAAGCAGGTATAACATTTCACAGGACCAGAGCCTTCCATCATCCTCCCTGTCTGTGGCTACCACAAACCAGATATCTAGAGCTCTGTCCCAACCATCATTCAAGCCCCATTCCACAGTGGCTTCTGCAAGCAAGTCTTCAACTTCTCAAGCTCAGTTCTCAGGTGTTTCAGCATGGTATCAAGGTCCAACCTTTGGTTTTCTGACATCACAGAGCCAGAACATCCCATCCTCTTCTCAGTCCGTAGTCCCAGCAAACCAATTTCCCAGATTCCAGAACCTGATTCAATCCAATGCAGCACATCCTTTGGGTCAGTCTGCTTCTACCTCTCAAGGTGCCCCACAAAAAATTGCAGGTATTCCATTCCAGGGTTCTTTACCCCAGATAGTTAGCAAGAAGTGGCCAGTAACCCAGTGAACTGTATTTGATTAAGGTGCTTTTTGTTGACTTGATGCTTGTCTGAATTTTTCTTCTAATAAATGGAGAATGCATATTTTGACTTGGTTCTCTTTACATGTCTCTTCCTGAATCAAATAGTAATGGGTTTTTCCAGTATTTAAGGATTTCAATCCTTGCTCTAATGGTCCACTAATAAAGGAAACAACCTACGTTTATGCATTTCTAACAATGTAACTATTGAAAAGCCATCTGGTTTCCCAAAAGTTCACATTTGTTTTTCTACACCTTCAGGTATGAAACAAATACTGATGCAAAATGTTATAAGTGGTCAAGAGTTTGCAGCTGGAAGTGTCTGGTGGGGTTTGACTAATGAAGTTAAATCACTTCCTCTATCCCCAACTGCTGAGAATGAACCAGCAAGCTTTATGCATAAAGTCTTTTAAAGCATTTGTTTTTCAAATTTGTCAATAGAATATTTTCATATCTCCATGAATTATACAAAGCCAAATGCCTGTTAATTGACTAATTGGGAGAATTTACATTTCTTTGCCATAAGTGACTAAAGTTGAGCTTTGGTCACCTTTAGTCACTTCTATGGAATGGCTAGTACTCTACTCAACCATGGCTTTTTTTAAGTTCTTCTAATGGGTTTTGTACAAAACTCTAAGCCCCTCCACACAGTTTTGTATTCAAACTATCAAATGTCCAGCTACAGTCAAACATCAGTGACTAGTCAGAACTTGTCACCTTGAAATACTGGAACAACTTTTTCTATGATTTCTCAAATAATGCCATGAATTTGTCATGTCTTATGCTTGGCCTTCCACACCTTGGGTGATTTGGCAGTGGCACCACTTGTATGGAATCTGATGATTATAATTTGAAATGGATTAAAATATTTAGTGTAAATTTTCACATTTTTTGCATGTAATTTAAATTAACCAAATAATTTGAACAGTATGCTGAATGGTCATAGGGAGTGATTTCTGTTCCAATGTATCGGGATAAGGGGGGCTGGCTGTTTTACCTTTTGTTAGCAGCTTGATATTTTATAAACAGTAGGCTACAGACATTAATGCAAAATATTTTATTATTCTGGGTTATATTTCTGAACTGCTATGATTTAAAGTGTTTAAGTTGAAGCATACACAAACATGAAGGTAAGAATGAGATAAATCAAAACTCTGCACAAGATTATCACTATCTAGACTTGATGGATGCGATAAAACTTTATGATCAACTACTTTACATTTTGTCACTTTGAGCCCTTGTCTTGGCTGCGTTATTTCTAATGTAAGATTCCTTGTTTGTTTTAATCAATTAAGTGGGATTTTTAAAGTCTTTTTTTTTTTCAATTACATATCAAAATATTGTGCATCATTGCTATTCTAAAATCAATTTAAATGATTTAAAATGATTTCAATTTAAAATTGAGTTGCACTTGCCAGAGCTGATGCCAGCAAGAAGCAACACCAGGAGGACAGAGTAAAAGATCAACATGAGATCAACATGAAGAGAATTACTCTGCCTTACCTGTCAACAATTTCTCCTTTTGCGATCACAACCCTTGAAATGTTTAACATCCCTAGGTGACAGCTGCTCTGACATAAAACTGTGTCTGCACAAATAGGAATGCATGGATGGGAAATGTCTACACACCTAAATCAACCAAGCTAAATAATAACAAATGGTTTTCCATTTTTAATAATATCTAGCAACCAACAAAACAGAAATGAAAAATATACACAAAGAGATTTGCAGGTTTTGTGAAAAAGTATACTGGTATTTGTAGCTACTGTATCTGGCCTTGCTTTATTAGCTTGATTCACGGTGGGTAATGGTAGTGTTTAGGGGAAAACATTATGGCATGCATTACAGGACGTTCAGCAACCAAGCAATTATGGCTCCAAAGACGTCTCTGTACTACAAATGCTTAGTCAATGCTTAGTCATGCTCAGTATTTTTTCAAAATTAGCCAAAATCTTTGGGTACTTACCTTGTATAATCATCAGATTATAACACCGGAAATTCACTGGCCTTGCTCTCTGGATAAAACTCTCCTCTCATCTATAAAATCACATCCACACCAGCTATTAAACTTGTAAACTAACATATGCAAAAGTTACTGTAACAACACTTTCCTCTAAGTGTGTTAATCAACACTATGGAAAGATGCGATATGAGGCATCATATTCAGCCCATTTCAGCTTTCTCAGCATAACCAGTGGAAAATGTAACCAATTTATGGAATAATTACAATTAATATAGTTGTATATCCAGGGGCATGGTGTTAAAAATCTGCGTAGCAATTTAAATATGGATGGTTCAGTATTCTTTTGAAGTATTTAAGGATTTCAATCCTTGCTCTAATGGTCCACTAATAAAGGAAACAACCTAACAGTTTATGCACATCCTTGCTCTCCTTACACCACATGAGACTTGGATAAAGTGCACTGCTTTAAATTATTTAGGGCATCAAATTTTTTATATCAAAAGTTAAAGTCTCACTCTGGAACCATGCAGTCAAAAAGTTCAAGTACAAACCTACTATAGGTATAAATTTAGATTTTTTCTTTTTTGACACCTAGTACACAGGTCTAAGCATCTAGCATAGCAGATAAACCGACAAACATTTTTGACAGCATGTAAATAACCAGAACTTTAACAAAACAAAAGGAATAAACAATACTAGTAACAGACTTGCTTAAAATTAGACATCAACACTTACTCTAAACACAGCAATGTGAAAGTGCCGTACCTGCCATGTGATGGTAAAATACAGTAAGTCTCATGTAGCGAGGTGGCCGTTCTCTGTGTGGGCTAGAGGCTCTGGAGCTGCAGTGAAATGCAGGCAATGTTCTTCCTGAATGACATAAGATGGCCCTGACATTTCCCTATCCTGTGCTTTTGTAACTGTAGACTTCACCTTTATTGATGCCAGGTTAGTATTGGAAGTTGCACATTATTAATTTGCAATTTTTGAAGTTGAACACACATCTCACATAAAAAACAAAGAAAAACATTTGATGGCTACGGCACTGAGTTGCTGAACGGTAGGTGGGTGGTTCGAGCCCCAGCGCCCCAGTTTTCCATTGTTGGGCCCTTGAGCAGGACCCTTAACCCTCGCTTATCTCAATGAGCTTATCTCAATCTAACATGGCACAGATTCCTGCAAAATACTTGCCCTCTGCATTTCTGATTCCGTCCTCTGGTGCTTCAACGTTGTATCAAGGTTTAACTTCAAATGACTAGACCACTCCATACTCCTCCCAGACTGCGACTACCATCACTAAATCTCACACCCAGGCATCATATCAGCCTAGCACCTCAACACCAGTTTTAATAGGCCAGTCTGCTGTTCATCGGGTTCCGTCCTTGGGAGGGTTCACGTTGTATCCAGGTCAGACCTCTGGCTGGTACATCAATTTAGGGGGTCAGATGATGCCACCTCATTCCCAAGTGTCTGGACTCCCGTCCCAATTATTATACCAGCCTAGCACCACAAAGCAGGCTATGGCAGGCCAGCCTCATTCTGTTCCTCCAGCACCTTTTTTTGCCTGCTTCAACACTGAATCAGGGGCAAGTATACAGCAGGTACAACATTTCACAGGGTCATAGCACTCCATCCTCCTCCCAGTCTGTCATCACTAAAAATGAGATCACTGCATCTCAGATTCAGTCATCAAGCCAGCCTAGCACCACATGGGTTATGGCGAACCAGTTCCATTCTACCTCTCCATCACCTACCTTGGTTGCTTCAAAGTTGAATCAAGTTTTGGCATCTAGCAGCAACCTGACTGTAAAGGACCAGATCATTCAATACTCTTCCCAGTCTGTCATCACCACAAACCAGATCAATGCGTCTCAGTCAACAAGCCACTCTAGAAACATGGCAGTTTTAACAGGCCAGTCTGATATTGTTCAGGTTCAGCCCTTGGGAGGGTTAGCTTTGTATCCAGGTCAGACCTCTGGATGGTACACTATTTTTGAGGGTCGGCATATTCCATCCTCTTCCCAAGTGTCTGGATTCCAGTCCCAATCATTATACCAGCCAAGCACCGCACCACAGGCTTTGGAAGGCCAGTCTCATTCTCAGCACCTTCATTGGATGCTTCAACATCAGATCAAGGTTTATCGTCTAACAGCAATCAGTCTTTACGGGACCAGATCATTGCATCCACTTCCCAGTTTGTGGTCACTAAGAACCAAAGCACTGAATTGCACTGAATGCAAATTTAGATTGGTAGCATAGTGACAACTAACAAGCCATAGGCACCAATAGCAAAGAAAAACTCATTCAGATGATTGTCATACAGTATGTACTGACTGACCTAGTATACAGAACAATTTTCTGTTTATATACAGAATTACAAACGCTTATTAACCAAACCAAAAAAAATGCTAACCTATAGATATCTCTACAGATTATTAGATAAATATAATATACTAAAATAACTTAAGAGGAGGTGTTTAAAGTGCAAGTCAAGAGTATATAAAATTTAAAAACAAAAAAACTTGTTACTGCAGAGGTAGACAAGTTCGGTCCTAGAAAGCCGCAGTACTGCAGGTTTCAGCTCCAGCCCTGAAAAATAAAACTCCCCTGCCAGTAGCCTTAGGAATCCTCAAGCTTGTTAGCTGTGTTTGATTAGGGTTGGAGCTAAACTCGGCAGGATTGCGGCTCTCTAGGACCGAACTTTCATACCCCTGATCTATTGTAATCAATCAAATCATATCTCATATGTCACATGTTATGGCTCAGAGGTTTAGAATAAAATCAGAGCTGAATTTGAGTGAACTTATGATAGCCAGTGGGAGTGTTGCCTGTAGTCAAGGTTCAGCTTTCCATTATCTATAAAGGGACTAATGAAAACAGATAAGGGTCAAATTTAACAGTAAAGTTAACCAAGCTTCTTTAGGACCCTGGAGAGACTTAATTATGGTTCTTAGTGGACATGTGACCAGGTGCTACTCATTATATAATCAGTGTGCTGCGTTTGGTGGTAGTTTTAGTATTTGGGTGTAGTAGCTCTGTTGTTAATCAGGGCTCCTGCTGTTAAGCAATCTTTGAGAGATGTTATGGGCAATGATGAGGTATGTATTCAGTTTATTTTTTTATTTGTTTAAAAAAAAAACATTTATTCATTTTATATATTTTTTTTGTTTGTTTTTTAAAGTCTGTTTAAGTGGTGAATTTATTTTTTTCAGGTTCTATCTGCTTTCCATTGCTTTAGATTTTTGTGGCTATACAAATGGATTTAATGGTAAGAATTTTTAAATATCTTAAATGTAAGCTATGTATGATTGTGGTTAAATATAGTCTAAATATGTTTATCTTAAACCCTGCAGTGTGGAATAGAACATCTATCCTTGATTGGCAAGCTGGACGTTCTAATGTCACATGGAGCAAAAATTTTCAACTTGCTACACCTGGTCAACTTCTTGAGCTACCTTCCAGAAAAGGTCCAAAAGGAAATGATGGCAGAGGAAACTTTGGAAATCCTATGCTTACTTCTGAAGTCCAACCTGGTCAACATGACTCTAGTTTTGTTCAGTCTTCTGGTGGTGTTGCTCAGATCAAACAAATACTAAATCCTTATGGTCAAACTGCTCCTAGCCACCAGCTCAATGATGCACCTCAACCTTCACAACTTTATTGGAATGAGTTCATCAAGCCTGGTAACTGTGGCCCTTTACCGTCTCAGCACTGGCCAGCAAAAAATCTGCCTGGATTTCAGAGTCCATCCTCTTCCCAGCCTGCTGGTACCATAAATCAGGTGTCTGAATCCTGGGCTCAGTCACCATACCAGCCTAACTCAATCCCAGTTTCTGCAGACATAATGTCTTCATCTCTGGTGCAGTCCTCTGGTGCTTTAACATGGCTTCAAAATGCATCCTCTCGCATGTATCTGACGTCACAGATCATCCCATCATCCTCTCAGTCTGTGGTCACCACAAATCAAATATCTGAATCCCAGACCCACTTGCCATATCAAAGTAGTTGTACAGACACTACAACAAGCCAGTCTGATTCTACAGCTCAGCCTCAAGGCAGTAACAGGACTAAATCTTCAGAAACTGCCAAATGGTACAGAGTTTTACAGGGTAAGATGATTCCATCCTCTTCGAAAGTGCTAGGATTTCAGACTCCGTTATACCAAACTAGCTCCCCAACACCATTCTCTGCAGGCCAGTCTGCTTTTACCTTTCAGGCACAGGGTCCGAGTCCTTCAACACCCTTTCAAGGTCAAGCTTTAAGCTGGCATGTTTCACAGGACCAGAGCATTCCCTCCTCCCAGGCTGTAGTCACAACAAACCCCATCCAATCATACCAGCCCAGCCTCCCAACACAGGCTTTGGCAGGCCAGTCTGCTATTTCTCAGGAACAACCACTGAATGTTTCAGCTGCCTATCCACTTCAGGCATCTGGTTGGTACACCATTTCACAGGGTTGGAAGATTCCTTCCTCTTCACAAGTCTCTGGATTTCAGGCTCCGTCATACCAGCCAGGCACTGCAACACAGGGGTCACTTGGTCAACCTGCTTCTCCTGTTCAGTCTATAGGTGATTCAACGTTGTATCAAGCTCTAACTTCTGGCAGGTATCTTGCTTCACCAGGTCAGAGCATTCCATCCTCCTCACAATCTGTGATCACCACAGGCCAGGTCACTGATGCTCAGGCACAATCTTCCCAGCCTAGCACAACTTGGGCTTTGGCAGGTCAGTCTAGTTCTCAGGATCAGTTCTTGCAAGCTTCGGCTGCCTATCCACTTCAGACATCTGGCTGGTACACCACATCAAAGGGTCAGAAGATTCCTTCCTCTTCACAAGTCTCTGGATTTCAGGCTCAGTCAATCCAACCTAGCACCACAACACAGGTTTTGTCAGGCCAGTCTGTTGCTCAGGATCAATCACTCCAAGCTTCAAATGTATCCCAGACCTCTGGTTGGTACACCATGTTACTAGGTAAGATGATTCCAACTTCCCAAGTCTCTAGCTCAACACAGGGTTTGCCAGCTTCTACTGCCCCATTGCAGCCCTTGGATGCTTCAACATGGTATCAAATGCAAGGCTCCAGCAGGTCCATTTCACAGAACCAGAGCAATCCACTGTCCTCCCAGTCTGTGGTCACCACAAATCAAATCTCTGGCATCAAGAGTCAGGCACCATACTGGGCTAACACAACATGGACTACAGCAAGCCAGTCTACTTCTTTATCCCAGTCTCAAGGCAGCTATATGACTAAATCTTCAGGAAATGCTAAATGGTACAGTGTTGTACAGAGTCAGATAATGCCATCCTCTTCTGGGTTGCAGGTGCAATCATCCCAGCCAAGTACTGCAACACAGGTTTTACCTGGTCAATCTGCTGCTTCTCCTGTTCAGTCTATGGGTGACTCAAAATTGTATCAAGCTCTAACTTCTGGCAGGTATCTGACCTCCCTGGGTCAAAACATTCCACCCTCCCTGCAAGCTGTGGCAACCACAAACCAAACCTATGGATTCCAGGACATTTACTGGCCTAACACGCCAGTTTCTACAAGCCAGACTATGTCTCTCCCTCAGAGCTCAAGTGCTTCACAGCTGTTTCAAGGGCAAACCTCAGGCATGTCCAGCATTTCACAAGACCAGAGCATTCCATCCTCCTCCCAGTCTGTGGACACCACAAGCCAGATCGCTCAATCACAAATCCAGTCATCACTCCTGCCAAGCAGCACAACACAGATTTTGGTGGGCCAGTCTGCTATTGCTCAGGATGCATCCTTACAAGCTTCATATCCACCTCAGACCTCTGGCTGGTACACTATTTTACAGGGTCAGATTCCATCCCCTTCGCAAGGCTCTGGATTCCAAGCCCAGTCATTATACCAGCCAAGCAGTACAACACAGGTTACACCTGGTCAGTCTGTCTCATCTCAGTCCATGGGTGCTTCAGCTTTGTATCAGGCTCTAACTTCTGGCAGCTATCCAACTTCCCTGGGTCAAAACATTCCACCTTCCCTTCAGCCTGTGGCCACCATAAACCAAATATCTGGGTTCCAGAACACTTACTGGTCCAACACACCAGTTTCTACAAGCCAGACCATCTCTCTCCCTCAGAGCTCAAGTGCTTCACAGCTGTTTCAAGGGCAAACCTCAGGCATGTCCAGCATTTCACAAGACCAGAGCATTCCATCCTCCTCTCAGTCTGTGGACACCTTAAGCCAGATCACTCAATCACAAACCCAGTCATCATTCCAGCCTAGCACCACAACCCAAGTTTTGACAGGGCAGTCTGCTCTTGCTCCAGCTCAATCCTTGAGAAATTCACCTTTGTGTTCAAGTCAGACCCCTAGTTGGTACACCACTTTGCAGGGTAAGCTCATTCCATCTTCTCAAATGTCTGATTTTCAGACTGCATTACAACAGCCTAGTACCACAAGTCAGTCTGCTGCATCATCTCAGGCTCAGTCCATGCATGACTCACTGCTTTATCAAGGTCTAACCTCTTACAGCAATCTGACCTCACAGGACCAGAGAACCCCATCCTCCTTCCCATCTGTTGCTGCCCTGAACCAAATATCTGGAATTCAGAACCAGTCCCTATACTGGCCCAACACAATACAACTTGCTCCAAGCCAGTTTGCTTTTACCTCACAATCTCAGAGCTCAGACGTTCCTACAATGTATCAAGTACCAGCTAAAGGCTTACCAAATATTTCAGAGGACCAGAGCATTAAAGTGCCCTCCACAAACCAGATTTCTGGATTTCAGAACCAGACATCATACTGGCCAAGTGCAACACAGGTTTTGCCAGGAGATTCTCATATGGCTCCGATTCAGTCCTTGGGAAAATCAGTTTCATATCCAAGTCAAACCTCTGGTTGGTACACCTTTTTGCAGAGCAAGATTCCATCTTCCCAAGTGTCTGGGGTCCAGGCCCCATCACTATACCAGCCTAGCACAGAGATTTGGGCAGGGCAGTCTGACTCTACTCCTGTTTTGCCATCCTCAGGTCCTATGCTGTCTCAAGGGCAAGCCTTAAGCAGGTATAACATTTCACAGGACCAGAGCCTTCCATCATCCTCCCTGTCTGTGGCTACCACAAACCAGATATCTAGAGCTCTGTCCCAACCATCATTCAAGCCCCATTCCACAGTGGCTTCTGCAAGCAAGTCTTCAACTTCTCAAGCTCAGTTCTCAGGTGTTTCAGCATGGTATCAAGGTCCAACCTTTGGTTTTCTGACATCACAGAGCCAGAACATCCCATCCTCTTCTCAGTCCGTAGTCCCAGCAAACCAATTTCCCAGATTCCAGAACCTGATTCAATCCAATGCAGCACATCCTTTGGGTCAGTCTGCTTCTACCTCTCAAGGTGCCCCACAAAAAATTGCAGGTATTCCATTCCAGGGTTCTTTACCCCAGATAGTTAGCAAGAAGTGGCCAGTAACCCAGTGAACTGTATTTGATTAAGGTGCTTTTTGTTGACTTAATGCTTGTCTGAATATTTCTTTTAATAAATGGAGAATGCATATTTTGACTTGGTTCTCTTTACATGTCTCTTCCTGAATCAAATAGTAATGGGTTTTGCCAGTATTTAAGGACTTCAATCCTTGCTCTAATGGTCCACTAATAAAGGAAATAACCTACGTTTATGCATTTCTAACAATGTAACTGTTGAAAAGCCATTTGGTTTCCCAAAAGTTCACTTTTTTTTTTTCTTCAACTTCAGGTATGAAACAAATACTGATGCACAATATTATAATGAATAAGTGGTCAAGAGTTTGCAGCTGGAAGTGTCTGGGTGCTTTGACTAATGAAGTTAAGTGCTTGAGGTATGAAATTATTCCAGGGATGACAAATCTTTTAGGCAAGAGTGATTCAGATTTGGAGTGTTCCTACAGCTTTTAAAGCTTTCAGATGAAATGTGCTCCTTATTTTTATTTACATGTGACAAAGACCCTCTGTAGCCTTTCGGTCACTTACTGTAAATGTCACTCTACTAAGAGGATTGATGGGCATTAATGTTTTACTACTTTTGAAGTTTATACATTTTTCAGTTGCAGAATAAAGCCCCTTTTAAATGGGCTTTCAGGGTTTTTTTTTTTTTTTAAGTTGCACAACACTGCAGGTTTTTTTGGGGGGTGGCAATCACTACTTCCATCCCCAACTGCTGAGAATGAACCAGCAAGCTTTATGCATCAAATCTTTTAAAGTATTTGCTTTGCAAATTTGTCAATACTGTATTTTCATACCTACACAAATTATACAAAGCCAAATGCCTGTTAATTGACAGTAATTTGGAGAATTTACATTTCTTTGCCATAAGTGACTAAAGTTGATCTTTGGTCACCTTTAGTCACTTCTATGGAATGGCTAGTACTCTACTCAACCATGGCTTTTTAAAGTTTTTCTAATGGGTTTTGTATTCAAACTATCAAATGCCCAGCTACAGTCAAACATCAGTGACTAGTCAGAACTTGTCACCTTGAAATACTGGAACAACTTTTTCTATGATTTCTCAAATAATGCCATGAATTTGTCATGTCTTATCATGCTTGGTCTTCCACACCTTGGGTGATTTGGCAGTGGAACCACTTGTATGGAATCTGATGATTATAATTTGACCTGGATTAAAATATTTAGTGTAAATTTTCAAATTTTTTGCAATTTGAACAGTATGCTGAATGGTCATAGGGAGTGATTTCTGTTCCAATGTATCAGGATAAGGGGGGCTGGCTGTTTTACCTTTTGTTAGCAGCTTGATATTTTATATACAGTAGGCTACAGTCATTAATGCAAAATTATATTTTATTATTCTTGGTTATATTTCTGAACTGCCATGATTTAAGTGTTTAAGTTGAAGCATACACAAACATGAAGATAGGCCTTAGAAACTCACAACTCACAACATTATCACTAGACTTGATGGATGCGATAAAACTTTATGATCGACTACATTACATTTCCTCACTTTGAGCCCTTGTCTTGGCTGCGTTATTCATAATGATAGATTCCTTGTTTGTAAAATAAAATTGTATTTAATCAATTTAAAATAAAATTGAGTTGCACTTGCCAGAGCTGATGCCAGCAAGAAGCAACACCAGGAGGACAGAGTAAAAGCTCAACATAAGATCAACATGAAGAGAATTACTCTGCCTTACCTGTCAACAATTTCTCCTTTTGCGATCACAACCCTTGAAATGTTTAACATCCCTAGGTGACAGCTGCTCTGACATAAAACTGTGTCTGCACAAATAGGAATGCATGGATGGGAAATGTCTACACACCTAAATCAACCAAGCTAAATAATATCAAATGGTTTTCCATTTTTAATAATATCTAGCAACCAACAAAACAAAAATGAAAAATATACACAAAGAGATTTGCAGGTTTTGTGAAAAAGTATACTGGTATTTGTAGCTACTGTATCTGGCCTTGCTTTATTAGCTTGATTCACGGTGGGTAATGGTAGTGTTTAGGGGAAAACATTCTGGCACACACTAAAAATAACTGGGTTATTTACATGGAATTGGATACTTTTTGTTTAACCCAGCTTGCTGGGTTGGAGTTGGATTAGCTAGTGACAGCTAACATCACAGACAAGACTGCCCCTCCCCCAAAATTCATCGGTGTATTCAGTGGCTGCATCAGCTTTTTGTCTTTTTCTGGTTTTCCTCCTCACGCATTTAAGAGGAAATGTAAACGTTAAATATAAGGTCTATATATACACTTTCACTTACCTATGACTGAATTTGTTCACTGTATGTAACATTTATTACTGTTACCATGTTACACTCAAACTTTCAGCCTGGTCTGTGCTATAGCATGCTAGTTTATCTGACAATGGCTGCTAGCTAGCCAAACCAAAGAACCCCATCTGTGTATGAAAGAAACTGCAAAAATGTCTGGGCTTTTTAGCTTTCTTTGTAGAATGCTTTCAGGGTGTATGAAGATGGTGAAGTGATGAACGAAAGCTAAACTGGTAACTGTAGTGCCAGCATGACGCTAGCATTTAGCTTGGTTGCTAGCATTAGCAACCACATATAAAAAGCTGGGGTGTTACAAAACACTAATCTTCTAAACTTTTACTTTCTTTCATTTCTTTCTTTCTACTGTTGGAACCGACACCGTGGAATATCTTCAGCAGGCTGAAGTGTCGAAGCCAAACACTTACATCCTGATGTTGGGAGATAATGACCAGCACTGCTCTCAGGCATTAGTGCTTCTCAGTAATAATATCGTAATGATGTCGCTGTTGAACTTGTTTTGTATTATTTTATCTTGTGCTTTTGAAAAATAAATATAAATTTTTTCTATGATTTATACAATTACTTGGGTGTTGTTTTTAACCCAGCATTTTTTAGGGTGCATGCATTACAGGACGTTCAGCAACCAAGCGATTATGGCTCCAAAGACATCTCTGCACTACAAATTCTTAGTGATATAGTGTATTTTTTTAAGAATTACAGCCAAAATCTTTGGGTACTTACCTTGTTCTCATCAGATTATAACAACGGAAATTCACTGGCCTTGCTCTCTGGATAAAACCCTCTTCTCATCCATAAAATCACATCCACACCAGCTACAGTATTCATGGGCCTTGTAAACTAACATATGCAAAAGTTACTGTAACAACACTTTCCTCTAAGTGTGTTAATCAACACTATGGAAAGATGCGATATGAGGCATCATATTCAGCCCATTTCAGCTTTCTCAGCATAACCAGTGGAAAATGTAACCAATTTATGGAATAATTACAATTAATATAGTTGTATATCCAGGGGCATGGTGTTAAAAATCTGCGTAGCAAATTAAATATGGATGGTTCAGTATTCTTTTGAAGTGGAGCTTACGCCACATGAGACTTGGATAAAGTGCACTGCTTTAAATTATTTAGGGCATCAAATTTTTTATATCAAAAGTTAAAGTCTCACTCTGGAACCATGCAGTCAAAAAGTTCAAGTACAAACCTACTATAGGTATAAATTTAGATTTTTTTTCTTTTTTGACACCTAATACACAGGTCTAAGCATCTAGCATAGCAGATAAACCGACAAACATTTTTGACAGCATGTAAATAACCAGAACTTTAACAAAACAAAAGGAATGAACAATACTAGTAACAGACTTGCTTAAAATTAGACATCAACACTTACTCTAAACACAGCAATGTGAAAGTGCCGTACCTGCCATGTGATGGTAAAATACAGTAAGTCTCATGTAGCGAGGTGGCCGTTTTCTGTGTGGGCTAGAGGCTCTGGAGCTGCAGTGAAATGCAGGCAATGTTCTTCCTGAATGACATAAGATGGCCCTGACATTTCCCTATCCTGTGCTTTTGTAACTGTAGACTTCACCTTTGTTGATGCCAGGTTAGTATTGGAGGTTGTACATTATTAATTTGCAATTTTTGAAGTTGGACACACATTTCAAATTAAAAACAAAGAAAAACAATTGAGGGCCACGGCACTGAGTTACAGAACGGTAGGTGGGTGGTTCGAGCCCCAGCCCCCCAGTTTTCTATTGTTGGGCCCTTGAGCAGGGCCCTTAACCCTCGCTGGTCCAGGGGCGCTGTATCATGGCTGACCCTGTGCTCTGACCCAATTTCCACTGGGATATGCAAAGAAAGAATTTCACTGTGATGTAATGTATATGTGACAAACATATACATTAACTTAAAATATGAATAAAAATATAAGTTTGAATTCTAAACTGAGCAAGCTTTTATTTTAAACTGTATTATTTGTTTATAGTTTTTGTCATTGCTAAGTGACAAAAGTTCTTTTTTCTTTTTTAAGTTCTTTTTTTCTCAAGATGCAGATTCTAAAAAATAGTAGTACAGTGAGAATTTTGTCACTTTTTGGACTTGCAAATAATTAACAAATCCTTTTTTGCAACTATAGAGTTATGTCATTTCTACATCACATATTGTATTGGCTGAATATTAAAATGGTTGGCACAAATTTGGTCAAGTAAACACCAACCACAGAACCAAATTTTAAAATTGGAAAATCCAAGCATTATACATTTCCCAGGTATATGGTACTGTACTTGTAGGTAAGGTAGCACCTGCCTCCATCATCTGTAGGAGGAATCTGCATAAGGCTAAACAACAAGACTGAATTTAGGCAAGCTTGTTTAGGACCCAGGAGAGACCTAAATGTTACCTCTTAAGTGATTTGTGACCATGTGATACCAATTATATAAGTAGCGTGTTTGGGTTGCTGGTAGTTTTTGTTTTGGGGTACAGTGTAGTTTTGTTAGTAGTGGAACCTTTTTGTGATAATTTGAGATATGTCATGGGCAAAGAAGAGGTATGTCAATGCATCTTGTTCATGTTTTTTACTCACATGATTTTACATATGTAGCTTTTTTTCTTTTTTTTAGGTTCCATCTAATTTTCATTGCATTGGTTCTTTGGGGAGATGCAAATGGATTCAGTGGTAAGTTGTTGATTTTTTAAGGTTTTAATTGTAAAATATTTAAATTTATCTGTATGTGTAAAACTGAATTTATTTCCCATAGTGTGGAATAAAGCCTTTATTGGTGATTGGAAAACTGGACATTTTAATGCCTCATGGAATCAAAATGTTCACCTTCCTACACCTGTTCAAGCTTTTGAGCTACTGTCCAGAAAAGTTGCACATGGAAATGTTGGAAAAGGAGGAGGAAAGTCTAATAGTTCTGTGCTTGAGTCTGTGGTCAAAACTGCTCAACAGGATTCTAATTTTGTTCAGCCTTCTGGTGATCATGACAAACTTGTATTAAACAAGGACTGGCCTGTAAAAGGTCATGATGAACCTGGATTCCAGATTCCCTCTTTTTTCCAGTCTGCAGACACTTCAAGTCAAGCATCTGGATCTTGGACTAGCTTATCTCAATCTAACATGGCACAGGTTCCTGTAAAATACTTGCCCTCTGCATTTCTGACTCACCAGACCACTCCATACTCCACCCAGACTGCGACTACCATCACTAAATCTCAGACCGATTCATCATACCAGCCTAGCACCTCAACACCAGTTTTAATAGGCCAGTCTGCTGTTCATCAGGTTCCGTCCTTGGGAGGGTTCACGTTGTATCCAGGTTGGACCTCTGGCTGGTACACCATTTTAGGGGGTCAGATGATGCCACCTTATTCCCAAGTGTCTGGATTCCCGTCCCAATTATTAAACCAGCCTAGCACCACAAAGCAGGCTATGGCTGGCCAGCCTCATTCTGCTCCTCCAGCACCTTTTTTGCCTGCTTCAACACTGAATCAGGGGAAAGCACCCAGCAGATACAACATTTCACAGGGTCATAGCATTCCATCCTCCTCCCAGTCTGTTATCACTAAAAATGAAATCACTGCATCTCAGATTCAGTCAGCAAGCCAGCTTAGCACCACATGGGTTATGGCGGACCAGTTCCATTCTACCTCTCCAGCACCTACCTTGGTTGCTTCAAATTTGAATCAAGTTTTGGCATCTAGCAGCAACCTGACTGTAAAGGACCAGATCATTCAATTCTCTTCCCAGTCTGTCATCACCACAAACCAGATCAATGTGTCGCAGTCACCAAGCCACTCTAGCAACATGGCAGTTTTAACAGGCCAGTCTGATATTGTTCAGGTTCAGCCCTTGGGAGGGTTAGCTTTGTATCCAGGTCAGACCTCTGGCTGGTACACTATTTTTGAGGGTCGGCATATTCCATCCTCTTCCCAAGTGTCTGGATTTCAGTCCCAGTCATTATACCAACCTAGCACCACAAAACCGGTCATGGCCGGCCAATTTCATTCTACCTCTCCAGCACTTTCCTTGGCTGTTTCATTACTCAAACAAGGGGAAGCCCCCAGCAAGAACATTTTACAGGACCCGAGCACTCTATCCTCCGAGTCAGTTGGCACCACATCATCTCAGACCCAGTCATCATACAAGCCTAGCACACCTGTTTTACCAGGCCAGTCTGGTATTGCTCTGGCACAATCCTTGAGAGAGGGAGCTTTCTATCCAGGTCACAACTCTGGCTGGTACACCATTTTACAGGGTTGGAAGATTCCGTCCTCCTTCAGGGTGCCTGGATTCCAGTCCCAATCATTATACCAGCCAAGCACCGCACCACAGGCTTTGGAAGGCCAGTCTCATTCTATCTCTCCAGCACCTTCATTGGATGCTTCAACATCAGATCAAGGTTTATCATCTAGCAGCAATCAGTCTTTACAGGACCAGATCATTGCATCCTCTTCCCAGTTTGTGGACACTAAGAACCAAAGCACTGAATCCCAAACCCAGTCATCCTATCAGTCTAGCACTACAACACCGGTTTTGGCAGTCCAGTCCGTGATCGCTCCTGTTCTAACAGGCCAGTCTGGTATTGCTCCTGCCCTGTCCTCCAGTCCTCTTCTGTCATTGGAAGCTTCAGCTTCATATCCAGGTCAGACCTCTGGTTGGTATAACATTTTACAGGGTCAGAAGATTCCATCCTCTTCCCAGGTCTGTGGATTCCAGACCCAGTCAGCACATCAGCCTAGCACCACAACACAAGTTTCTACTAGCCAGTCTGCTTCCACTGCTCCAGGCCAGGCTTCAGGTACTTCAACATTGTATCAAGGTCTAGCCTATAGCAGCAATCTGACTTTACAAGATCAGAGCATTCCATCTTCCTCCCAGACTGTGTTCACTGAAAACCAGATCAGTGAATCCCAGACCCAGTCATCAAATCAGCCTAGCACCACAACACAAGTTGTGGCTGGTCAATCTGCTTCTCGCCTTCCATCTATGGGTGCTTCAACATTGTATCAAGGGCAAGCCTCCAGCAGGTACATTTCACATGACCAAAGCATTTTATCCTCTTCCAAGTCAGTCACCCCAAATTCAATCTCTGGATTCCAGAGCCAGGCATCATACTGGCCTAACACAGAGCAGATTGGCTTGCAGAAACCCAT
Organism: Clarias magur; assembly: GCA_013621035.1. Classification (NCBI taxonomy): domain Eukaryota; kingdom Metazoa; phylum Chordata; class Actinopteri; order Siluriformes; family Clariidae; genus Clarias; species Clarias magur. Next base: position 814,652 of record QNUK01000225.1, on the reverse strand, counting down.
GCTTGCATATCAGGCTCAGGGCAGCTATGGGACTGAATCTTCACACCATGCTAAATGGCACAGCATTTTCCCAGGTCAGACAATTTCATCATTTTCTAGGTTCTCTGAATCAGTGACGCAATCATACCAGCCTAGCACTACAAAACCGGTTTTGGCAGGTCAATTTGCTTCTCCGCTTCCATCCATAGGTGCTTCAACATTGTATCAAGGGCAAGCCTCCAGCAGGTACAACATTTCACAGGACCAGAGTATTCAATCCTCCTCACCACTTGCCACAAGCCAGTTTGGATCACAGAACCTTTCATTATACCTGCTTAGCCCAACAAATGTTTTGACAGGACCGTCTGCTACTGTTCAGGATCAGTCCTTGGGAGGTTCAGTTCCATATCCAAGTCAGATGTTTGGTGGGTCTACTCTTTTAAAACGTGGGAGAAAGATGGGCTCATCCAGAGTGTCTGTCTGGATTCCAGACCCAGCCATCTCATAAACCCACAAAACACAGGTTTTGACAGCCCAGTCTGCTTCTGCTAGTTCATTGCCTTGGTGAAATGCTTCAACATTTGTATCAAGGTCTAAACTTTGGGTCTCTGACTTGTCAACATGTATCATTCTCTTTCCAGTTTGTGGGTACAAACTGAAGCTCTGGATTGCAGAACCAGAATTTTCAGCAACAAAGTGATTTTTTTTTAAAATTTGCTTACTTGTTGATCTTTATTTGGTTGCCTAAATATTTAAGATTATAATAAATGGAGAATGTATGTTGATTTCTGGTTTCTTTTCTTGAATTAGACTGGTTTTTTTTTTTGTTTGCAATTACTCTAAATACAAAAACAATCAGTTTTTGCTTAATTGGGCATTTTCACTTGATGTCTATTTATAAGACCTGTTTTAGGTCATGGCTTTTTAACTAGTGAAAATTACATTAATTACGTTCCTTTACTGCTTTTGTTTATGGTACCTCTAAATGGTATAGTACGTCTTGACCTTTTGGGACCAATTATTTGGTACATGTTCTTTAATTATGAGGAAACTGCTTATTTTAAGAAGTGAACAAAATTTTACCAAGCCCTACCATGGACTCTCAAAGATGCTGTAGCCTCTTTTCTCTGCTGTGACTATGGGCAAATTGAAGTGGAGCCACCCTTGATTTAAGAGGTCATAATAAGCTGACGCATTATGGTTGTTTTTGTGTCTTCTGCATACTTTGAGTATAGACAGTGAACTATAAGCCCCGTTGCTGTCATTGCCCCGAGGTTATCCCTCTACAGGTAAGAGTTGGTTGTGAAATGTGTACTTCTCTGAATTTGTTCACCTGTTTGGCAAAACAAGCCCTTACAGAAACCATTAGCATTGGTCAAATCCCACCTTCTGATCTCAAGCCACTGACAAATCAGTATATACTGTATTTTAAATAAATGGCAAGCAGAATGGGAACAATACCAAAAACAACCAATTATTCAAAATAAACCCAGTGGTGGGGAAAAAAATGCTTTCACCCCTTCTAATCCAGACACGGCCAAGTCGTACATACAAGCAGCCGTATAGGCCATACAAATTTAACCCATGTTTTTTTTATTAAAGGATGAAGAAGCTCCAAAATGTCAGCACTGTAGCACTACTCTAACCATAAAGTATATACCTTTGACCTGACCAAGTTTGAATACCATAAGAAAACCGTTTCTACTAGAGCTAGATTGAAAGATATTCTGCAAGACAAAACCAGAAAAACTTCTACAGTACACCTACAGTAAAAAACCTTATGTAAAGTCTTGTATTTCTAGCCAAGGTCATGTTATAATGTGATATCTATTTATTATTATTATTATTATTTATTTTACATTTCCCACAACTCTTTAAATGCCTGACATCATAACATAATATTATATTGTTTCGAATAAATCAGTTTAATGCTTGATATGTATCTGCCATGAAATAGCCTGGGAAGCCGACATGGCAATAAATCCTACTACAAACAAACGATCACATGTTTGGCTGGATTTGTGTATTTATTCAGATTCAGAGCTTGGCGTGGGACAGATTTAGACTTCTTAGCAACGGACATTTATTGGATGTAGAGACACGTTCCTGCCTCTCTGTAGTGCACATTGTTTCCCAGATCGTGTACGAGTTCTTAGTTCTCCTGCTTGATTGGGTTCTAAGGGATTCTACTCCTATGGTAAGTAGTTTAAAGATTATTATCTGTTCGGTAAGCGTGTAGTGTCAGCTGATCTAAGGTGTCGGTGCTAACACAGAGAGAAACATACTGTATAACGTACTTTCGCTGTTACAGGAGCTGAGTGCCTGAGACGGTGTGCAGTCCTGGTGGCGTCTCCCTGTCACATGTGTGTGCATATGCGAGTGAATGTTTATACACCGGTGTAAGAAAACGTGAGGTGCTGTGGAGGTCTTGTTGTGTCCCTTGTTGCCTGCTGTCACACCTCAGCTGTTGTACGGTGGACCTTTTGTAGACAAACATACTGTAAAGAGAGGATTTTTTTTTTTCCTGTGAATGGTTTCGGGTCCTCCAATGTGTAAAACAAAGATGATATTGAAAAAACCATCTGACCAATACAGTATACAGACAAAAGCTTTCTTTTATTTATCTAGATTTACAGTGCAAATGCAAAGAATGGAACTACATGCTGTTGTTTAAAATGCCTTTTTATTTGTACAAAGCAGTAAGGCACAAAAAAATTCGATGTCCAGTACGTGAATTCTGACAAAGAAAGCATCCACTTCAAATTGTTCTGGAGGACAGATCTGGATCATTTCTTTTTGCACCGACTCTTAGGAAGTCTTTTATGCTCCTGATTATATTTCGATACAGCGAAGCAATCAGCAGCCTTCCGGTCACACTCGCAAATGAACATCTCACAAACTGTGTTGTTTTCTGAGTGAGAGATGCAAAAATATAAATAATTTCTCTAAAAAAAAAATATATATATATAATTTCTTTTAAATAATTACTCACTCCTGCAGGTGATTGTCTTAGTGGTTCTGTCACAAGAGTAGGCATAGATCTCTGTGTAAGGGTTGTCAAAGACGGGCCAGCAGGCTTTATGCTTTAAGGCCTCGGCATAACAGTTGTCATGGACCTGACAGCATCTGTAATCATTGTGTCCATCAGTAAAACCAAGTAGAAACAAGCTACATTTATGTGTTAAACAGTATTTACAATCATATACTGTACAGCGGTTATTCCGCCAGAGTAATCTGATTGGACGAGAGGAATTATACAAGTGCATAACATAACTGGGACATTTAACTATATGTATATGTAACATGTGTTCTAACGACCGTTATTTACACTAATTGAATGAATGTGTATACTGTATGTGTGTATGTGCTCTACATGAGCCCCCCCCCCCAATCCAAGTCTGGGATATTCTTCATTACTCTCGCGACCATATGTACAGGATAAAGCAGATGAGTGCAATTGAGTGAGTCAGTAACAGCCTTATTTGAGCTTTCTTATATGAAGTGTAGTGAAGTCTAAAACTATTGATATCAGATTCCCCCCTGACTGGGAACAATATGAATAATTCAGTTAATTAAGCTTTGTCCATGACATTTTGTTGTTATTGTTAATGATGATTTAAAGTGTTGTTTACAACCTGTCAAGGTCATCAACAGGGGTTCCTGAGCCGCCCCAGCCACAGTAGCATCCGTAGTTTCCGTAGTCCAGGAACGGACAGCTAGTCGGCATGGTGCAGATGATCATACGCCTGAACTGCCACAGTGCCCTGTAGTACAGTGCCTGAGCTGAATCTCTCTCTCGCACACACACACACACACACACACACACACACACAGACACACACACCAAGGACGTAAATGTAATATCCAGGAAAACCTAGAGTTTGCTTTCTAACTGCTACCTAACCCAAACAAGCATCACATTGCAATAAATACCTTTCTGGTCAATAGATCTCATGTTTCCCAAAAGGTTATCTCTCCCCAGAGTTTGATCGAGGCGATAGTCGTTAAGTATCAGTTCTCTGGTATCAGCTCAATTTCAGTCCTCCTTGTGAAAGAGTTGCCTTTAACAATTAAATGCCTTGTTTCTATTTTTTTTTTAGTTTCTGTATTATTATTATTATTATTATTATTATTATTATTATTAGGTCTGTTAATGCTCACAATATAGAATCCAGAAGAAAAAAACGTTACAACAAAGACAGTCAAATGTTTAGCACTTTCCTTTGTAAATGTCTTTCATGAGACCAGTAATTTAAAAAGACACATAAATTCAATAAGCGTCGTGAATGCTGTTCATTTTCAATTTACAATAAAAATCAATTGCACTTACCAGCATTGAATCCAAGTAGCATCAGGAGGACAGAGCAGAGGATCGTCATGGTGCCTGGTGAAGAGTTTCACACTGCCTCACATGTCAATGAAGACTCCTTATGTAAGCACGAACCAGTCCTGAATTTTTTTTTTTTTTTTTTTTTATTTACCTAGGTAACAGAGGACATCATGTACAGTAAGAAGATGTCCATACTACGGTGGCCGTGAAGTGCAAAACAAATTAACAAAACCGAAAACAAAATAACATTCAAAGACAAAATAACAAATTCAAAACCAAATGAACAAAACCCGAAAACTAAATAACAAAACCCGAAACTAATTGTTAAGTTGGTTTTGAATTTGTTATTTTGTTTTGGGTTTTGTTCATTTGTGTTGCGCCTCTCGGCCAGTCAGATACGAACCGGAAAAGGTAGGTATAGTTTGCGAATTAAATTCTTACCGCTGATTGGACGAGACATCTGTCACTCAAGATAAACAGGAAGTAGGAAATTGCGTCTAACTTTGTTTCCTGTGTGTTCTGCTTCATTTTAAAACCATTTTTTTCGGTCTGCAAATCTAAGAAAATAGTTAAATTTTTCATTAGAAAGCAAGGAAACGGAATTTATTCAACGTTGCTTTGAGGACGGACATTCGTATGCCGTGATTCTGGATATGCTGATGACATTTCACGGTATAAAGATTAGTTTGCGAACTGCTGTGTCTCTTTTAAAAGCAAAAGATTTTTTCCACAAGAACTGCAAAAATTTGGCAGAACGCCATATTTGAAACCACAATAAGGACAGGACATGTTTGCACATTCATACACACACGACTCTACCGCCGCTACAGTACTTCCTGTATAGCTTGAGTGACAGATGTCTCGTCCAATCAGCGGTAAGAATTTCATTCGCAAACTATACCTACCTTTTCCGGTTCGTTTCTGCACGGCCGAGAGGTGCGAACCAAATTAACAAAACCGAAATATCAAAACCAAAAACAAAATAACAAACTAAAAATCTAAATAGCAAAACCGAAAACAAATTAACAAAACGCAAAACAAAATAACAACTTAGTTATGGGTTTTGTTATTTTGTTTTTGAATTTGTTATTTTGTTTTGGGTTTTGTTATTTTGTTTTTGAATGTTTTATTTTGTTTTGGGTTTTGTTATTGTGGTTTTTAATTTGTTATTTATTTTGTTTTCATTTTGTTAACTTGTTTTGCACTTCTCGGCCACCGTACCATACACATGTGGAATACATGCTTCTCACATATTTACAAGCAGTGCTTAAACTTAGAAAAACCTGTGATTATATGAATTTTTGTAAACTAATACTTGTACTAAACTAATACTAATGCAGTGAAATAGCCACTGGTGCTGTGTAATTGTTAAAGTATAAAAGGACATATGACAGAAATGTAAGTTTAACGGGTGGTTTTTGGTGATTATGAACTTTGCCATTTTTGGTATCCTGACGAAGCACGTCATAAACTCTGTATTTAACTGTTCAGGTAGCTCTTCTTCCTGCCTGGCACTAGGCATACAGAACCATCACCAGTGCCTACTCAGTTAGCTGGAGGGACATCAGCTGGGACCACATTCATAGATATTTTGCTCTTACCCCAGAGCCCCTTCCCTTTTATTATTATCGAAAAGATGTTCACAGTCTCTCTTGGAAATGGAAGAATTTCAGCAAACATTGATGCATAGTTCTTATGCCATAAATAAAACACTATTATGGCCCTAAGAGTTCCAGCGTCTCAGATTGATTTTGCAAGGGTTCAGACCTTAATCAGCATGTTCAATCTGATGCATGGCAACAGCTGTCATTAGTAAATGCCAATTTCAAAGCTTTACAAATACCTTGACTCTTCAAACCTTGTACACACACTTGCAGACACTCAACAACCATGGATTCCTCTAAGCAGCTGTGTAAGACTCTGAAAATGAAAGTTATTGATGCCCACAATGCAGAAGAAGGCGACAAGAAGATAGCAAAGCGTTGTCAGCTTGAAGTTTCCACAGTGAGAAATGTAATTAAGAGATGGCAGTTCAGGGGAACTGTGGAGGTCAAGATGAGATCTGGAAGACCAAGAAAACTCTCTGAGAGAAGAAAACCTTACCTGCGTCCCCATCATGAAATCCCACATCAGAAGTATGAACAGAACATCTACAGAAGCATTTTGGAAACAAGATGCATTTTGGAAACAAGTGCTGTGGACTGATGAAGTTAAAATAGAAGGGGAAAAAAAAGGAGCAGCATTTCATGAAAAGAACTCCTTGACAACTATTAAGCAAGGGGGTGGATCTATCGTGCTTTGGGGTTGTGTTGCAGCCAGTGGCACAGGAAACATTGCACTGGTGGAGGGAAGAATGGATTCCACTAAATACCAGCAAATTCTGGAAACAAACATCACACCATCTGTAAAAAGCTGAAGCTGAAAAGAGGACGGGCTTCTACAACAGGACAATGATCCTAAAAACACACCTCGAAATCCACTATGGAAAACCTCAAGAGACGCAAGCTGAAGGTTTTGGAACGGCCATCACAGTCCCCTGATTTAAACATCATTGAAGATTTGTGGGTAGATCTTAAAAGAGCTGTGCATGCAGGACGACCAAAGAATATTACAGAACTAGAAGCCTTTTGCCAGGAAGAATGGGAGAAAATCCCAAGTACAAGAATTGAAGGCCTTTTCGCTGGCCATAAAAAGCGTTTGCAAGCTGTGAGATCTGTGATAACAGAGGAGGGGTTACTGCTGTAAGTACTGATTATGTAGGGTGTTCCCATAGTCCAGGAATGGCCAGCTAGTAGGTAAAGAACAGATGATCATACACCTGAAGCTCCACCATGCCTTGTAATGAAGTGTCTGCACTAAAGCACACACATGGTAACCTTAAGCCAAGCTTCATGTTCCATGGTATTCTTTTTTTGGTTACTGGATTCCAGACCTAGATCTCATGTTTCTAGTTTCATGTTTCAAGTTTTCACCAGCCAGACTTTTACAATTCTCAGGTATCAACCTCTTATCTGCTCAAAGTCGTCTCTTTTTGTAGATGTATTATCTCTCTAACCAAGAATTACATCCTCGTTTTTTTATTTTAAAGAGTTTTTAAGCTTTTGGTTGCCTATATGAGAACTACCAACTGGGAAATAACATGTACGTCCTCAAAAACATATGAAGCCAGACACATGTTTCTTCACTGAATTGGTGAACTGCTGCTCATGCTGACTCTCTGGGCAGCATAACACACTCAGAGAAATGCACTACAGTACCCATCAACTTCCACATACATGAATTCAAAGATGAGCAAGTTTAGCTATTGTAACTATGATTGACATGGAAGGGGAAGTGTGCAAGCCTTCTCATCTAGACAGCATGGCCAATCTGGATCTGTTGACTGAGGAATGGTTTGAGGATACAACCAACAGAAACCCCAACTTCAAAGCCAGGCAAATATACAACGTGCAGACATGGGAAGACTCTGGCTTATATTTCTGAACCCCAGAGTAGGACTAGAACCATCTGCTTGCTCCTTGGAATGTTTCAGAAAGCTGAACCTTAGCCAGTTTCACTCATATGTTCACTGAGATCCTGAACGATGTCAATTGAAGCCATTGCTACAGTAGAGCTTGTTGGATCATAAGAAATTTTGCAACATTCATGTTTTGCCCATTAAATTGGCGGACTTTGGCAGCACTGTGGCCTTGCACCTTCAGGTCAGTCCCACCTCAGGTCTGTGCGCATGAAGTTTGCACACTCTCCCCTTGGTTGCTGGGTTTCCTCTGGGTTTTCCACACTCCAAAGCCATGCAGATTAGTCTAACTGCTATTTGCAATGTGTGAATGAGTGTGTGAGCTTGCATGAGCCCTGAGTCCCCTGGGATAACCTCCAAGCAGCATAGAGAGTACGTATGAAGTGGCACATGTTGGATAGACATCTTATCAGGATTCTCATCTGTGGATAACGTCCGTGAATTCTATTTACAGGTGAACTCAATGTTGATGTTTACTTAATATGACCAAACATGCTGGATTTTCCGCTTTGTACATGTAATATGACCGGTTTCAAATCTTTTTAAATGTTCATTTAAACCTTCAGCATGACATTCTCCCATTTTTTTAAGTCAATGAATAAAAGGCGTCTGTGAAGGTGTTCCACACCAACCTTGGCGAACCATACCATTATGTTAACAGTAGATTTAATGTTATCTTTCATGCATTGAAAAACACTTATTCTGATGAGAAGCTATATTTTTATTGATTAATTATTGGGTGAAGGTCTTGAATCAGATAAAGTACATGGATTTATAACATTTTCTGGGCGAGTTTAGAATGCATTTCATATCAAAATCAACTGATATGACGCCTAGCTGTCTAGTCCCGATACTAACTAGTTCTGTTCAGTGAAAGTTGTCTAGAATTTATTTGCAGCGATCACTGGGCAGGTTCTTGTGTTCCTCGTTATAGTCAGCCACGGCAAAGCACTCAGCAGCCTTCCGGTCACACTCACAGATGAACATCTCACACACAGAGTTGTTGCCTGAGAGAGAAAGTGTGAAATATATGACAATAAAGAATAATACTAATCGCTAACCTTGGTTTAAGAGTTTTTAAATAGCAATACTCACTCTTGCAGGTGATTGTCTTAGTGGATTTGTCACAACTATAGGCATAGATCTCAGTGTAAGGGTTGTCGATGATTGGCCAGCATGCTTCATGTTGCAATGCATCACTGTAGCACCTGTCATGAACTTGACAGCATCTATAATGGAAGAGAACTGTATAGTTTAGTAACCATTGATAGAGGTTTCCCTACAATGTCCGCAATGAGAAGTATTCGTACTCGCTGCATGCAGATTGAATGCATTATAAATGCTGCGTGTGGGCAGAATGGTGGCTTTGTCGGTAGCTTTACACAATCAATATATCTCCACCTCACTTTCTGCTCCTAGAATAAGGTCTGGATCCATCACAGCCCTGACCAGGATAAAGCAGTGACTGTAAAACCTGACATTGTTTTAGAGTGTGGGCATGAAATGAGATGTGGAATTAAGACTTACTGGTAGCCACTGGTGGAGAAAATTTGACAAAACGATATGATAGGGGTAGTGGCTCAAACAATCTGATTAGAAGGTTGGGGATTCAAGCCCCAGCATCGCTATGTTGCCACTTTTGAGCCCTTCAGCGAGGGGCGCTTAACCCTGTCTGCTCTTGTGGACCTGTATCATAGCTGACTCTGCACTCTGACACCAACTTCCTAACCGGGATATGTGAAATAAATGGTCTTAATCACCGTTATTCTTTCTTCAACATTTGGTTTTCATCACTGGAAACTCTTCAAGACATTGCACTTTCTGGTGTCTTGGTTACAAACTAAGCATTAAATGAATCCTTAATCTTAAGAACTGGTAGTGTTGTGAAATCTCAAACACTTCACACAAGTTACAAATGTGAAAATCACACAAAATTACACAATTCAAAACCTGGAATGTGCAAGCATGATGTATATCTGCTCAACAGGAAATGTACTGTAATAAATCTGGATAATACACACAGCGGAAGGGTTTATTGGATTGTGTGTATATGTACACTATGTTCACGTGTTGCTATAATGTTTTTCGACCTGTCCATGCAAACTGTCCATGAGTGGTATATCTTATTAGTATCTTATAATAAAACTAGCATTTCTTTACAGTTTAAGGTGTTTTTGGTTCTGAATCTAAGTTCCAGAATTGAATAGGGAATCTATAAGCACTGTGATAACTTTAGATTTTAAAAAAATGTAATGCGTTATTTCAACTATGTCTAAAGACACCAAACAAGTATGGACTATATAGTCTATGCAGCGCATAAAAGCTGGTTTCTAACCTGTCCAGCTCGTCGACAGGGGTTCCAGAGCCACCGTAGCCACAGTAGCAGCCGTAGTCAGCATACTCAAGGGTCGGCCAGCTGTCTGGCTGCACACAGATGATCATACCTCTGAACTGCCACAGTGCCTTGTAGTCAAGAGCCTGAACTGAATCACAGACATATAAATAAATGTCATTAAAAAGGTAGCTTGAAAATCATCGAGTACACCTATCAGGTCACTTCACATTATTCCAGAGTTAGTTATGGTCCAAGTAAATCTTCCCACCTCCAAGATAATAATCTTTATCTTAGAATTGTGTTTTTCATCATATCCAGATAACATAAAGCAACTTTTTTTTTTTTTTTTTGGATGGAAGATTGATCTAGGACTTGTAGCCAAGAATTAAACAACAAAATCCCTTTTTTAGTCCTCATTAATAAGAATGAACAATTGTGATTTTGCTTCCGTCTGGTATGAAATTTTGAAAAACAAAGGCAAAAAGACACCATACCCTAATGTATATATATATATATATATATATATATATATATATCACACAGTAACAAAATTTCAGTTGACTTGAAATTCTTATAGATCTAATAATAGTCAAAGCTTGCACTTGCCAATGGCAATGCCAAACACCAGCAGGAGAACAGAGCAGAGAGTCTTCATGGTGCCTAGTCAAGAGATTCACCCAAACGTATGCCCATATGTACTGTGTCCTTATGTAGTTGTAAGGCAGCCTTGAACAGTTTAATCTGCGTAGATAACAGGGAGCAGAAGGTAATAGTCATTTCAATGGACACATGGATCCATGCCTGGAAATTCTCACAACCTCAAAGCCCCTGCCGTTTCAGTCTTCAGTGGACTCCATTATAGGCACTTTTGAGGAATATTCTGACAAACAGTGGGAACAATTTCTTTTTCTTTTTCAGGTTCTACTGTAATTTATTATCCTACTGCCCACAGTCTCCGGGAAGTGGAATGGTTCCCTTATGAGGTTCCTTTTCTTGGTTAAGGAGGATTTGTTACCTATGGATTTGTTACTTTTTTGTTGTTGTTGTTGTTGTTGTTGTTTCTTTAGAGATATGAATTTGTACATGCTTTGTGACAGTGTCTGGTAATTAAACTCAATTGAAATACCTTTAAAATAAGCCAAAAGTAGTTGAAGTTTGAAGAGTGAACATGTTAGTTAGGTCATGAAACCCTCCATATGTAAAAATAGCTGCTCTATATTTGGTCCAAGGTCACTCTGTTTTCAGAAAAAAATGATAGATAAAAAAAAGGAAGCGTTCTTTATCAAGAAATATGGGGTGGGAAGTGCCTGGTGGCTCCCAACAGTGGTTTCGTAGATTATTCTCTGTTTGTTTTTGGCTGACTGATAATACACAGAGCAGAGTTAGTGTTATTATCAGACACACACCCCTATGTTGGTCCTGTGCATTTCTTGCTGGGTCAAATATGCTGGATAGGCCCTCTGACCTGTCAGAGTTTTCTCCACCATCTTCAGATGCTTGTGGGCCTCAAGGATGCAGATGGCTCTGCAGGAAACTTTGGTCAGTCTCTCCCTATTAAAGACAGTTAAGTGTGGAACCAACAGATCTTACACATTAAAAAATGCTGGGTTGTTTTTACTACCCGAACGCTGGGTTGCCTCTGTTGGGTAATTTTTCTGGATTATTTACAGGGAATTGGTTACTTTTTGTTTAACCCAGCTTGCTGGGTTGGAGTTGGGTTAGCTAGTAACAGCTAACATCACAGACAAGACCGCCCCTCCCCCGAAGTTCACCGGTGTATTCAGAGGCTGTGTCAGCTTCGTGTCTTTTTTTGGGGGGGCTGCTGATAAGGGTGCTTCCTCCTCAAGCATTTAAGAGGAAATGTAAATGTTACATACAAGGTCTGTATACACACTTTCACTCACCTATGACTGAATTTGTTAACAGTAAGTAACATGTATTACAGTTACAGTTACACTCAAACTTTCAGCTTGAAAGGTTTTTTTGTGAGGTAAAATAGCATGCTAGTTTATCTGACAATGGCTGCTAGCTAGCCAAACCAAAGAACCCCACCTGTGTATGAAAGAAACTGCAAAAAAGTCTGAGCTTTTTAGCTTTCTTTGTAGAATGCTTGCAGGGTGTATGAAAGTGGTGAAGTGATGAATGAAAGCTAAACCGTTAACTGTAGTGCCAGCATGACGCTAGCATTTAGCTAGGTTGCTAGCGTTAGCAAACACATATAAAAAGCTGGGGTGTTGCAAAACACTAATCTTCTTACAAATATGCATACTAGCCAACACTCTCGATTTTTTCCATAAACTTTTACTTTCTTTCTTTATAAGGTTGGAACCAACACCGTGGAATATCTGTCAGTCGAGGCCGTACACCTACACCCTGATGTTGGGAGATAATGACCAGCACTGCTCTCAGGCATTAGAGCTTCTCAGTAACAATATCGTAATGATGTCGCTGTTGAACTTGTTTTATATTATCTGATCTTGTGCTTTTGAAAAATAAATATTTTCTTCTATGATTTGTACAATTAATTGGGTGTTGTTTATTGCATATATGTATGGTATGCAAAACCTTCTCTCTTTTTTTATTTTCTTTTTTTGTAATAGACCAGTATATCAAAGTAATTTAACTGTTGAAACATTTGTGAGGTAGAATTAAAACAGCATTATAGTTAAATATGACCTAGCATTTGGATTGAATATTTTACCCATCTTGCTAAGTCAAGGTAAGTCATGTAGGTCTTTGTTTTTTTTATATATTATATATAGTATCTCTGAGTATTAAAGAGTCTAACCTTGGATCAGAATTATTCCGGGGCATCCACTCCTAAGAAGATTGGATGCCAAAAGAAGGCAGACTGTGCCATATGTTGTTATGCTATAGAGTTGTTGAAGCATGTCATACAGTACCATGAAAAATATTTGCCCCTTTCCTGATTTTTTAAAAAGGTTATTTTACATGCAGTATTTATTCCACTTAACTGCTTGAGATCATCAAACAAAATCTTATACAGTATTACACAAAGATACTCCAAGTAAGTACAAAAATGTTTTTCAAATGATGATTTCATTTATGAACACTGCATTCTCTGCTAGTGTGTATAAGCTAAATAACTTCCTACGGTATACACCTTGAAAAATAAGATGAAATGATAAAAAGGAATGAGCAGAACTGAAAACCCCAGCAGTTGCTTGTTAGCCATTTATTTATTAAGCTTGTTTTTCATTAGCTTAAGTGAAACAGGTGAAAAGTTTGGATGGACATAAAATAATTGTAACAATTTGGAGTATGGCATAAAAGGTTGTTCAATGCTAAATGCTAACCAGGGCAAATACTAACTAGCTCTACTGCTTGGCATGGTGAGAGGGTGAGTTGTCTATAAATTATTTGCAGCGATCACTGGGCAGGTGCTTATGTTCCTCATTATAAGCGGACACAGAAAAGCACTCGGCAGCCTTCCGGTCACATTCGCAGACGAACATTTCACATTCATTGTTGTTGCCTGGGAAGGAAAGAAAGGAAACTTTAATGCTCACTAACATTGCTCAGTCTGTACATCATTTTTTGTTGTTTTTTATGTAATAGTACTCACTCTTGCAGGTGATTGTCTTGGTGGATTTGTCACAACTATAGGCATAGCTCTCGGTGTAGGGGTTGTCCAGGATTGGCCAGCATGCTGGATGCTGCATGGCATCACTGTAGCACTGGTCATGAACCTGACAGCATCTGTTATAAGAAGGAAATGTCTGGTACAGGCCCCACTAAGAAGGTTGTCAGTATCAAGTATTCCCAATGCTGTGCAGATTAAATGTTTGCTAAATACTGTATGTGGGCAGCATGGTGGCCCTGCAAGTACAATAGTTTTGTCACTTTACAACTTCAGTATTCTCAGTTTCACAGTTCACATGGGTTTCCTGGGGGTTCTCGAGTTTGCTCCCAAACTGGCAGTAAGTGCTTTGGCTACATAGATACATTTCACCTACAGTAGCTATGAAAATTTTTTGATCGTGTTAGTGTCAATTAATTTTGCCTTGTAATGGACCAGAATTCCTTCCAAGGTGTATACCCAAAGTTTCTACTCTGGACTTTAAATAAGTGAGTGTTTAGCGTCGTTTTGTTTTTAGACTTTGAGTGTAAACAAAAAATGTTAGGACTCACTGGTGCCCACTGGTGGACGAATAATTGCAAACCAATATCTTCATTAGCATTTAACTACTCTGTAAAGCAGGAGTCTCAAGAATAATCCAGAAAGAGCCGATGTGTGAGCACAGGATTTCATTCCAACCAAGCAGAAGCCACACCAGATTCCACCATCTGCTTGATTGGAATCAAAACATGTACCCACACCGATCCTTTCTGAATAAGGTTTGAGACCCCTTCTGTAAGGTTTCTGACGAATGAGGTAATGACTCTATATCCTATTTTGCAGACTTTTCACACTATTAAGTGTAACAAGTAATTGATAAAAAGTGCATGATGTAGCACTTGATATATAAAAAAGTGGTGCAATAAGGGGAAAAAAAACTTTAAGATGTGCTGTTATTGAAAAAATCAGTCGGTTACAGTAAATTCAGTAATTCCCTACTTAAGAAACTGGACTGAGGCAGAAACATTAAAACCTGGAATACACAGAACTACATCTGCTTCCTGATGAATGGGTATTGCCATCTATCTGATAGAAGAATGTGGTTAATTTACATTGAACACAGTAGCTGAAAGTAATGGGAACACAGCAAATGAATGATCATTTATTTACCTACACCATAGTTCAGACCTGTACATAATCCTGCAAAGTTTCGTAAAGAATACGTTTACATTCTTCCAAAGAATGGGTCCAGTTAGAACCCTAGACTGTGCTCCCAAGCAAGGTCATACAGAAGCAGGCAAAAATTTGCAGACATCATGTACATAAATTTCATGGCAGTATGAAACAATAACTTAATTTTTTTGGCATGGTGTGTACATCAATCTTCACAAATTCGGTGCACAACTTTTAAGATCAATATACACATAATATTTTGTTGCATGTTCACCTTTAGCAGATGCTTATGATAGCCATCAACAAGCTTCTGCCAGAATTCTGGCTGAATATTAGCCACTCTACACTGCAGCATTGTTAATGTTTAATTAATTTTTTTTCCTCCAGATTTTCCTGGCAGAAATCGGTCAAAAACATTTTGGACAGATTTTCAGTTGTAAACGCTTGAACGTAGCCGGATTTATCCATTCCACAACCAATTTTGATGTGTGTTTGGAGCACTCCCTTTTGTCCAAGTTTTGAGGTTCTCCAGAAAATTTCATCGACTTTATGCAATGCACATTCTTCTGTAGACAGCCTTTCAGTTCATTTTGATCTCTCACTCGACTGTAGACTGTGACCACCTACAGTATAATCCATCTATTGTGCAAAATTAACTGGAGTTCCAGCTTCTCCCAGTTGATTGCTAACCTGTACCTTGGTGGTCCCTGGGTTGTTCCTGACCATCAGGTTTTGACCATCAGCTGAGGGATATTTGGATTTGAATTTGGGTCTTCTGCCAGACCTGCTAGTCGCTCCATGCTCCAATAACTTGTGTTTACTTACAATTACTTGATTAAAAAAAAAACCCTGCAGGTATTTCGAAACAGATCCAAGAGGCATTCGTGATTGTGTAGATCTACCAACTTCTTTCTCAGATCTTTACTGAGCTCCCCAATTTTTGGGTTTTTTTTTTTGGTCACTCCTATGACTGCTGTCAACAACTGGCACAGAGAGGCTACCAGCTGTAGTCAATCATCATCACTAGCAAGAAGTTGAGATGCCTTGGACTTTTCTGGACTTTCCCCACCATTGAATTAATAATCTAGATGTGTATGTGTATATTCTTTATTTAATCAGAATATCAGAAAACTCAAAACAAGTTCCAATTTGTCTCTTCAAATTTTGTTTTTCTACATAATTAAATGTCCAATATCGTTCATATTCGTAGTAAGTGTATGTACACTACTGACCATAACTATACAAACCAACATTCAATGAATTATGGCATATGCAAAGCAAAAAGGAGTGGTTTTAAACCTGTCCAGCTCATCAACTGGGGTTCCTGAGCCACCGTAGCCACAGTAGCAGCCGTAGTCTGCGTAGTCTAGCGCTGGCCAGCTATCTGGCATGACACAAACGATCATAGTCCTGAACTGCCACAGCGCCTTGTTATCAAGATCCTGAGCTGTATCACAGGTAGAAACAAAGTTAAGCCTCGGGTAAGTCGAAATCAACTTAAACTCACAAAGACCGATTTTAAGATTTGCTACCTTCTAAATAACATCTAAATCTAAATAATGTTACCCTTTCTTAAAGATTTATTAAGAAGTAGGCATATACATACATTTCTTTGATTCCCTGCAATTTTATATCTCCACAAAAACATCCAAGAAATAACAAAACCTAACATCCAGGCCTTCATAAACGTATTGTTTTCCTCATTGACCAATTCAAATATTTTTCAGCTCATAGGTCGACCCAAAGTTTTAGACAAAAAGCCAAGCTTGCACTTGCCAGTAGTAATGCCCAATAATAGCAGGAAGAAAGTGTTGAAGGTCTTCATGGTGTCCTGTTGCGAGTTTCACGCAGAATCATGCTTCAGTAATTTCTCTTTATGTGCTCACAGCACAGCCTTGAATGATTTAAACCGCTGAGATAACAGCGAATCATAAGTATATTAATAATTAAATCGCTCGTATATAAAATCAGCAAACATGTGGATACATGACTGGAAATTCTCACAACCTGAACAACCCTGCCTTATCTCACATCAGGGTAGGCTGGTACTGTATTATAGGCAGCTCTGTTTGTTTCTGTTTTTCCCTTTGCTTTTCTGTTTGAAAGTTAAAATGATGAATCAAAAGTATTTCATTGGCCATTGATATGACAGTAGAGATCCCCCCCCCCCCCCCCCCCCCAAGTGGATAGTTTAAGTACAGGTGATCATATAAACTCGTAAACTGCTGCAACTCAGAACTTTTGCTTGGTGCGATATACTGTATTAGATCCAAATTACTGGGTGGTCAGCAGATCCTTCCTGAGTGCATGGAAACCACTACTCTGCTACATGCAGGGCAGGGATCCTCCAGGAACAGGGTTTGGAAGGGGGCTTTCTCCTCATAACTTCATAAGAACCTTGCAGAAGTATGATAGATACATAGCATGCAAAGGGGCTAGGTAAATCCCTCTAATAGGCTCTTTCTAGTGAAGGCACCAGGGTGAGGTCAGGCCTGAAACAGGAATACAGTAAGGAATACAGGAATCGCAAGTGAGCTCACACGATCACACTGATGCCCTTTTTACTGGCTTTTTAAAGGCCACCTATTATGCAAAATTAAGGTTTTAATCATTTTCACATGGGTCTGTTTTATGGCCGAACAACCAAGACAGGTAAAACAAAATTATGCGTTAACCACCTAATGTGACCTCTTATAAGAACACACTGGATTTGCTACTTGTTGCTCAGTTCTAGATGTTCTAGATGCTCAGCAGTGGGTCTTTTATTCAGACACTGAAACAGTGCATTTGGAGGGGGAGTGAAAGAGGTTTGAGAAAAATGCATTATCTACAGATTTTGAGGGACCTCTGACCTGTATAGGGGACATCACTGTTTAATTTCTAATTCTGAATAAAGGTGCATATACGGTTTTAAATGTATGTTGACTTTATCCTGCATCAACTTTTGCATTACACATTTCATTATATCGAAGTATACTGTATGTAGCCATTGATCGAATAATGACGTTTACTGAGGCTGAAAGTAAATTAACAATGAATAGTTTAGATTTTTCTCTGTTGACCTAACAGTTCGTGCTCAGTTGCTTCAGTGGGTAATCTCACCTGGATAATGTACAGTAGGCTTGCAGTGTTCCCTTTCTTAAAGACAGGCCTGTGCTCATCCTAGGATACAATATTGTTCATAATGAGCATCCTTCCAACACATATAGTCCTGTCTGTCTTTACAGCATACAGGTGTAGAAAAGCAATGATTTAGATCCTGACTATCTGGTGTCACCAAGGTGTCTTCTTCATAGGAGTTTTTCTTCATTATTGTCCTGAAAAAAAATATTATGTGTTAATGGCTGACTCATTAAAAATCTGTAGCTGTGTTCTGATTAGCTAGCTGTTCCCTGCAAAGTAGACTATCCAGGGTACTTAGCCATGCAAAGCGTCATTCCAAATCATAGGGTCAGCGTTGTTGCAGGGGTTCAGAATGTGAAAGAATTTTGTCAAGGAAAGTTCCCTTAATGGATATTCCCTAAACAGGGAGCGGGAAGTACAGTTTAAAGTACATTGTGTAATGAGGAATATATAGATATTTAGTACATGATCAAAACAGTCATTTTCCGCCTCATAGAATAAACAGAAAAGCCTAACTTTCTTAAAAAACTAAGTTTATTGATGACTAGTTTTGATTCTTTTCCTTTGTGAGCATACATTAAAATACATTACATTTTAACAAGACATAAAAATGTGGGACAAAATAATAAATTGCGACAATCTACTGCAGAATATTAGTCAGGCATTTTAAGAGAAACATAAAAAGTACACAATAAATCATGCCTTGTATATTCTAGCAAATCAAAACACAAACTGATGAATGATGAAATAAAATTTACATCCTAAAAGTTGGTCTGTTTTGACAAACACAGCCTGCACTGAGTGACTGAAGCAATTTACTTGTGTAGATAATGTATTTGGAAATGTAACAACTCTCATATTTCAAACTTGTTTATATTCCCTTTTATTTTTTTCCAACTCAACAAAATATACTGCACTATGAGCACTGATTGTTTTCACAATCTCACACTGAACTTTTACTTTATACCGCTGTTGAATTCTGGATTGGTCAGGAGGTGGTGATTAATTTTCTGTACCTGTAGCTTTGACAGTAACATCAAAGGTTCAGGTTTTTTATAACACATGTCCTAATACGGACGTGTATGGTGTACACTTGATGCTGTATAAATAACAAAAAAAAAGATCTATATCGTAAAGATTTCTGTAAATGTACAATTTATGAAAAGAGAATCCAGTTTTGTAGTTTCCATAATTAAGAGGTTTTTGCTCGGCACACTCATCAAAGTGTGATCCGTCAGTCTTTAATATGTTTAAAAAAAAAGAAGAAATTAACTATGATTATAAAAAGAATAAAAACACTTCAAGACATGCCATTGTTAGAAAATAATCAAGAGTAACTGTAGTCCTCATTTATGATATTACTTGAAATAATTAAATCTCCATATATATTTGGTCTCGTGCCTGAAATTTGTCTACATTATTGGTCTTTTGATGAGATGACAAGCTGGCTCTTTTAAGCATGTTTTAATTTAAGCACCCGAAAGATGGCAACCAGTGCCACATATAATATATTACAATTAAAGAAAAAAATAAACACCTACACTAGATACTAGTTCTCTGTAGTGGAGTGGATAGAAGCTTGAGAGGCGTGTTACAGTTCATGAGTAGAAGGATTTGCTGCTGGTGTGTCAGATGGGTTTATACAGCAGGGTGGTAACGTACTTCTTCTTATAGCGGTGTGTGGCACTAAGAACCATAACTCCGTCCTGAGAAGGATAAAATAAAGAATAAGCATCAGTCCACACTTGCACTACGCCATATACGATGCTACCTGATGTCCGATTATTAAATAAAGAAAAACATCTAAAGCAGCCTCTATTAAGTGCTAATAATAACAGTGTAATGTTACACACACACACACACACACACACACACACACACACACACACACACACACACACACACACACACACACACAAAGGTGGGTCAACAATTGTCCGCATTCTGTCTGTAGAATTTATTTTAATTAACTTTTAGAAAGGACAAATTCATAATATTTTTTACATAACCTTGCTTTTTAATACACTTTGTCAACCGGTCAACAAGCTTTCGTATTCCCTCATTAAAAATGTTTTACGCCGTTTCATCCAAAGTGAATCTTCATCCTCGTATCGCTGCTTTTAAGGGACCAAACTGGTTAAAGTCTGATGGAGTGAAATCAGGACTATAAGGAGGAGCTTTAAACACCTCAAAACAGAGAGTCGACCATGTGTGCAGAAGAGTTTGGATGTGCATCATCATGCGGGATCACGCCGCCCATGAATATCAGAAAGTTTAGATCCAAAGTTTTATTCCAAAGTTTAGCCTTCAGCTCTTCAATAAGTGTCTCACTGTAACGAGCGCTGTTGATTGTTGAATCACAGAAAACTGTAAGCATCAATTTTCCAGCTGATGGTTGACTTTTTAACTTTTTCTCGGTCCGTATTCTGCTGTTTACTCTCTCATGAATCCATGTCTCGTGACCAGTAATGAACTTCCTTAGATTATAGCTCAAAATTTTGTTTGCAGATATCCGAACACTGTTGATTATGATCTCCTGTGAGTTGTTTCAGCACTCTCAGACCACAGAAATGACAGAACGCTGCTCTTCTTTTGTACAAATCACAAGTGGGGTGTCCACTAGCACTACAGTTACAAATGAACTGATATAAAATGTTCACACCTGCACAGCAATGACTGGGAAGACAGGAGCCTCGAAACAGAAAGCACTGACAGTGTGGATCATTTTTGACTCACCTTCGTGTGTGTGTGTGTGTGTGTGTGTGTGTGTGTGTGTGTAAAACTCCTTTTTCTTTTCTTCTTTTTCTTTTGTATATTGTCAGAATACTTGATAATTAAAAATAAAATGTCAAATATACAGGACGTGTACACTTGACACATATATATATATATATATTTTTTTTTTCCCCTCCATTATATGTCCACCATGTTTCATTTCAAATGTTACTTGTACCTTAATGGAGAGAGCGTAGAGGTGGTTCAACATCACGTGATTGGGTTCAGGAAGTAACGCAGGGTCACACTGGTCAGGGGAAAGAAAGTTGATTTTTACAACTTTAGATTATTTAAAGAAGAAAAGAAAAAAAACATGTATGCCATATCATGCAAAAGGTATTTCTAGACAATTATTACAAGCACACTGTGGGAAAAGGTTAATCATAATAATAATAACAATAACAACAATAAAGCTTTTGTCATCATAAGCTCATTATCATGTCTTATTAGACAGGAAAGATAAGTTGTTAACTGTACAACAACATGAGGTACTGTGATCATTATTCACCAGCCTGGAAGTTAAACTCTATCCAATTTTTATAGGTCCAATTTTAGTGATAGTCATACACATCACAGAGTAATAATCAAAATATTATATTGTAGTTTGTTAGTTACACTTTTATGCAGAATATTTTATATTAATACGTTTTTATGATATCATAAACCAAGATTTTAACTGTAATACTGTTACCGAATTATTATTATTAATAATAATAATAATAATAATAATAATAAAAACACTTCAGACTATTGTAAGGAGAGGTACATACTGAGATGCCAGTGTCCTTGTTGAGGATGACCTGCAACAGGTGAGGAGGGAGGATGGGCGGAGACTTGAACTTCTCATCCTGTTTGGGGATGTAAGCGTCTTGATGGTATGGTCCGGGTGGAGAGCTTGAGAGGTCTAAAAAAAAAATAAGGATAAAAGTGTTATATTAATTAACATCTGCGATCAATAGAAATGTTTAAAAAGAGATACACATTCTGTATATGCCCAGGAGATAAACCCAACTATCTTCACACAGGTTGAGTGAGGAATAAAACATGACGCAGTGTATTTAAGAAAAGCATCAGTGATGATCAATGCGGTGTGATAAATTGGAAATGTCCCCTTTACAACTTACATAAAAGTGGCTTACATCACAGTGATTTATGTACAAGTGCTTTTTGGTTTGTTAAACAATGGCATACTTTTTTTTTTTTTTTAATCAATTAATAGTTATATTTAAGGTTCGGATAGCTCCCATATAATAAAACTTACATTATAGTAGCTATAAACCAGGGCTACAGCACAAGTAGTGATTCACCAACATTTCTTTCTTTTTCAACGCCATGTCAGCTTCCATGGCTATATTCATGGCGAGAGTCATTTTTGTTATTCGATATTAAAACTATATAGCTTTTTTTCTAAGAACTTTAAAACTACATTTGGATTTACTTGTTTAAAAGCTTTTTTTTTTAGTGTCAACAGGATAAAACAAGTTCCTTAAGGGAGTAAAAGAGTTACAGTCAAATAAAATATATTTGTTGGACAGCTGGGTTCTGCATGATGAACACTGTGGTGGATTTTCTGTAGATAGTAAAAATGTGCATGTAGCTTTTGTGTGTCCTATCCTGCATCTTGTACAAGTCACTTGTTCCCAACGATTTTTAAAAGGAAATGTATGTCTTGATCCAACATCAGGATTTATTTCATTTATTATTATAGTTTAATATTTAAGCATTGGTCCCCTCTGATTGGCATTTATTTTTGATGTATGCATTTAAAATTGGTTTTAAATCTGTGAAGAGTATCAAGCATTTGATTGTTGTTGTTGTTTTTTGGATAAAACAGGTATCCAACAGAAAATTATGTTAAAATTATTGGCTTCTAAGAATTGGTTAGAATTTCCACAATTGTCGGATGATCTGTTTTCATATTTTCTAAAGCTTGGAGACATGATTTTGAATCAGTTATTATTAAGTAATCCTTTCGTGAGGTGGTTTCAATGAATTTCAAACCCATAAGCAGAGCATTTACTTCTAGAGTAAAAATTGAACTTTGGTCTGGGATGCATAAACCCGGTTACAGAAGATTTGTTGCAAAGGCTGCTGCCACTTTACTTCCTGATTTTGATCCATCCGCGCATACTGGGGTATGTTGTGGTAATTTTCCCCTTTCTCTTACTCGGATGTTGTTGTTTTATTCACCAATTTTGCAAAAATGTGTCTGTTCTAAGATGTTCAAGTCAACTTTCAGATGAATGAACCTGGCATTTTACAGATTAGGTGAATTAACTGTGTTTGAGTGAACAAAAATATTCAAACTGTGCCGGAGAGGTCTGGAGTTGAAGAGCCCTGCTATAAACATTAATTCATTTCCTTACAGAAAACGTTACTGCATCAATCATTACACATGTTTTAGTCAGTTTATGTAAATCAAAGCTTTATTATGAAATTGCTTTTTGCAGCTGCACTGTTGTTATTCAGAGTTTCTCACCAATTAAAGATCAGATGTGGTTGAAAACTGCCAAAAAAAAAAAAAAGTATACTGCTGTGGCAAACTGTGGAAAAAGTGTAGTGTGTGTGTGTGTGTGTGTGTGTGTGTGTGCGCCAATGTGCAAAGTCTCAATATTTGCATCCAAAGCCTTTGCATCCAATGGTATAAAATGTTATCCCAACCTGACATATCCGAGCATTTCTGCGAATCCACCATCAGAGCATCGAACACCTCGAAATCGGTTTTCTTCACCTGGATGATGTTGTTGATCGATCCCATATGATTGGCCACTGCAGGCTAATTAAAAACGTAAATACCGGTGTTAGTGTGCGAGTATGGGAAATGAGCAATTTGCTGCAGCTGATGCTCTCTGTGACTTTAGTCAAAAATCTTTAGAGTAAAGATGTGCATGCTGGTCACCTCTGATGGGTCGTGCGTCCACTGTCCGTCTACATAGAACTTGTACTGGTGTTCGCCTTCAGGCAGGTCCACAATGGCGACAAAATTGTTCTGACTGGATGAAGGAAAATAGCAAGATAAATATATGAGTGAGGAATAAAAGACTAAAAGTATAATAAATAAATAAATAAAAAACAGGGGAAAGTGCTGTTGCAGAAGAAAAAAAAAATTTAAGAAGTGGACTACTTTCCCCATCATTACTGTTAAATCCTAAAATGTTTTATTCCTCTTGTACCACAGTAAATTTCCACACTAACAGTTTTCTAAATAATGACATCATTTTTATCCAAAGCAGTAGAATGTCAGGAAAACAATTATAAACTTATGTTAAAAATGATAAACATCCATCAAAAAAAAAAAAAAACTCATCATGTTACTAATAACCTGCAAAATTTACAGATTTTATACAATGTTGACACTGGAGTCTCCATAAATGATACAGATAATATAATATAATATAATATAATATAATATAATATAATATATATATATATTTTTTTTTTTTTTTTTTTAATCCGTCTTTACCTTTTACTTTGCCTTACATTACAAATATTCATTATGTACAGTAATTATCATGTAAAAGCTGACCACTGCAAAAAAAAAAAAAAACATGGCCTCATATACTCCAGGTGCCACTGCTCTAGTTTTGTCTGTCCTTCATTTACTGTATGTCCAGGTTGCCTGTTAATATTAAATCTCTTTTTATATAATGTCCTTGTTTACCTCCTGGTCAGAGGAATCTTGTTTGCCCAGTTGTCGAAGGATCCAGAGAGATAGACCTCTTTTCCGGCACCTGTCCAACGAAACACTGTGGGTCGTGCCAAGAGTTCCTTATCACTGGACTCGAGGTCCTGCCTCCAGGCTAAAAACTCCTCCTTTTCTAAAGGGGCCTGAAGGTAAGAGCAAGTATGTATACAGTCAAAACAAAAAATGAAAAAGATTGGTTTTATCGTCATGGCATTAGTTGGTATGCACAAAACTATATTTTATATACAGTGCTGGTCACTAGTATTGGCACCCCCTGGATAAGATGTGTTCTTAGACTTCTAATAAATAAATTTGGTATTTAAACAATATAGAACCACAATGAAAAGAGCCAAAAATCCAACCTTTTACTGAAGTACAATTATTCAGTGGGAAAAAGAAAATCCCACATTATGGATTTATTTATTTATTTACATTAAAATCATGGTGGCCACAATTATTAGCACTCCTGATGTTAATACTTCGTACAACTCTAAGACAGCACACAATCTGCATGTTTCACAAGATTAGAGAATACAGATTGAGGGATCTTTGACCATTCCTCTTTGCACAATCTTTCTAGATCATCCAGAATCCTGGGTCCTCTCTCATGCACTCTCTACTTCAGCTCACCCCACAGGTTTTCAATTGGGTTGAGGTCTGGGGACTGAGATGGCCATGAGAGGAGCTTGATTTCGTATCTGCTGAACCAATTTTGTGAAGATTTCACCACACGTTTGTTGGTACCCTTCGGTCAATGAAAGAAAATCACAATGGTCACAGAAATAACTTTAATCTGACAAGTAATAATAAATAAGAACTCTACGAATGTTAACCAATGAAAGTCAGACATTGCTTTTCAACCATGCTTCAACAGAATTATAAAAAATAAATAAATTAAAAAATGAACTCATGGAACAGGCCAGGAGAAAAATGATGGTACCCCTAACTTAATATTTTGTTGCACAACCTTTTGAGGCAATCACTGCAATCGAACGATTCCTGTAACTGTCAATGAGACTTCTGCACCTCTCTGCAGGTATTTTGGGCCACTCCTCATGAGCAAGCTGCTCCAGTTGTTTCCGGTTTGAAGGGTGCCTTTTCCAGACAGCATGTTTCAGCTCCTTGCAAAGATGCTCAATAGGATTGAGGTCAGGGCTCATAGAAGGCCACTTTAGAATAGTCCAATGTTTTCCTCTTAGCCATTCTTGGGTGTTTTTAGCTGTGTGTTTTGGTTCATTGTCCTGTTGCAAGACCCATGACCTGCGACTGAGACCCAGCTTTCTGACACTGGCCAGCACATTTCTCTCTTGAATCCCTTGATAGTCTTGAGATTTCATTGTACCCTGCACAGATTCAAGACACCCTGTGCCAGATGCAGCAAAGCAGCCCCAGAACATAACAGAGCCTCCTCCATGTTTCACAGTAGGGACAGTGTTCTTTTCTTCATATGCTTCATTTTTCCGTCTGTGAACATAGAGCTGATGTACCTTGGCAAAAAGTTCCATTTTTGTCTCATCTGTCCATAGGACATTCTCCCAGAAGCTTTGTGGCTTGTCACCATGTAGTTTGGCATATTCCAGTCTGGCTTTTTTCTGATTTGTTTTCAACAATGGTGTCCTCCTTGGTCGTCTCCCATGTAGTCCACTTTGGCTGAAACAACGACGGATGGTGCGATCTGTCACTGATGTTCCTTGAGCATGAAGTTCACCTTGGATCTCTTTAGAAGTCCTTCTGGGTTCTTTTGTTACCATTGGGATTATCCGTCTCTTTGATTTGTCATGAATTTTCCTCCCTTGGCCGCGTCCAGGGAGGTTGGCTACAGTCCCATGGATCTTAAATTTCTGAATAATATGTGCAACTGTAGTCACAGGAACATCTAGCTGCTTGGAAATGGTCTTATAGCCTTTACCTTTAACATGCTTGTCTATAATTTTCTTTCGAATCTCCTGAGACAACTCTTTCCTTCGCTTCCTCTGGTCCATGTTGAGTGTGGTACATACCATGTCACCAAACAACACAGTGATGACCTGGAGCCCTATATATAGGCCCACTGACTGATTACAAGATTGTAGACACCTGTGATGCTAATTAGTGGACACACCTTGAATTAACATGTCCCTTTGGTCACATTATTTTCAGTATTTTCTAGGGGTACCATCATTTTTGTCCAGGCCTGTTCTCATGAGTTTATTTTTTTAAATAATTCTGTTCAAGCATGGTTGAAAAGCAATGTCTGACTTTCATTGGTCAACATTCATTGAATTTTTATTTATTATTACTTCTGTCAGATTAAAGTTATTTCTGTGACCATTATGAGTTTTTCTTTCATTGACCGAAGAGTACCAACAATTTTGTCCTCGTGTGTAGGCCTCTGTGTCACGTCATATTTATACCACAGGCAAACAGGAAATTATGAATTAAAAGTTTTTAGATACTCTTTATAAATTTAACTTTAGAAACTACAGTAAAAAGACAAAAATGGTCCAATTACATTATTTTATTGGAATTGTTAGGGGTGCCAATAATTGATTGATTGGGTGATTTTATAATATATATATATATATATATATATATATATCATGCATTTTTTGTATTTTTGTTATTCACTGGAGTTAAAGGTTAGATTTGTCTACAATGTTCAGTGTGAGATTTTGCTTCTACAATAAAAAAATTAATTTATTAGAAGCCCAAGAACACATCTTAACCGGGGGTGTCAATAATTATGACTATATATCTATCTATCGATCCATCAATATACACACACACACACAGCCGAAATAAGCTTTTTCAACCGTGAGTTGACTCCACACTCCATTCGCAAGTAATGGTAGCACACAGGTGTCAGGTATCTGCAGGCGGGCACATAAAGTTTGTAATCAAACTGTATTACAGGTTCACCCTAATTACAAAAGACTCTTGACCCTGGAGGTGTAAGGCAACAGTGCTAACCAACTGAAAAAAATACATTAAAATAATACTAAATGAAATTGACAGAAAAATAGATAGATAGACAGACAGACAGACATTGCAGATTTGCATAGTGATATGTAATAGTGTCTCGCCTGGTGTGCTGTAAATAAACACTACTTGATTATATTTATGTGCCATGAATCTGACACACACTGTATACCTTCATATCCTCTCCGTGGAAAATATCTGCATCCTCAGGGCTGTCCATGAGGATTTTGGGCCGGTCCCCCTCTTTAGCCCCCCGGCTGTCCCTGCGGCTGGCCTTCTCGCCCTGCCCCACTCCTGACCTCTCACTGCTTGTGTTTCCCATACTGCCTTTACAAGTCCAGCCAGGTGGCGACCTCGTTTACACTGTGGGCAAAAAGATAAAACAGCAGAAAAGACCTTCGATAAGAGTGCGGACATACAAATAAATTACTGATCACTGCAGTGGAAAACGCCTCATCTGACTTTTATAAAAATTTCTCCAAATTCAGTTTCCAGTGTAATCGCTGGCATACAGGTCATATCATATATGCTGCTGCCTCAGTGAATCGAATGAAAAAGAATCAAATCTATAATGAATCATGATTCTTTATTGAACGTTTCTGAACCTCTGGGCATTTACATTTACATATATTAATACTTCTTAAAAAAATTTTATATATCTTAAGAGTTTTGTTTTTGTTTTGTTTGAAACAGATATATACAACATTTATGCCATGGTGCTGTTAACACATTATGTCTTAATTGAATTAAATTATATTATATTTCTTTTTTTTTATCCTGAAGATAAGAAAACACTTAAAACGGCTGTGAAGAAATATACCAATTAGCTATATCTACCTATATATCTATCCATCTATTTACACACGCATACATATAATTATTTTTATATTTATTGATGCAAGGTCATATATACATATGATAGTAGGCTTTGTGCCTTTGAATATGTAAATAATTATAAACAATAGACTGATAGTAGCTCTTACAGCCTTGTTACAACAAATTCATGGAAATGCATAATTTGTTTGTAATTATACACCAGCTCTAAAGATGAAAACTGATTAAATAAAAAATGTGTGCATTTTCCAAAGAAATGACACAAACTTAGCAAAGTTCACAAAATTAACAAAGACATAATAAACCAAATTACACAAACACTAAAAATTTACTTTTTGAACTATTGGGAAACCCAAACTAAACTGCAGTGTAATATGCAGTGTTATCTGGCCCTAAACAGACATCACAGCGTGAGAGACTATCTGAGCAAGTTGACTGAACCAAAGCTAAGAAAACACCCTGTTGAAGTACAGATTCAGCGAGCACCATCTGGCCGAAGAGACAGGGGGACACAGACAGACCTGGCTGACCCGAGAGAGGAGACTGTGCCAGCGGTGCATGCTCAATAACACAGAGCTGCACTTCCTCACGGAATGCCCGAAATATCACCACATTCACACTAGCAGCAAAATACACACACACACCTGCCACCTAGTCAAGGGCAGAGAGTGAACACACCACACCACACCCTATGACACACACACACACACACACACACACAAATACACAGTAATCACTGTTAATAATAATACTACTAATAATAATACTAATAATAATAATATTGCTTTTATTATTATGTACATATATGTATGTATGCTTTTTTATCTCCTCTTTTTCTTATAATGTTCACAAGAGTCACTATCTTTGGCTAAATGTCTACACTCATTTTTATATACATCAATTTATTATTACTCATTCTATAGTTTTTTTTTTTTTTTTTTTTTACTCTCTACTCCTGTTATTTCCTTGTGTCTGATCTCTACGCTGAAAAAAAATGTCAATAAAGCACCTTTGAATCTTATGACATCATAAGATGAAACAACCAATCAGACAATGTCTTTCTAGGATTTTGGTCTGCACAGGTTAGATTAATCAGTAATTACTCTGGAAAGGCCAGCACAAGGACACTGAAGAGCAAACTCTGGGAAACATGAGCAAAAATAACATTCCACCCAGCAGGCAACATCAGGGCCGCGTCCCAAACCTGAAACACATGCCTACTGCTTGAGTGCACTACATAGTACACGGAGCTTATAAAGCGCACTATATAGTACACAGCGAACAGTGAGAGTGCACAGGCTGCGATATATGTATTTTTTTATAATATCATGCACTACGGGTGTGAACAACTCGTTATGTCCGACTCTAATTAGTCCAGGTGAGGTCCACGCGCCTGTTTAGTGTACACTATGTAGTAGAGAACAGGAGAATTTGGGACACGACCAAAGAAAGTCACCACAAGCACACAGTGTAATGTGGACTTATATAAACATGATAGCCTTTGTTGAAATCTATGAAATAATGCTGAAACGAGTTGCTTGCTAATCTAAAAACCAGAGCATTAGGTTTTATTTATAAAACTAAATGAACGGTAATGATGTAAAGCAGCGATGCTAAATAGTGAGCTAGCACAGCGTCCTAGCAGCGCGCGCATCAACCGTTTCTAAGACCAATGCATTCATTAACATTTATTTCTTACCTCTTCGCCGTAAAATAATATATGTGAACTTTAGCAAATAACTGACTTCATTTCGTTGTTTTTTTTTTTTTTTATATAATTTTTTTTTATGTTTATTCTTTAAACCTGCGTCGGCTTTTTCGCTGCAAGATAGATATCACCACGGCCCCGCCCCCTGCAGCACTCTACCGGGTTGCCAGATCACACGGCTAAAGAAAACCCTCAACTGTGCAGTATTGTTACGTAAGAAGGGGTGGTTACAAATAAAGGCCCTTTAATAGCACTGTACTCATTGGAGATAAACACCCAAAAGGACTGTGAAGAATACCATGAGAGTGAGACTGTCGAGCACGTATTGTTAAGACTCACTGATCAGGGAAGGAAATATTTAACAGACTATTTGAGGAAGACTGGACTGGAAGGTCGGCTTTAAAGGACCGTGAGCTTAAGTGAGAGTAGATGCACAAAAAACTGGCAACCATAAATGATGAACGATACATTACTTGCACTTCCATATACTTTCAGTATTAACTGTGTTGATTGCGCAGTTTGCTATTAAAATTTTTGTAAATGTAATGTTGGTACAGTTAGTAGATTGAATCCTTTGGTGAATCTATTGGCTGGGAAATACACTACACTACACTCGACACCTAAATGAGGCTTCATCACACTATCACTATGTTGCCACATCGTTTAATAGAAATGCAAACACAAAGATCACTCTGCCAGGTAATCTCAGAGACTAATTTGACTAATAATCAAACTATATATGTATTTAAAAACTCTCTATATTTTTTGTCAAGATTTATTAAAATCCGACTAAGTCTGATCATGGTTCATATATTTATTGTTTAAATGCATGTTTTTATAATTTTTTTATTTTAATATAAAATTTTTATATTTTCTATCACAAAGGAAAATCACTACCTTCATAAATGTTATATATAATTTGGTACTGAGAATGTAATAATAATCACAATAACACTATTATTATTATTATTATTATTATTATTAATATTATTATTATTATTGTTGTTGTTGTTGTTGCATAACATGTGTTTATTTATTTATTTTATTTACTTATGAATTCATCAGCCTGTATTTATTTTTATTACAAGTTATAAAACATTTCTTGTACATGTGCATGAAGATTCACTTGTCATTTTGCTTCCTGGCCGGTAGATGGAGACATAAATCTGACAATGAGTAAAAAAAAAAATGTACAATTAGACTAATCATGTTATTTGAAAAGGCATAATATCTTTTATATGACGTTTTCTTACATACATTTTCACCAACATTTAAAAAATGGCTGACATAGAGCTAAAAAAAGAAAAAGAAAAAGGAAACAGTAACAAATTCTGCAAAGAAGAAACATTAAATTGCACCATTTTATTATTATAACCAAGATATAAAAATGTGACTACTCAATATTAGGCATTTGTTTAAATTTGAATAAAATGAAATCTAAATGACTTTTAAATGACATGAACAAATATTTTCTTCATAATAGATCATATAGAACATAAGTCAAGTCAGGTCAAGTAGGCTTTTATTGTCATTCCAACCATATACAGTTAGTACACAGTGAAACGAAACAACGTTCCTCCAGGACCAGGGTGCTACATACATGCAACAACATAAATTTACAACACACATTTTGTACATTTTTAAGTTAACCTAAAAAGAACTATCAAATTTCTATACAAAAATACACGTGCAAATGTGTAAACAAAGAGGTACATGACAGACACAACAATGTAACACATAACAGTACTTTTTTTTTTTTTTTGATGGAAGTATGAGTTGTGGTAGTGGGAGGAGCAGCAGTAAACAGTTTACATTGTGACAAGAATCTCGTGTTCAAATAGCAGTGAAATAAATATTCTGCATAAATGTTTAAACTGAGAAATTTGACAATTTTATGCACAAAATGCATAAAATTTTACATTAGATGCCTGCTATAGGTCTCAAAATAGTTGGGATGGAGGCATGTTTACTATGGTTTAGCATCTCCTCTTCTTTTTATAATAGTTTGAAGACGTCTGGGCATTGAGGTTATGAGTTTCTGGTGTTTTGGTATCGGAATTTGGTCCCATCCTTGCCTGATATAGGTGTCCAGCTGCTGCAGAGTTTGTGGTCGTATTCGGTTGTCGGTCATATAAAAGTTTGGATGACGTATTTTTCACTTAATCATGCGCCAAATGTTCTCTATAGGTGAAACATCTGGATTGCAGGCAGGCCCATTCAGCCACTGGACTCTTCTACTGCAAAGGCACGCTGTTGTAATAGTTGCAGTATAAATTTTTGCATTGTCCTGCTGAAATGATGAGAGATGTCGTCTAAAACCTTTATATACATTTCAGTATTCACGCAAGCTCCCCATACCATATGCACTTTAGCAACACCATACCATCAGAGATGCTGCATTTTGAACTGAACACTGATAACACGCTGGAAGATTTCCCTCCTCCTCCGGTGTCCATGATTTCCAAGAAGAAAGTCACATTTGGACTCGTCTGACTGTAAAACACTTTTCCACTTTAAAGCAGTCCGTTTTAAATAAGCCTTGGCTCACAGGACACGGCAGCGCTTCTGTACCATGTCCACATATGGCTTTCTTTTTGCATGATGGAGCTTTAGCTCACCATGCCAACTGCAACTGAATTGTGTTCACCCACGATGGTTTCTGGAAGTATTCCTGGGCCCATTTAGTAATGTGAATGACTCAATCATGCCGATGAGTGATGCAGGATTGTCCGAGAGCTCGAAGACCATGGGCATCCAACAAAGGTCTTCAGCCTTGTCCCTTACACGCGGAGATTTCTCCAGTTTCTCTGAATCCTTTTGATGTTATGCGCTGTAGATAATGAGATTTGCAAACGCCTTTGCAATTGAAAGTATTCCACACTCTTTTTACGCATTCTTTCACAGATTGGTGACGCTCTGCCCATCTTCACTTCCGAGGGTCTCTGCCTCTCTACGACATCAATTTTTATAGCTGATCATGCTATAGACCTGATGCTAGATGTTCTTCCGGCTGAATCTTTTCAAAATGTCCCTCATGCCAACTTTTTGAGACCTCTAGCAGACATCAAATTTGAAATGATCGAATTTCGTGGTTTAAACATTTCCTATGTTCTCTACGTTCTGTTGTGAATAAAATGTTGGCGCATGTGATTTGAAAGTCTTTACGTTTTCATTTTATTCAAACTGAAAAACCGCCTAACGTCCAAACTTTTTTCGGATTGTTCGAAGAACATCTGTGAGCACGTGCCTCAAGGGATTTATAACGTCTGAACTGGTCAGCTGAATAAACTCTTAACAGGATAAGAGCACTTGGGGCGTGTGTAGTGGAGGTACAGCCCGTTAGCCCGTCGGGATCATTACTACATGAAAGCTGCGACAGATTAGCAGCAGCAGAAGCATTTTTACTGATGTTTTACTGACAGATTGAATACAAAGACGATTAATACATTATAATTTCTCTCAACACTTAAACCATAGGTGGTGTCCAACATTTGCTCCTTAAATTTTTATTTATTTATTTATTTATTTTTGCACTGGAAGCTTACTAGTAATAGTAACTTTTATTACCTCCTAGCACAATTCCATTCCAAAATACGAGGTAAGCAATAGTTTGACTTCAAGGTCATGTGATTTTTTTTCTTCTTCTTTTGCAGGCATATGGAAATGGCCTCGCTCCAGGGGACATAATGCGGAGTGAATGTGAAGGCCAATCTGTGTGTGTGTGTGTGCATGGTTAAGCCTTTCCTCACCCTCTCTAGTTAGTGCTACTCATGTAGTGATGCTTCAATGACTTTTTTAAATGACTTTTTATAAATATACTATATAAATATAAACTGGTACTCGATACCAGTTTTGACTATTCCACATTTTTACTCATTTAAAAAATTGCAATAACGAACAAGTAATGCAGCAGTGTTTTGACTCACCTTGTATCTTTAGGGTCTGTGCATGAAGGTTGCATGTTCTCCCCGTAATTGGTGGGTGTCCCCTGGGACCCCTGGTTTCCTCCTATAGTCCAACAACATGCGGATTAGGCTAATTGGCATTCCCAAATTGCCCGTAGTGTGTTTATTTGTATGTATGTGTGTGTGTATGTGTGTGTGCTCTGCAATGAATTGAGAGAATATGTACAGCCTATAGGTTAATGCAGGTTAGAAGCATTGAATGTCTCCTGACATGGGACATATTATACAGCAAGCAAACAGATGGAAACAGGAAAAATGGACACACATCAGGATCTGTAAGATTTTGACATGGGCAATGTTTTGAGAGCGTCTCCAAAACTGCAGCTCTTGTGGGATGTTCCTGGTACACAGTGGTCAGGACCTACCAAAAGTGCTCCATGGAAGGTGAACCAGCAGAGACAGGGTTCTGGGAGCCCAAGGCTCTCTAAAGCATGTGGGGAGCCCTTATCGCCTGATCCAATAGAAGAGCGACTGTAGCCGCTGAAAACGTTAACGCTGGTTCTGATAGGAAGGAGTCAGAAGACACAGCGTATCACACTTTGTTGTGTATGATGCTGTGTACTGTAGCTGCAGACTAGTTAGGGTGCCCATGCTGACCCAGGTCATCTGCCAAAAGCTCCTACAATGGGCACATGAACCACAGAATTGGAAGAGATGGCACAAGGATGCGCTATGGGTAGAAGGCAATGTTTTACAGGGATACCCTTGGGTCCTGCCAATCATATGGATGTTAGTTTGACACGTCCCACTTGACTTAACATTGTTACAGACCAGTATTCACTAATGTCAGTGGCATCTTTCAGCAGGATAATGTGCCCTGCTAGTTCAGGAATAGTTTTACGAAACATGACAAAGTGGTCAAGTTGTTGACTTGGCCTCCAAATTCCCCAGATCTCAAACCAATCGAGATTCTGCAGTATGTGCTGGACAAACAGGTCTGATTCATATTGCCAGAAACCACAGCACACCTTCAGAGGTCTTGTTGAGTCAGAGATGTTAGCACATGAAATTAGCTAGGACTTTAGGGGCGCCAGCGGCAGTGGTTATGTAGGTGCATCCCGGGAGCCAGGGCACCGGACATAGCAGGTAATCTTAGAGCTTTAGGACAGCATAGGTTCTCAATAATAGTGGTACATGCTGGAGATAATGATATACGCCTTCGTCAGTCAGAGGTTAGTAAGCATAACGTTACAGAGGTGTTTAAATTAGCAAAGGCGATGTCCAATTAAGTAGTATGCTCTGGCCTCATCCCAATGCGACGTATAGGTTACAGCAGGTTATGGTTGTTGAACTGCTGGATGTCCAGGTGGTGCTCCAAAAACAGTGTGGGCTTTATAGACAATTGGAGTACCTTTGAGTGCAAAGCTGGCCTGGACGGTGAGTGTCCATCCCACTCAGGAAGGTGCTACTCTCATTTCTTGTAGTATAGCACATAGTCTCAGAAGAGGCCTAGTTAATCAGTGACTAACCAGAGCCCAGGCCAGGGAGCAGACAAACAGGCTAAACCAACCGTCTGCTAGCTGTCGTCACTCAGGGTTCTCTATATTGAGACTGTGTCTGTTCCCCGAGCTAAACAAAAATTTAGGAATACTCAAAAAGTCTCTTTTAGTAATTTAATTAATATAGAGACCACACATTCAAAGCATACTGAATACACACCCAGCACCTCTGATCTAAAGTTAGGACTGTTAAACATTAGATTTCTCACAGTTAATTGTGGTATATTGTTAAGAGATCAGGAGTTCACAGATCAGGAGTTTGATATATTATTTTTAAAAGAAACCTGGATTAAAGAGAATGAGTATGTAGCTTTTAATGAAGCTAGTCCTCCTGGTTACAACTACATACACCAGCCTCGGCTAACTGGTAGAGGAGGAGACATCGCAGTTATTTACAATGATAATCTGACTATGGTACAAAAGGAGTAAATCAGTGTGCAAGTTGGACACACACATAAAGCAGATCACACTTTAGATTTAATTTTATCCTTCGGATTAAGTATAAGAAATATAATCAAAGTTCCACAGTCTAAAGATGACTGTCTTGTCTCAATTAAAGTGTGTCTTGGTAATAATGTATGCACAGCACCACGCTACCACATTAAATGTCCATTCACATCATCTACCACACAGAGCTTTATCAGTAACCTCCCACAGTTATCAACTTTAATTGGATCGACGTCTGACTCTACAGAACTCGATCAGATGACTGAATATTTATAGTCAACATTCCGTTATACCTTAGACCATGTAGCTCCCATTAAAAGAAAAATTATTAGAGATATGAAACTCGCTCCCTGGTATAATGACCACACACGGACTTTAAAACAGACCGCTCGAAAATTAGAATGCAAATGGCGTCAACCTAAATTGTTAATTGTCAAGTAGAGTTTGGTGTTCCACAGGGTTTGGTTTTAGGCCCACTGCTTTTTCCTTTTTACATGCTTCCTCTCGGCAATTTAAATTGTAAGCATGATATTCGTTTTTGTTGTTATGCTGATGACACAGTTATATGTCCCAGCAAAACTAGCTTAATAAAGTTGAGCAGTGTGTGAAGGACATGAGAGATTGGATGTTAATTAACTTCCTTCTGCTTAATCCTGATAAAACAGAAGTTCTAATCATAGGACCCCATGCACCTAGAAGTAAGCTTTTTGATCACACTATAACTTTAGATGGCCTTTCTGTTCCAGGTCTAACAGCAAAAGATCTTGGTGTGATTATAGATTCCGGGTCTTTCATTTGAAGCACATTTAGATCATTTTAGCATTCTTTCATCTCAGAAATATTGCCAAGATAAGAAATAAATTGTCACTAAACGATGCAGAAAAATTAGTCCATGCTTTTATCCCCTTCTAAGTTGGCCTATTGTAACGCCTTACTGTCTGGTTGTTCAACTAGGTGCATAAACAAGCTTCAGTTAGTCCAGAATGCAGCAGTGAGAGTCCTCACTAGAACCAGAAGATACGAAACCTGTGTCTTACGATCCACCACGCCTACTTCGATCAAAAGATGCATGCTTTTTCTTACAAGGTCCAAAGTTATAGAACAATTCTTATCTTCCAATTATTTTGGGGAACTCAGACACAGTCTCAGTGTTTAAGTCCAGGCTAAAAACCTATTTATTTAACCAAGCATTTTATAAATAGATCAGCCGTAAGTAAAGGAGCAGATCTGGGGGACTCATGGACGTAGAGTATTCTGGTGAACTGGTAGGTTTCGACGCTGTCTTACCCACTCTCGTTGATCACTCAGATTTGTTGACGGTGAAGTGTTTGGTTGCTTTACATCCCAGTTCCCCCTCATGTCTGTGTTTCCTTCTGGCTCTCCCTTTAATTAAGTGGTCATAGTTAGTCCTGCTGGAGTCCCTGCTTGCACTCTGCACTAAATATACATTCACTTTATACATTGTGACCATACAGTACCTAACTTATCTCTCCTTCTCTTCTGCTCTCTTCTCTCTCTCTCTCTCTCTCTGTGGAGCTATACCTGTCGCTCCTGGGCTGCCAGTGATCCAGACCCCCTCTGCCCTCTGAACCTGTCTGACTCGTCCTGATGTCCCGCGTCTGGTTGGTTCTCGTCAGATGGATGCCTCGTGTGGTCTGCTTGGGATGCATGTGGTGACTGGAAGCAGTTCTACTTTTCCACGAAGACGGTCCTGGCCTCGGCTGATACAGACTCGTGACTGCAGTCACTTGGTTGTTCAGGACTGGAATTTCTTACATTCTACCTGGGCCTCCAACAATGAACTGGACTCCATATTAACTTAAAGACATCATCTGTTATACTGAACTTCTACTGGAGGATGGGTTCCTCCCTGTTGAGTCTGGTTCCTCTCAAGGTTGCCATCTCGGAGAGTTTTTCCCTCAGCACCATCACCCTCGGCTTGCTCATTAGGGACAATCTGATCATTCTGATCATATTGCACAGATGAACCACAACCGACTGGATTCATGGTGCTACGTCCACTGTTTCCCCAACTTAGTCCCATCTCAGACTTTTCCAGATTTCTAGCACACAGGAAGCAAGGTTTACTTTGAAAAAGTTTTCAAAGAAAAGAGTGAAACAAAAACGCAGATACAAAGCAAAAGTCAGGACCTCCCTGGAGTCACAGAAGCAGGCTCCACCAACTGGTTTTGTTTTTGTGTGCGTGTGCATGTGTGTGTATTCAGAAGCAAAGATTTACTGTTATAAACAGGGAGCATTTATAAACACTAATTTCCCATTCAACACGTGTGTGTGTTCGTGTTTGTAACTGTAGCCCCCTCCGTCTTTCTTTCACACTTAACAAGGGAGAAAAATAAACGGCAACAAGCGCTTTAAGAAGGAAGGCTTTTAAAAATAAACGAGACACATGCCCTTTTCAGGCCTGTTAGTGCTGCCAGAATCCACAGCCGCAGCAACTGATCCTGTTCTTCTGAGACTAATTGGTGGATCAGAAACCCCAGATGTCATGACCTTTTGATGGGGAAAGAGTCTCTCCATGAAACCCAGCATGTCTCTGTAGAGGAGCGATACTACTAATGCGGCGTCCGCATCTGATACGCTTCTGATGTCTACACTTCTTGCATGGCGGGCATGGGTACACGCCTTGAAATGTAAACAGTTTAAATTGTAAATGTCACAGTTTTGTTAAATCCATCATGTATACGTAGTAGTAATACTGTACAGTACCTGTAAGCATTATATAATGATTTTCTCCTTTTAGCCACATGATTTCATGATTACAACCTGGTTAACGTGTTTGGGTTCGATTTAGGGATTTACATTGCAGAAGCATTTTAGGAGTCCTACAGTACGTCAATGCCATCTTACTCGTATATTCCGTCTATCCAGGACAAGTCAGTTCTCCGCTGTAGCGCGACAGTATTGACACGTTTCGCTGTTTTGCATTCTGGAAACTTTCGATCTAACGTTACACCAGTTGCTCCGCTATTTCTACACTAAATTGTCCAGTGAGAAAAGTAGATAGGAGAAATTTTGTCCCATTCACCTCTGTTCTTCTGCGCTGCCATTAATAACACCCCACTGTGACATTATTAGCGGAGCACACAACCCCTGACTTCTCACAGGAACAGACAGCAGCAACCTGCAAATCAGTGTGAGCTAACAAGGCATAAGAGTTATTTATTTTCCACAAACCACTAAGAATGCAGAAACAGCAGCAGGAAGGAATTGTTCAGGTTTTCTGCAGAAAGGAAATTTTGGGGGGTTGGAGCACACCTTGAAGACTTTTTAATTAAACCAATTAACCAATGAAATGGTTTTACTATACGCCCCTATACTGAATACGAACCATTTCTTAGCAAAACATGATAAGCACCATTTTCAGACTTGTACTGTGGCACCTCCAGGGATTCCTGCCTCAGGTCTGTGCATGGAGCTTGTCTGTGCATTGAAGCTCTCCCTATGCATGGTGGGTTTCTTCTCACAATCTATGGCTAATTATTCTTCCCAAACTACTATTACGCTAACTGGCATTCCCAAAATGCCCGTAATGTGTGGGTGTGTGTGTGGGATGGACTGCCACCCTGTCCAAGGGTGTGCCTTGTACCCAAAGTCTCCATGTAACCCTGTACAGAATAAGCAATAGAAATGAATAGGAAATGAATTAATAAATAATGCATATGAGAAAGCTTTTAATAATAATAATAATTATTATTATTATTAACATTATTTAGTATATATTATTATTATTAAAAATTAATAATAAATAATAATAATAATAATAATACATTATCATTAACACACACACAAAATAATTATTATTATTATTACATATTATTATTATTATTAGTAAACACTACATAATCTTCTTGTAGAAGTTACGGCTTTGAACTTTCATGTTTTAAGCAACCACGTCATAAAACAGACGCATTACACACACACACATACACACATCCTGAAAAGCCAATCACATCTCTTCTTCCTGTCATATGATTAGTGAAACTAAATTACCAACTGGGCAAATAACAGCTACTGTGAGTAGACTAAATGTGTTTAGTGTAACGCTACGCCAAGCCATGCCCTCTGCTCGAGCCAAGTCATGATCACCTGCACTTCTTCCCACATTCCTTTCCACGGCTTCCGTTTTGCCGCTTCATTCACAGGCATGAGCACACCTGCTCCGTATTTCATTCATTAGTTTTCGCTCTATATAATTCGCCCAGGAACAACCGTCCGGTGCCGGATTGTTTCGTGCTCCAAGCCTAGTGTCTAGAGCAGTTTTTTGTGTCTAGTGTATCTGCAAAATATACCTGTGCCTTCTACGTTGCTGACCCCTTTTTTCCTCTGATTACGTCCTTAGCCTCACGACTCGGAATTGTTTGCTGCGCTGATTGACAACCCGGTTTTGACCCTCTGCTTTCGCTTTTGTCTCCGACTCGCTTTCAAACTGCACGCCGGATTCAGCGCGCGCGGCAGCCTTCGCCTCTCCACACAGCCGCGCTCACACGGCCGCTGCGCCCTTTTCAACCTGCGCGTCGGATCGTGCACGCGCGCTGCATCTTTCATCTTTCCACACAGCCGCGCTCACACAGCCGCTGTTCTCTCTCAACCTGCGCGCCGGATTGTGCACGCGCGCTGCAGCCCTCATCTCCCCACACAGCCGTGCTCACTCTGCTGCTTCTCTGTGCCACTCATTCCTTAACCCCTGTCTACAGCCCCTGCCAAGCCACGACACTGCCCACTCCAGACAGCATCCCAAAGTACTGTATCCTTGGTTGAACTTCTCTTTTGGCTAACTTTTATATTTTTCATTAAAGTATAATATTGAACCCTATCTGTTGTGTCTGCTTCTGGGTCCGCCACGCCCGTCTCACACGGACCAGCCGTGACAGAATAATCCGGCCAAGATGGACCCAGCAGACTTGGGACAGCTCAGGACCGCCTTGGAGGCCCAGGGCACCCTCCTCGGCACACACCAGGGGGAGATTCAGCAGGTCAACCAAAACCTTAAGCTTATGGCAGATACCCTCACTGCACTAACCTCTCGGATCGAACAGCTTCAGGCTACATCACCTCCGCCGCCAGTTCAATCTCCACCACCGCCTATTCGAGAACCTCGCCTGCCACCACCTCAGTCCTACAGCGGAGAACCTGGCACCTGCCGATCTTTCCTTTCCCAATGCTCACTGTCTCTCGAGCTCCAAGCCTCAACATTCCCCACAGAACGTTCCAAGATAGCATATGTCATCACCCTCCTCTCTGGAAGGGCCCGTGAGTGGGGAACGGCGCTTTGGGACGCCGATGATCCCCGTTGCACCAATTATCAAGCGTTCACAAAGGAGATGAGAAGAGTCTTTGATCGCTCACTCTCAGGCCGAGAGGCGGCAGGGCAGATGTTGAGACTCCGCCAAGGAACACGTTCAGCATATGAATATGCCATTGAGTTCCGCACCCTGGCGGCTTCTTGTGGATGGAACGATTGTGCCATGTATGATGTGTTTTTTCACGGACTGAGTGAGGCTGTCAAGGATGAGTTGGTCTCTCGGGAGCACCCTGAGAACCTAGATGGACTCATGGATCTAGCCGGCCGCATCGACGCACGCCTCCGAGCTAGGCGTCGTGAACACACACCACCCCTGGTGAGAGCAGGACCAATCACCCCCCCACGAACCACAAGTCCCCCTGCAGAACCTATGCAGATCGACCGGACCCGAATCTCGCCCGAGGAGCGCCAACGTCGGCGGGATAAGGAGGCCTGCTTCTACTGCGGCCAAGGAGGACATTTCCGTCTTCAGTGTCCGTTAAAAAGGTAGGCCCCCCAATGAAACTGGGAGTCTTGGAGGGCCGTTCACAAGAAAACCTCTCAGATAAACGTTCCTTACTACCCATCATGATCGTCTGGAATAACCAAGCCCAACCACTCAAGGCTCTCATTGACTCTGGATCCGACCAAAACCTGATCTGTGGCGTTACAGCAAGGGACCTGGGAATCCCTCGTCTGCCCCTAGACAAACCCCTGTCTGTCCAAGCCCTTGATGGAAGCACTCTACCTCCCATTACTCACTGCACACCCCTTGTCACCCTTAGAACCTCAGGTAACCACGTAGAGACCATATCCTTTTTCATCATGAAAAGCTCTCATGCTCCAGTCGTTCTTGGGAATCCATGGCTGGTCAGACACAATCCCAACATTGATTGGACCAAGAACACCATTCGCGATTGGAGTCCTGCCTGTCTGTCTTCATGCCTTCACTCTGCGAGAGCTCATTCACCACCCTCTGTTGTTAATGAGGAAGCTCCTGATCTGTCCAATGTCCCGCCCGAGTATAGCGACCTCCGGCTAGTTTTCAGTAAGTCACGTGCTCTCTCTCTGCCACCCCACAGACCCTACGACTGTTCCATCAGTCTCCTCCCAGGCACTGTTCCCCCGAGAGGGCACTTATACTCCCTTTCGGCCCCCGAGAGGGAGGCTATGAACAAGTACATCACTGAGTCACTGGCAGCAGGGATCATCCG
The DNA here is from genome assembly GCA_013621035.1 of Clarias magur. Taxonomy (NCBI): domain Eukaryota; kingdom Metazoa; phylum Chordata; class Actinopteri; order Siluriformes; family Clariidae; genus Clarias; species Clarias magur. Next base: position 772,228 of record QNUK01000225.1, on the reverse strand, counting down.
CCCTTCGTCCTCCCCAGCGGGGGCTGGTTTCTTTTTTGTGGCCAAGAAGGATAAGTCCCTTCGTCCCTGCATTGATTACAGGGGCCTAAATGCCATCACTATCAAGAACCGGTATCCCCTGCCTCTCATGTCTACAGCTTTTGAACTCTTGCAAGGAGCATGTGTTTTCACCAAGCTGGACTTACGCAACGCATACCATCTAGTGAGAATACAAGAGGGAGATGAGTGGAAGACCGCCTTTAATACCCCGACAGGCCACTATGAGTATCTGGTGGTCCCCTTCGGGCTGACCAATGCTCCTGCGGTGTTTCAAGCCCTGGTCAACGACGTCCTGAGAGACCTCCTGAACATCTCTGTCTTTGTCTATCTAGATGACATTTTAATCTTTTCTCGTTCCCTGAGGGAGCACAGGGTGCATGTGCGACAGGTCTTGCAAAGACTCCTTGAGAACAAGCTTTATGTCAAGGCGGAGAAATGTGAATTTCACAGAGACTCTGTGTCATTCCTGGGATTTATTATCTCCCCTTCCAGTTTACAAATGGAGCCATCTAAATTAACTGCCGTCACAGAATGGCCCACTCCTACCTCAAGACGGGACCTCCAACGATTCTTGGGATTTGCTAATTTTTACAGGCGCTTTGTCAGAAACTATAGCTCCGTAGCAGCCCCTCTCACTGCTCTAACCTCCACAAAGATCCCCTTCTCCTGGAGCAAACAGGCTGATAATGCGTTCAATGACCTGAAGCACAGGTTCACTTCTGCCCCCATACTAATCATCCCAGATCCTACCCTTCAGTTCGTGGTGGAGGTAGATGCCTCCGAATCAGGGGTCGGAGCAATCTTGTCCCAAACATCCCCCAAGGACAGTAAGTTACACCCCTGCTCCTTCTTCTCCCGTCGCCTCTCCCCAGCAGAGAGGAACTATGACATAGGAGATCGAGAGCTATTGGCTATAAAACTAGCACTGGAAGAGTGGAGACACTGGCTGGAGGGAACTGCTGCTCCGTTCTTAGTCTGGACTGACCATAAGAACCTGGAGTACCTCAGGTCAGCCAAGCGGCTCAATGCCCGTCAGGCCAGGTGGAGCCTGTTTTTCTCCCGTTTTAACTTCACACTCTCGTATCGCCCGGGCTCCAGAAATGGAAAACCTGACGCCCTGTCCCGGCAGTTCTCCACACCCCATGAACCAGTGCCGGCCGAGACGATCCTGCCCCCTCGTTGCCTTGTGGCGGCCGCTCTCATGGACATCGAAACGCAGGTGAAGAAGGCACTCAGTCGGGAACCAGGTCCAAGCAACGTTCCCCCCGGCCTTCTCTTTGTCCCAGCGTCGGTTCGATCTCAGGTGCTGGGATGGGGGCACAGCTCCCGAATTGCCTGTCACCCGGGGAGAGCCCGCACTCTTTCCCTCCTTCAGCAACGGTTCTGGTGGCCATCTATGAAGACCGATGTTGATGGGTTTGTGACAGCCTGTGACACTTGCGTCCGGAACAAGTCGACCAACAAACCTCCGGCTGGTTTCCTGAATCCTCTCCCAGCCCCTCACCGGCCTTGGTCTCATATCGCTCTGGATTTTGTTACCGGTCTCCCCAATTCTGATGGAAATACATGCATACTGTCCATAGTGGATCGCTTCTCCAAGTCTGCCCATTTCATCCCCTTGCCTAAGCTCCCGTCAGCCAAGGAAACGGCTGAGTTGATGATCCTCCACGTCTTCCGTCTGCATGGTCTCCCCTCCGACATTGTCTCTGACCGCGGCCCCCAGTTCTCCGCAGGGTTCTGGAGGGCATTTTGCAAGTTAATCGGAGCAACGCCCAGTCTATCCTCTGGTTATCACCCTCAGTCAAACGGGCAGACGGAGAGATTGAACCAGGAACTGGAAAAGACCCTAAGGTGCATGGCCTCACGTGATGCGACCACCTGGAGCAGGACACTCCCCTGGATCGAGTACGCACACAACTCTCTACCGACCTCTGCCACAGGTCTTTCTCCCTTCCAATGCTGCTTGGGCTATCAGCCACCACTGTTCCCATCCCAAGAGGAGGAGGTAAACATGCCGTCAGCCCTGTCTTTTGTACGCCGTTGCAAGAGAGTGTGGTCCCAGGCCAGAACCCGTCTTCTGCGCACCATCAGCACCTTTAAACGGCAAGCTGACCGACGCCGCTCGGCAGCCCCCAGATACAGAGTGGGTCAGAGGGTGATGCTGTCTACCCGAGACATTCCCATCAAGACAATCTCCCACAAATTGTCCCCCAGATTTATCGGACCATTCACGGTCACCAAGATAATTAACCCTGTTTCCGTTAGACTTTCCCTACCTCTCTCTATGCGCCGCATCAACCCGACGTTTCACGTGTCGCAACTCCGACGACTGGTCCCCAGCCCTCTATCCCAACCCCCCCGCCCTCCCCCTCCTCCTAAACTCATTGACGGTGGTGAGGTTTTTTCGGTGCGCAAGCTGCTAAGAGCTCGACGCCGAGGCAGAGGCCTACAGTACCTCGTCGACTGGGATGGTTATGGGCCTGAAGAGAGGAGTTGGGTCCCCGCCAGGTTCATCGTCGACCCAAATCTAATCTCTGATTTCCACCGGCAACACCCAGAAGCACCAGCTAGGACGCCCGGTGGCGCCCATAGGAGGGGGGGTACTGTAACGCTACGCCAAGCCATGCCCTCTGCTCGAGCCAAGTCATGATCACCTGCACTTCTTCCCACATTCCTTTCCACGGCTTCCGTTTTGCCGCTTCATTCACAGGCATGAGCACACCTGCTCCGTATTTCATTCATTAGTTTTCGCTCTATATAATTCGCCCAGGAACAACCGTCCGGTGCCGGATTATTTCGTGCTCCAAGCCTAGTGTCTAGAGCAGTTTTTTGTGTCTAGTGTATCTGCAAAATATACCTGTGCCTTCTACGTTGCTGACCCCTTTTTTCCTCTGATTACGTCCTTAGCCTCACGACTCGGAATTGTTTGCTGCGCTGATTGACAACCCGGTTTTGACCCTCTGCTTTCGCTTTTGTCTCCGACTCGCTTTCAAACTGCACGCCGGATTCAGCGCGCGCGGCAGCCTTCGCCTCTCCACACAGCCGCGCTCACACGGCCGCTGCGCCCTTTTCAACCTGCGCGTCGGATCGTGCACGCGCGCTGCATCTTTCATCTTTCCACACAGCCGCGCTCACACAGCCGCTGTTCTCTCTCAACCTGCGCGCCGGATTGTGCACGCGCGCTGCAGCCCTCATCTCCCCACACAGCCGTGCTCACTCTGCTGCTTCTCTGTGCCACCCATTCCTTAACCCCTGTCTACAGCCCCTGCCAAGCCACGACACTGCCCACTCCAGACAGCATCCCAAAGTACTGTATCCTTGGTTGAACTTCTCTTTTGGCTAACTTTTATATTTTTCATTAAAGTATAATATTGAACCCTATCTGTTGTGTCTGCTTCTGGGTCCGCCACGCCCGTCTCACACGGACCAGCCGTGACATTTAGTGTCAGTTTACACACTGGCACCACCATTGCAGTTTCCACAACAACCTAAAAACAACCTTGTGTATGTCATAGAAAAAGTATTTGTCAAACTGGCTAAAAGTCGGAAAATTACATTTAATAATGTTTTGTTGTCAAACTATTTATAGGTTAATGGATAGAAAATGTATCCTTATTACTGCAAGAATATTTCTGTTATACTGTGAGCCTGTTTTCTGTTCATATCATAAAAATATCTTTCATGCCCTACATAATTAAACTGAATGCACAGTTATCACTCAGACTGTTAGAGAATTGTTAAAACATTCAGGTTTTTGTTTAAAAAATGTCAATAAATAATAATTGGATATCAATTACTCTATAATTAGAATCTATTTCATAGCACAATGTTATTATTGGCATTGTGGTTTCTGAAGAAAACGCCCGAGTGTATGTAATCTGGCTTCAGGCGATCGGACACGATTCCACAATAACCCAGAGTGAATAGATCTATCTGGCATTCAAAATAGAGATCTGATATTTAACGGAGAATGTTAAATCCAGGACGCGTCTCCTGGGAGCGAGTGACGGCTGCTGCCCTCTGAGCAAATTGCTTTTCCCTCATTGTGTGTTTTGCAGAAGAAGGAAAAAAGGCAATCCTGAGGTCAGTCTTTTACAGCCTCTCATCAGACAGGAGCTTTTTAAAAAGTGTACATTTTTACCAATAAGGATAACGGTTAGCTTTTGATAAAATTGTTATTACTTAATAAAGAGTATTAAAGTATTAATAGTGTGACACATCACTAGACCTATAAAGATGTGATGATGCATTGTACCATAGTTCTAGCTGAATGGTTGCTTTTGAGTTCCAGCCCCAAATGAACACGTTTTGAAAATAATGTATGTTCTTTAATTTGGTGTTCTCATTTCCAGTCCCACAGAACCTGTGCCCTGCATGATTTGAGTATTTTTCCCATCCTCAAAATAACTGGAACAACCCATTAGGGATTGATAATGAACTGATCAATAATTAAGTGTGTTTCAGTAGGAAAAAAAAAAAAAGCGAGCCCTCAGGATCTCACGTTCTAATCAATCCCTGTTAAAAACACTGAGGAAACAAAAATTAATAAAATCAAGTTTTTACAAATTAATTTTTTACAAAAAAAAAAAAAAAAAGTATTTTATAACTTCCTAGGGTAAAGTTAATGGACATATGTAACTTTCACCCATCCATTTAGGAAGCTCTGTAGTCCAAATACCGACCGTGGAGGCCAATGTCCATAATATTTACCCCCATTTTGTATGACCATGGTAGGACCTCCGGTCAGTCACACACACATTCACACACCACCGGCAATTTGGGAATGCCAATTACTGTAAAGAAGACATTTCGGACAGTGCGAACCACCATGTTGCCCATATGCAAGTTACTAGGATAAAGTTCTTGGTCTACATTTTGTGAGTTATATACATATATATATATATATATATATATATACGGTATATTGTGAATCTATAAAGTTGCTTTGTTACATAATAAAACAACATACACAGCTGTTAGTTGTGAAGTTAATGCCATGCTTTTATTTCCAGTAACTGCTGCAAAATTTGGAGAGTTGCACTTTTTTTACTCAAACCTACTGCTTCGATCGACTCAACAGGTGATCACCACTGAAGCAAGTACACTGAGCTGGATCCTCCAAAATCACATCACTTTAGAAGCCACTTAGTACGGTTTATAAGAGCTGATAGATGGATATACTGTATTGAGCTTGGCTTGCTTCTAAGAGGAGTTTGTAAAGGGTTTTCATCATCGTATTTATCATCAGGAGTCAACTGGGGGAAAAAATTAATGAAAACATTCCACCCTTTTTTAAAGTGTGTTCAGGAGTATTTAAGACAGTGATTAGAAGCTATATTAGCTGTTTTTAAATTGTAATTACGTTCCCTTGATTTAGTCTTTGATTTAGACAGATTGGGCCAACAGCAATGAATTCAAACTCTATCATTAGCACATTTTCTAAAAACAAACAAACAAACAAACAAACAAACAAACAAACATGGTGCATCTAAAACAAAGACTTTTTTTTTTTTTTTTAACTGTAAGGTTCAGGAATAAATACACATTTATTATACATCATACATATTATTATTCACAAGTATGTATTTTATATATATTCTATAATATATGCAGATAGCTTTCGTTCCTGTTAGTGCTTGTGCTACTCACTACACTGAAGACCTTTTTGACGTTTTTCTTGTTCACGATGGCTTTAAAACAGGTCAAACACCGTAATCCCACATGTACTGTATTCTGATCACAACTGACTAACACTGTATACTTAAAGGCTCATGGTTTAATACTCTGGTGCACTTTTGCTATTTTATACACAGTAGATGGCAGTGCTCCGTATAGCTTACATACAGAAATAGCTGTCAATCATCTCATCCAACCAAAGCACTGAGCTGCAAACTGGTCGGGTTACAACGTGTGCCAGAGATACAGCTGAGAAATAAAAAATAAATCCTTTTCAGTGTGCTGTTACAGAAGTTGTGGTGTTCTGTTGAGACGGGGGACGTCGACGATGGCTTATACAGCCTCTGAGTGTCACGTCTTTTCTCAGTGCTAGGACTCGTTCCACGCTTCTAGGGGGCGCTGTGCTGCCCAACCGGCGACCCCAGGGCGGGTTTGGCGGGATTACAGGGGCAGGCGGATGTGCATGGCGCTGCTGTTGGGACGAGCAGCCAGGATGTAGATTGCGCTCTCGCGCAAGAACGCATCCCACGTCACCGGCCTGGAAAGAATATCGAGAAATATCAGATTCGACTAGGGTTCATGCCTCGTTCATGCACTGTATACCTCAACCATGGACTGATGAGCTTAAATAAAGGGCAGAATAAACTTAATTGAAGCAAAATAGACATACTACAAGGGTAAGTCAAAAATTATCCGCACTACAGATATATTAAAAAATCTGTTTGGGTCGTCTGTTCAAGGCTCCTGTCTCCCCAGAGTCACTGCGGTGCAGGTGTGAACGCGTTACATCTGTTCATTTGTAACTGTGGTGCGACTAAAAATGGTTGCCTCACTTGTGATTTGCACGAAAGAAGAGCAGCTTGTAGTGATTTTTTATTTTTATTTTTATTTTTTTTTTTGAGGTCTAAGACTTGGTGCTGTTATTTATCGCAGTAAGTGTTTTGTCGCAAAGACGTGTGTCTGAATAGTTAGAAAAGTTCAAGAAAGGTTGCACAACAAGTGTTAGTCATCAATGAGAAGCCAGATGCCGTTCCATGTGCGCACACTCCTGCCCACACTCTGGATTGACTCTGGATGCTTTGAAAAACGTTGCTTTGAGTTGTTAAGGCATCCGCCCTATAATCCTGACCTCGCTCCTTTGGACTGTCACCTGTTGATCCCGTGAAAGCAGCCCTGCGAGGACGAGGATTCAGAGACAACAGTGCATCCGTAGCTCGCCGCTCAGCCTAAAACATTATTTAATGAGGGGAATATGAAGGCCTTTTAACAGACTGACAAAGTCCATTGAAACGCAAGAGGGTTATGTCAAAAGATTATCCGTTTGTCTTTTCTAAAAGTTCAGTAATATAAATTCTACAGCCAGAGTGAGGATAATTGTTGACTCACCCTCATGGATTAAGTAAACCGGGACAATTTGTGTCCTGAAACTCTCACTAACAAAGGCTGGGGAAAATCTGAGTTTGAAGCATGAGGACAGTCCAACAGAAACATAAGCATTATGTTTATTCTATAACAGATATCATCAAATTTATTATCTGTAGTGTAATATGATTTTAAATGTGCCTGGTATACTGTAGTGCGTAGGAAAAACACAAAAATACAAAGAAACAGTACTGTGCAAAGGTCTTGAGCCATCCCTCAGTGCTTCATATGAAATGAAATGACGTTAAATTATGTAGATTCAAGAAATGAAAAGAAATATTTTATTGTCACAGCCTGCAAAGTGCCTAAAGCTTGTTGTTTAAATTGGTTGTTTATGTGATAACCAGAGCAGCGACCTCATTTCCCCTCTCGTCGGTTGCAACCGTTCAGCATCAGCAGTATACAGTACTTATACAGTACTCCTCTGAAACTGTTCAGGTACAGAGACTGAACTGAAAACAAGACACAAAAACCTTCCTAAAAATAGCAAGCCAGGAGAACTATTTCTCAGGGCTACATTAAAAATACAAGTAGGTCTGACTCTTTGGAAGCAAAATATGAAGAAATGAGATAAGCGATTGCTCCAGACTTTTGCACAGTGCAGTACACACAAACACACACCTGTTGTCGTGCTTCTCCATGGCCTTGTCTCTGCTCTTGTCACTGCTTGAGCTGGCAGGACTGCTCTCCGATATCGGGCCTACATGACTGATACTGTGGAGAAGGAAATGACACACTCCATTACAACACACACAGAAGATGGGCCAAGTCTGTACAAGTATCATGCATCTGTTTTTTTGTTTTTGTTTTAATGTTCGAGATGTACAGTATAATCTTCCTATAATATCGCTGCCTATTAAAGTTAAAGCTGTAAAATAGAAAGGAAAAAAATAATGCATGATTTCAAGTGAATTTAAACAATAATAATAATAATAATAATACAGTGGAACCTCGGATTGCGAGTTATGTGGTTTACGAGTGTTCCACAAACCGAGCAAAGATTTTTAATAAATTTTTAATCGGAAACCGAGCAAGTATTAGTTTACGAGCGCCGAGTATCATGTGTCACGCATGCAACTTTTATTTTGACACCGAGCGGCAAGTGATCACACCTGAGCCAATGATTTTTCTCTCTCTTTTGCGCTGCAAGGAATTATGGGTGATCGTCTCCCCTGCTGCGTCCCCTGCGTCAAAATAAGAGTCCGCTGCTGCGTCTTAGTGCTCGTCTCTTATAATCAACATCTAACTCTCCTGGGCGCCTGCGCGCACAAACGGAAACACGTTTCTGTCTGGATTTAGTTTAACTTTTTTTACATGTTAAGTGCAGGTTAATTTGTTTTATTTTTACTTTATGTGTTGTATTAATTATTTTTATGTATTTATTGTTTTGGGCTGTAGAACGAATAATTTGAGTTTTCATGATTTCTTATGGCAAAATTTAATTTGGTTTACGAGTATTTTGGAATACAAGCCTGCTTCCGGAACGAATTATGCTCGTAATCCAAGGCTCCACTGTAATAATAATAATAATAATAATACGAAGAAGAAGAAGAATTTAAGAACAAACAGGAAAAAGATTGTAAAAATTGAAAGAAAATGCAGAGAAGGTGAAAATACTAATAAAAAATATTTTCTTTTACATTTTTTGTTTCATTTTTTTCTTCTACCGTTTATTACAGATTAAATGTCACCAGTCACAAGACCTTTGCACTAGTTTGCAGTGACTTTCCCTCTAAAGGGTAAAAAATACACCAATAGCCCCCATGACATACAGGAACAAAGTCTTTTTTCTTTTCCCCTTTGTTTTTTCATCATCCATGTGTAAGAGTATTACAGTAAGGGAAGCGGAACTGCGGTCTGCATGAGCACTCACATTGCACAGCTTTCTTCATTATCCTGTTGTTATACAGTACACCGCCTGACCGAAAAAAGCCACACACTTCGAGATTCCATTGCGCGGCTTTAGCTTTGATTACAGGAAACTATGTGGTGGCCAGTTCAAGTGTGAAAACGATTCCTTGTGCTCTCAGATACACTCCTTCACCACCTGAGTCCTGGAATATGGCCGTGTCATCAGGGAAGAGAAACTCCACGGGTGTGATGTGCTGGTGATTCAGGACACTCAGGTGGTCAGCTGATTTCATTTTATTGCCACGTAACCTGACCTGAGTCCCGACCTGAGCGACCGAAGCGACCCCAGATCATAACACTGTCTCCAGAAGCTTGTACAGTGGACACTATGCATGATGGGTGCATCGCTTCATGCGCTTCCCTTCTTACCCTGACACGCCCATCGCTCTGGAATAGACTCAATCTGGACTCATCAGGTCACATGACCTTTTTCCATCGCTCCAAAGTCCAATCTTTATGCTCGCTATGAAACTCAAGGTTTTTTTTTTTTTTCTTATTTTCTCACTCGTCTCACTAACAAGTGGGTTTCTTATGGACACACAGCTGTTTAGTGCCAATCCTGTGAGTTCTCGTCACATTGTTTACGTACATGGACTTGCTTTTGCTTTCACTATTAAACATCGCTCTGGTTTTTACGGATGATTTGTTTTTGTTTTTTTTACCATCCATCCAGGTTTTAATAATGTGTTGAAGGTTTCTTAACCCAATTCCAGTAAGTTCGAACCTCCTTAGTTGTTTTCTTTGCTTGATTCCAACCAATAATTTGTCCCTGAAATCATTTTCAACGGCAATTTTTTAAACCATTAAACCTGCAGCGGCCATTTAAGCTGAGGAGCAATTTCCAAAGCCTCTCATTTAACACTGCTGAAGACGTCTGTTAACTAATAACACCATAAGAGCCAGTTTGTATTGTGCTGCTGCTGCTGCTGCTGTGGCTGAAGATGATGATGAAGATGATGATGATGATGATGGTGATGATGTCAATTGTCTATATTTAGTCACATAGCACATGCATGCACTCCTGGAACTGTGAAAAGTCATTTCATATAAAGTCATAGTGTAACTAGCTCTACTGTGGGAGGACTTTTTACTGTGCCACAATTTAAAGGAAAATTCAGAAAATTAGGCATGTACAGTATTCATGCTACAGTATGTTATCCTAACATATACATTGTGCACAGATCATGCCATAGCTATGTATATTTGGACTAAATATCAATTAATTTAATTGTTAATTTATTTATTTGTTTGTTTATTTATTTTCATTTGCCAAACAATTTGTTCGTCAACATATCACGAACACCATTGAATGCAATAACCGTTCCTCCTTCGCTTTATTGTTTGTTTTTTTGTTTGTTTGTTTTTTGTACCCATGTAAATATAAATTCGATTGAGGTTTTTTTTTTTTTTTTTTATCTTACATTGCACTTTGGAAAAAAAAAAAAAATAAAGGAAATGTGGTGAGGAAGGGTTTTCTTTCATACTGTAACTTACCCCTTATTCATTACAGGAGAACACAATCCCCTGAGTCTGAAGGAAGGAACACATACAGTGATCATGCGGATGATGGGAAGATGGATGACAGCAGTGAGACAGCATGGAAGACAAGCACAAAACACTCAGGCTAGATCCATCACAGCCGCGTAAAAGCCAAGCACATGCGATATGTCGCGTACAATATGATACCAATTTTAGACGTTAATATGAGAAAGAAAAAAGAAAAACCTACCTACCCTTCTTTCATGTGGCAAAGTGACTGTCATTGTACGAGGGTTAGTCAAAAACTATCCGCACACACAGACGTTTAGAAAAGACAAACACAATTTGCAAGCCTTCTTGCTTTTCAATACACTTTGTCCGTCTGTCTGTCAATAAGTTGTTTGCGCCTGAGCTGTGAGCCACGAATGCTCCGCTGTCTTCACTTCTTCATCAGAAGTGAATCTTCGTCCTCATAGGGCTGCTTTCAGGGAATAAACAGGTGAAGGAGGTCTGAAGGAGCGAGATCAGGACTATAGGTCGAACAAAGTTTTTGCAGAGTGTCGACAGACGTGAGCATTTAATCTGAAGTTTAGACTTCGGCTCTTCAATAAGTGTCTCACTGCAACGAGCACCGTTGATGGGTGAACCTTTTTCCTGATAATGTTCCAATACTTCTGGCCCTCGAGAATGCCAGAAAACCGTAAGTAACTGTAACTGTTGCTGAATTTTCCAGCTGATGGTCGACTTTTGAACTTTTTCTCAGTTGGCTATTGAGGATGTTTCCATTCCATACTCTTCCGCCTACTCTCAGGCTCGTAGTGATGAATCCGTGTCTCGTCACCGGTAATGATTCTCTCGAATGAACTTTCACCTTCATTAGAGTATCGAAAATTGCGTTTCAGCACCAGGTACACCCTCAGATCACAAACCACTGCACGCTGCTCTTCTTTTATGCAAATCACCAGTGCGGAATCCTTTCTTGCTCACATCGCAGTTACAAATGAACTGATGTAACACGTTCACCCCTGGGGAGACTGGAGCCTCGAGCGGAAAGTACTCGTATTAACGTATAGACTATAATTATTGCAAGGCAAGCATACACCCTGGATAGGACGCCATGCATGCACATTCACACTAATCCGATAATTGTTTTTGTTTTTTTGGTTTTTTTGGTGATGGGAGGAAACGAGGAGAACACGGAGGAAGTTCACACCGATGTGAGGAGAAGATGTGAAATTCCACAGTGAATCTTAAGGATCCCAGAGGCACTTCTGTATTACAATCAGACGCATGCACTGTAGTCATAATTAATGTGTTCAGAGGACACAGTGAACTGCGTGCACACAAGTACATTTTCAGGACATGGACCCCAAAAACAAATTGCAGCTTGCAAGACTCCAGGGAGCTCCACTTCCAGGAATCGTGTTACTTTCAGAATGGCTTTAAATGGGTTGGCTTCCAGGCAGAACTCTTCATCACACTGGCAATCGTCATTATTTCTGAGCTATTAGCTTTTACAGGCTGCTTGGCATGAAAGGCTTGTAGAGAAGTGCTTTATTCATGTCAGGCTTTATCTCTTGCCCTGTTTCTGGGCTTTTACTGTATGCTTACTACCACTTTCTGAAGATTTATCTTGAAAGTTAAAAGCAGCTGTAAGCAATCTGTCAGTCAAAAAACTAAATCTGCCTCCATGTGTGTCCAAGAGCAAGTCTTTTTTTTTTTCTTTCTAATTTATCTCTAGGAGCAAAAGATGGATTCATTTATAATTCCACTTATAAACGAATGGTTTTCCGTGCCATTAGCACGTCTGGCTTGCTCGTTAGGAATCTTGATCTACGTCCAGATTTTTATTTTTTATTTTTAAATAAATAAATAAATAAATAAAATCTGGTTTGTGACACTGTTTATCATCAACAGACTACAAAATGTTCCGGCGTCACGATCAGAACATTTGCCCATCAGTTGTAATTTCCTTAAAAAATGTTGACACTTGTGGAGATTTCCTGCTGTCTGAAGGGTTCTAACAAGCAGACAAGGACTTTAACTTAATTCATTTAACTGCATCTCTGTCCTGATTATTTAAGTGCTCGTTATAACCGGAGAAACACTGAAGCGCGCAGTGATTACTCAGAACTAGAACTAGCTTGACCCACCTGACGCTGCAGGACTGCGGCTCTTTGCTGTGCTTATGGAACCACGACGTTTGGGCTCGCCGACTCTCTCCACCCGTGATGACGCCGTCTTTATCCTGGTCCAGACTCTGGAAGACGGCACGCGCCCGGTCGCGCTCTTTAGCCGAGAGCAAACGCACCAGGGAGTTCTGGGGAGAAAACCGCACATCAACAGAAGAAATAGCCACCGCGAGGCTATTACAGTATAACGTCCTGTGAAATTAGAAATTCTAATGCAATGGTGGTTTTAAATCATATCCACCCACAGCATGCAAATTGTCCTTCAATCCGGTTGACCTCATATCTCAGAAGCTCTGCAATATGCAAACAAAAATGTTTTATATTCAACAAATTCCAGTGTTGTATTGTTTTGTAGTTCGCAGAAATCTATTATGTATACAACATTATGCAAAATGCCTTGTTATGCCAAAAAAATAAAAAATGCCATGTTGGTGGCATGCAATTACAGAAAACTAATCAGTGTGATGAAGCAAACTGTCAATGCATCTTTCTCTATCTCGGTTTCATTTTATTTGCACTGATGTTGGCCCTTCTCGCTCCACCTAAACGTCGTGATATACAAGTGTTTGTGGTAGTTTGTATTTTCTGTACGACCCTGCATGCCTTAAATTGCCCCCCTGGGAAGGAATAAAGTGTTTTTGAATTTTAATTCTCCTACAACAGCGCATCCTTAAAGCATTCATTCTTTTTTTTTCTCTCTGAAATAGAATTTGTATTTATTAAAGTGACACATCATAATTTCCATCCATTTACAGTTACATTTACTGTCATCAAACCACCACAGAACGTTATATTTATTTAACACATGTTTACACTACAGTATATTTTAACCTATAATATTTGCCCTGTGATGTATTCGATTTAAATGCATTTTCTTGGAATGTACTGTACTGTACTGAAGGCCTGTTTATAAAACGCACAGTATGCCACTAAAAGCAGCAGATGGGTAATTAACAGCCGGAGCAGGAATAAAATATGTGGTTAGCAACAACTGGGTCATTACATTCCATGAAAACAGTTCCAGCTTCTTTCAATCTGGGATTAGAGGGGGTTATTACTTTTAAACATTTATTTAACATTTTATTACATTAAAAAGTCTACTATAAATTAAGCCGGATGCGGTGTATATAAACGCAAAGCTTTAGTGGTGCTGACTGTAATCCTGTATTTACAAGTAAACCTTGTTAACTCTTTAATGTTTATAGAAAATGTTTATAAACATTTTGTGTTTAACAGTTTTAGTGGAGAGGGCGTGGCCTCTGTTTATCAGTTGCTGCTAATATCCTGAACGGCAACCCGGCGAGGATCCAGAGAAGGACCAGTTCCAGCGGGATTCTGCTTCATGATGGTTTGGATCTACATACGCTGCTCCTGAGCTCCCAGTGATCCAGACCCCCTCTAACCTCTGACCTGCTGACTCGTCCATGTGCTGAACTGGACGCCATGACACCTTGGACAACTTCTGTTATACTGAACTTCCAGCAGCCTAACACAACACGATGTCGTTATATAATTTCTGCTATCCGTTATCACCCTGTTGAGTCTGGTTCCTCTCAAGGTTTCTTCCTATTGCCATCTCAGGGAGTTAGTTTTTCCTTGCCACCGTCGTCGATACCATTGGCTTCCTCTTCAGGGACGATCTCACAATCTCATTATTATCTAAACACATTTTTCCTCACTCATTTTGTGAAGCTGCTTTGAGAAAATGACCATTGTTAAAAGCGCTGTATAAATAAAATCCAATTGAATTGAATCAGTTTCAGCTGAAGGAGGTGTGGCTTCTGTTTGTCAAGGAGGCGTGGCCTCTGTGTTTATTAGTCCCCGTGATGGAGGTGTGGCCTAGGTGTTTATTGTTTGCCGTGTTGTTTATTAGTCCAAGGGAAGGAAATGCGACTTCGGTTAGTCACAAAACATTAAGGAGGTGTGGCTTCTCTGTCAGTCAGTCACAGTGAAGGAGGTGTGGCCTCTGTTTATTAGTCCCAGTGAGGGAGGTGTGGCTTTAGTGTTTATTGAGGAGGTGTGGCCTCTGTGTTTCTTAGTCCCAGTGATGGAGGTGAGGCTTCTGTGTTTATTAATCCCAGTGATAGAGGCGTGGCTTCTGTGTCAGTCAATTAATGTGAAGGAGGTGTGGCTTCTGTGTTAATTAGTCCCAATAAAGAAGGGGTGTATTCTGTCAGACACTAAAATAAAGAAGGAGGTGTGGCCTCGGTGTTTATCAGTACCATTAAAGGAGGCGTAGTGTCTGTGTCAGTCAGTCACAGTAAAGGAGGCGTGGCCTACGTGTTTGTTGAGGAGGTGTGGCCTCTGCGTTTATCAGTCCCATTAAAGGAGTTCTGGCTTCTGTGTCCATCAGTCCCAATGAAGGAGACGTGGCGTATATATGCTAAAAGTTAAAGAAGTACTGGTGTCACCGCATTCTTTTGTACTTAAAACCGTTAGCTAGCTTAATTATGTTTGATAACACACTCAACTTTAATAGAAACGTCTGAACAAACAGTACAAGCACTTGCTGACCCTCTCATACCTCTGTCCGGAATTTCTGCAGCACTGACAGCGACTCATGATACAGGAAATCCGACCACTCTATCTGCCCTTTCTTCTCTGGGTCAAGAGCAGCGAACTGGGCCAGCACCTCCTCCTCCTGATCGTCGGTCAGATCCTTCTCAAACAGCTGCTTGGACACGAAGTGCCTGTACTGCAGGAGCTCGTCTGAGACGAGACAGGATTCTGCAGGAACGGAGTAGAGAACTCAGAGTACCTCAGCCATCATCAATCCTGGCTCAGAGACACAGAGCTAATTAGCACACACTGTGATGAATGAACTGATGTTTTTAATAAGCTAGCACCATCTGGGGTCCACGCTTAGGTTTCCTACAGCGTAGCACAGCTGAGGACAATGGAGTCATGACTAGATGTGTGTGTATGTATATGTATCTATGCTTGTGTGTGTGAAGATGTACCAGGGATGATCTTGCACTGCTTGAATGTCTCCATTAGGCTGTACATCTCTTCTTCAGTCAAGAGCAAGTTCACGTTGTCCTGAGAAAAGAATTTAACATTAGCATTGCAGTTTTATAACGTGATCCTTTATAGGTAACTTTCTGTACAGGTTGGAGTCTTGCGTTACACATGCTCATGCTTCATTGAAATGCTCGTGAGGAAAAGGCAAAGACATTGGACATGTCTGAACTTCCTGTTGAAAAAGAGCAGTATAGGGAAACCATTTCTTATGAGGTAATTAGCTGCAGAGTCGCTCACACTAACATGTAAGCCTGGAGGTGTTTTGCGCTAATTAACATGATCTTGAGTGTTCGAACTGGACAGTGAAGAGACGGTAATTTCTCACCAAATGGTGGTTTGGTCTTGCGACCCAAAAACTGATGGTGGTATGGTGTAAGAGGTAAAACTCCAACACCATGAAGAGGAAATGCTGTACAGTATGTGTGGATTTACTGGCAGGTGGCTGTGAACAACATGTGCACAGAAAATCTCTGAATCAACAAGTCTTAATTAATTAGTTTATTTAATCACTTGTACAGTGACTATGCACGCGGGTAAAAAAATCAATAAAAAAAAAGTGTTTGCCATGGTGCCTCTTCCTAGGTGTCCACATCTCAGAGACACAATAACATATCACTACTAGTTTTAAAAAAAAAGTGCAACAGCGTCTTTACTTCCTGAGAAGACTGAAGTGTCCACAGATTTACTTTTTTTTTTTTTTTTTTTTATCATGGCACCAGCAACCTGACCAACTCCATCACCATCTAATATGGCAGGTCCAGGGTTTTAGAAAGGATCAACTACCAGCTATTAAACACCTTCTACATCATCAACTACCAGCTATTAAACACCTTCTACATCATCAACTACCAGCTATTAAACACCTTCGCCACAGCACACAGTGTCGCCAGAGACTCCTCCCACATCAGGTCATAAACTTTTTGACCTCCTTTCATCCAAGAGAAGGTACAGGAACATTCACACCAGAACCAGCAGGGTCAGGTCCAGCCTCTTTCCCACAACTTATACAAACCTTAATATGCCAACATTGCACTGATGCACAGTATATGCACTACTGTTGGCACTACTAGTAGATGCTAAACTCACTTGAACTTTCTTCAAAATGCTCTGTCATTTTTGATCATTGGAATCTGTAAATGTTTTTTTTTTAAACATCGTTCTTCCGTAAACTAAAGAAAATAAATGGAGTGCGCTTTCAATCATCCGAGGACTGAAAACGACTTCATGGCACGCTGTTACAGGAAAACAATGAACAATATGTGCAATGGTGAAATGTGCCTAAGATTAACACCCAAACAATTCCAGTTTACACATTATGTGTAGGAGTGTTTTATTCCTCTTCTACCACACAGAAACCTTCCATCAGTTTATATCTTAACTATTCTAAAAGACACATCATACATTTAATCCATCCACACAGTAGTTACAGTACATGTGCATCCTCAAAGCAATTCAGTTCCTGTTATTACTTATGTTCTAGCCTCTATAATCAGTTGTTCCCTCTCCAGGCTTTTCTTTCTTTCTTTAGCTTCAGAAGTTAACAAGATAAGCTTGTCTTGTTAAAAGAAACCTCTGCCTGTCTGTTTCTTTTCTCTCTTGTAGATTATGTCACTGTGGAAAACCTCGATTTACAGAATTCATTACCCGATCGAGTCCTCCCAAAGTATTTAAAATAAATATCTGCTTACAAAAGAGACTTCGCCATATCTAAGAGTATGTTTTTCCTGCTAAATAACATGCATAAAGGTGGTTAGCACTGTGGCCTCGCACCTCTACAGTCTGAGGCCTGCCTTGGGTTTGTGTGTTCAAAGAAATACAGATTAGGTTAATTGGCGTTTCCAAATGAATGAATTGGTGTCCCTAGTGAATGAGCTGTTAATATAAAAAGATAAAGACATAATATAAGACATAAAGTATTACAATGAGTGCATTCATATAAACCTGTGTTTTTTTGCGTCCACACACTATGGTCAGAGCTGCTGTCATAGAAAATTAATCAACACCTCTGACCAATCAGATTCAAGATGTCGACAGTGCTATGGTACTGTATAACTCAGAATCATGTCAAAAGATTCTGTAACCGACAAAGACCAACTTTCCTTTTAAAGCACAAGCTCTTTTTAAGCTCTTTGTTACATCTTGCTATTCTTTCTCTCTGTCTGTAAAAGAAGTGGGTGAGACATACAGCAGATGAAGAGAGGATAATAATCCCAGTGATTAATTGGGCTCTTGAAAAGGCCCGTTGAGTTTGTGGTGCCTGAAGGAGGAAGCTCTCAAGATCAAATGCACCCAGGTCTCTTTGATATCAAAAGCTGCTCATCCTCATACAGACCTCTTACTTCGCCTTTCTAATGCACCCTTTTAAAGGCTGTTAGCGCCAGGGGCGACTGAGAGGCACGTTTTTATCGGCTTCATTTCAACAAAAGCTCATGACCGGTGTTGAGAGCACCAAGCTTGGGGAGATTAAATGTTTGGCCCTATTTTTCTTTATACATTTACAAGGTGTGTACTTATTGACGAATAATAATGTTTGTGAAGAGGGATCGCCACAATACTGTGTAGCCTTAAAACCCAGAGCATTGTAGACATTTTTTGCATTACCATATTTTTATAAATATATATTGGGGTTAGGATTCTGTAATATAGAGTTTCATTTCCTTTTTTTCCAGGAATATGATGCATTATTCAGGAATATGGATATAAATAAAGGCAAAAAAAATTTGCAAATATACATATGATTACTTGTTTTTATTGTTGTTTCTGGCTGTTTCTATGATCAATAATAATTATTATTATAATATGTGCCTTTGGTAAGTTTGACATATTTGCGACATTCCTATATACAGTGGAACCTTGGATTATGAGTAACCTGGTTTGCGAGCGTCCCGCAAGACAAGCAAAAATTTGTAACTAATTTTTACTTGATAAACGAGCGTGATATACATCGAGTATCATGTATCATGCATGCGTTTGTTCAGTTTGCGTGCGTTACTCGTATAGTCAACATCCGTGTCCGCGTGTACTGTTTACCACAACACTGTGACCATGCGTGTCCGCATAAAGCATCTGTCATTTTGTGTTTGTATGTGTGTAGGATGACTTTCACACAGACACACACACACCCACAACAGTTTACCGAATAGAGATTCACCAGGGGGAGGGCTGTGTGTGTGTGTGTGCATGGGTGAATGCCGTCCTACACAGCAGCCCCCCCCACACCCTTCTTCCTCTCCTCTCTCTGGTCTCAGTCACTACTACCACAAGTCTTTTCAAAGGTAAAGTGCATGTTAATTTGTTTTATTTTTTGTTTATATTTTGTATTAGTTATTTTAATATGAACACTTTTGGGTTCTGGAACGAATCGTCAGATTTTTTATTATTTCTTATGAGGGAAATTCGCTTTGATATACGAGTGTTTTAATATACAAGCATGCTTCCAGAACTAATTATGATCGCAATCCAAGGTTCCACAGTACCAATATTCCAGTAAACTCACTTAATCACTCACTCACTCACTAATCTACTATACAGCTTTATCCTGTATTCAGGGTCACGGAGGCCTGGAGCCTATTCCAAGAGATGAAGCAAGGTCTACCCTGGACAGGGTGCCAATTCATCGCGGGGCACACACACACATACAGTACATGCTCACACACTCATTCACACACTATAACCAATTTGGGAATGCCAATTAACCTAATATGCAAGTCTTTGGACTGTGGAAGGAAAACCAGAGTGCCCAGAGTAAACCTACCAAGCACGGAGAGAACATGCAAAGTCGGGAATTCGAACCTGGACCCAGAAGGTTTATTCTGGTAAACCTTGCGCATATTAAAGGCAATGAAAACATTGTTTCTACATGTCATACTAGAAAACCCAAATGCACAGTTTGATGTCAGAATCTGTGCTGCTTGAAATGTCAAAGTGTCGTCTGTTTTAAGGGTCAAACACCTGCAAGATTTGATCAACAATTCGCACTGTGATCATTTCACATGTATTGCGATGCAATTTTAACTTCAACATTTAACTGTTAAATTATTAACAGTTTATTATTAATTGTATTATTAACTGTTTATTATTAATTGTATTTATTTAAATAGACAAAAAACAATTAATAGCATTAGAAGTGATTGCACAAAGGCAACTTACATTTCTGGTCTCATATACGTATTTGTTTCTGAATTCACTCTTGAATCACTTGGCCATCATGATGGCATGTGTGAGGTTTTTTTTATTATTATTATGTCTCTGACATTTTCTCATTTAGCGTGATGCCTGCAAGTGCTAAATATTTGTTTTGTTTTTTTAAATTAATATTTAAAAAGCACCAAATTAGCCATTCCTGGTCATCAAAACCACACACACACACACCAAAATAGAAATATAGAAAAAAAAATCACTAAACCAACGACAACAAAAGAAATTCTTAATATAATTGTTAATATTTTATTATTAAAGCTGCACTTTGAATCTATCTGTCATCCAGCAAGTGTTTCATAAGCAATCCGGTGGAAAGCAGACAGCAACCAGCAACCTTTTTCCTCCTCATTTTGGAGTATCTAAACATGAATGGGGTCAAAATGAAAAATGACTCTTCTTACTGAGTAAACAAATATAAATAAAAAATATCGTATGTATTTTTAGGATGTTCTCCAGTCCACAATGTAACGTAATGCTACATTCAATCACGCTGCATTCAAAGCTGTTCAAATTCTCATTTCCTGCCTCCAAAGCTACAGCAAAGACAAAAAAAAAAAAAAAAAACTTCCACAAAAGCAGATTTGCACCAGTCTTTCGTTCATCTACATAACTACTACTAATAATAAACAGTTTAGAGACTAAGCTAAGTTAATTAGTTAGCCGTAACAAGTTAGAAATTATCCAAGATTTGTTTTGAGTGTTGGTTAAACCATTTAAACCATTAGTGTGATTTTTCTATATAGAGTAGAAACACATTATTAAATTTTCACATACAAGTACAATTATAGAATCTGAACAACCTCAACAGTCTCCAATACAGTACAAAAAAACACAGCTTGTCACACCATAAAAATGCAAATTAGGATTATGTGGTTCATATTTGCATTACAAATTAATATCTGAATAACCGTTAAAAGAATTACCATTATTAGAATGAGTGCATTGATATAAACCTATACAACACCCAGACTCTCTATTGTTTCCAGGTTGAGCTTCTTTTTTTTTTTTTTTCACCTGAAAAGTGCTGTTTAATACCTGCAAATGTTTCATGACTATTAGATCAGGTGAAGTATGAATGAAGCTGCACCACAGTCAGATGTGTAAGAGAAAGAGATCAGCTCAATATAAGGGCAGTTACATCAATACACTAAAAAGTGTTTCCTGAGACACTAACCGCTGCCAAAAAATCAATGTGACACCTTTGTTAAAAAGTCTCCTCAAACCTATTTTGTGTGCTGCAGAGGTTCATCTCCCTGCTATGCTCCTGTCGTCTCTCATTATACTTCGGTTCTTTCGGACACTAGATGAAGCTCGACTACTGACGGCTTCCACATGGTGTAATACAGCAAAAGTCTTTTGGGGTGTCAATCAACTGGAAATTGTGAGTGGACAAAATCTGAGAAGGTACAGTAGTTGTTCTCTCTCTCTCTCTCACACACACACACACACACAAACTCACACTCTCTCTCTCTCACACACACACACAGACACATTATTCAGATGCTAGCATGAAGTGAGAAAACCAGAAGAAGTGAAATCCTCCAGGGGAAATGTGCAAAACGCAGCCTTAACAATTACAAACTGCTGAGTAATGCTAAATCACAGCTGCTAATGGGTGTTTGTAGTCCAATCTGTAGAATGCTTAGCAACACTAGCTAAGATAGCCAACTATGTAAATGAAGCGAAGAGCTAGCATTGTACTTCAACATCTTTTTTGCTAGCTATCTGTGTAGTTATCTGCCAACTAATACTTTTTTTTTTCACTTTGTAAACTAGTGGTCAGTTACACTAGCATGTTAGATAAAGCTATTTTACTGATTAACAAAACTGGAGAAAACCCAAACGAAATAAATAAGGTTGCATAAAAGGTTAAAATGTGTTATTAACTCTTAGAACTATATTTGCTTGTAAGTTAGGCAACATTATTTAAAGCTTTAGTAGACATGTTTGTTATCACTATCTGATACATTGTTAGGCTTCAATCTAACACCCAAGTATGATACTAGCTAACATTAGAGCTAATTTTCTTCATGCCATTAGTAGAACTAGCACGTGTGCTAGCAATGTATTTAACACTAGATAAATATTTTTGTGATATTAATTAAAACAAATAACCAGGTTTTGTTACAAGCTGACAAGTTAATTACATTATCAAGTTATTTAAACCAGTGATGAGGTCTGCTAGCCAGGTAACTAATCTTGAGTAAATGATTAGCAGCAACTATAGTAGGCTAGTCTCCTAGCATGGTATTTAAACAAGTATTAGCAAGCTGTTTCAGTCAGCTATTAAAACCTGGAGCCATGCTTACAAATAGCAATTAGTCAGTCAGGAATTAGAAATAGTGGGCAGGTTTGCTAGCAAGATATTTAACTTTAGGTAAAATAGTGTATCACAGAACTAAAGCTATATGCCTAGCTTTAAGCTAGAAAGTTAGAACCATTAGGTAAAATATTTCAGATGCATCAAATTAAAACCATAATCAAGGTTTACTATACATAGCTAATATTTCATTAGTAATTAGAACTAGCAAATTGCTAGCAAGGTGTTTATATCTATTTATTATTAGGTACTAGATTTTACGTTCTAATTAACCTAGTAGCTGTGTACATCAGTATTATTAATGCTGGCTAAAATACAGCTTATAGTTTGAGTTTGCTAAAACATATATGCTATTAAATAAATGGTTTAAAATGCAATTAAATTTAACAGCCAAGTACACTAGCAAAAGAACTTAAATTAGGTCAATGAAAAACCTAGCTAAATATCTTATAAAGTAATACTATTTTTTTTATTTATTAAAAAGCACCTAGTTTGTGCCATGTTTGTTAACAAAGTAGCTAATATTAAATAAAAAAAATACTAACTAGTTCAGTATTTTGAACTACCTGTTTTAGGTATATTGCAAAGTAGCATCTGCGTATATTACTAAGCTAGCTAATATTTGATAAATGGACTTGTTTGGTAATACTAACAATGAAGTAATTGATATGTGAATATAAAAGAGGTTTTCCTTCTCGTTTGCTATCGCCAGGACACATTTCATCCCGTTTACATTGGTGAAATCAGGATCTGCATATCCAAAGGTGTGTACATTTTATACAAGTAAACATCATGAACACATTTTAAGTGTGCACGTGTAGACACTGTTTAACACTCCAGCAACAACACTTCACACTCTTCGCATTCTCCACCAGTCGGCCAATTTCCTTAATCCTCAGCGGGCTGTGCGGTTGAGATAAGCTCTGCATTTCAATCTGAAGCAAACTGGTACCATCTGACATCGCGCACTGCAAATTCAGCTTCATAAATCTTAAACAGGCAGAGAGGATCAGCCATCACAAGCATCCAAAGACTGCAAAATGACAAGATAATCCTCACACACTTATTTCCTCTTTAACCTTAAAACCCCACATGGCCAACTGTTTCCAAGGGGAGCTACACTCTGCGGTGATTTGCGTGATCAGAATATTATGTAAGTGGTTTGAGAGACTGCTGTGAATGAAGCGCTGGATTGGTTTATTTAGGGAAAAATACGAGAGGTCTTCAAGTCAAACCGGGACATTTGATTGTCCAGAAGACAGTTATGAGAGTAAGAACTCTGTTGCTTTCTCTATATAATCCCCTGCTACACTAATGCACTTATCCCAGCGATTCACTAGTGCTTGGATAGCATCAAGGTAGTAAGTTTTTTCAGTAAGGTGCAGCCAGTATACAGTACACCTGCCTTGCCTATTTCACATCTGAAACATTGGCCTTCCAGAAACTCTTTTAACGTTGTTTCCAAACATGTGGAAATGGCTTGGAGGAAGTCAGGAATGTACAGGGGATGTGGCAATAACTGCCCATATTCAAGACCATAGTGAAATTAAAGCCAGATCTAAATGAGATGCATGAAACACAAATGCGAAATATTATAGTTTTATTGAACATATCAAAAATCCTTAATTAACAGCATACAGTGATGAGCCCCAACAAACACCACCTGAGACCAGTCAGTGTCCATACTGACCTCTGTCCACCACAACATTAAAACCAGCAGGTTAACAATATAAAAAATATTACAGTTTACTATTACCACTAATCTGTAAATCAATCCTATGTGGAAAAATAAATACATACATGGAATAAACTTAAATGTGTAAAATACAATATACAGTTTTCATTGTGTAATGCATTTTAAATTTACACAATACAGTGGAACCTTGGATTACGAGCATTATTCGTTCCGGAAGTGGGATCAGATATAAAAACACTTGTAAATCAAAGCGAATTATCCCAAAAGAAATAATGGGAACTCAAATTATATGTTCCACAGCCCAAAAAATAACACAAATTAACCTGCACTTTACTTAAAAAAGTAAAAATAAAGAGACAAGTGTTTCCGTTTATGCGCGCAGGCGCTGTGTATATGTGGGAAGCTAAAGTAAGAGGAGAGGTGGAATGAGCCTCTCGCCTCTCCCCTCTTCTCGTCTTACTCTTCCTAAACAAGAAGCTTATATGTGGTACATGATACGTAAACCAAGACTTGCTCATTTTTCAAGTCAGAATTTATTAAAAATCTTTGCTCGTCTTGCAGAACACTCGCAAACCGCATTACTCTCAAACCGAGGTTCCACTGTGACAATCATCCTGTAAAAAGAATCAGTCAAAAAGGAGATGAAATGTTTAAAGGGAAATTTGGTTGCTTGCTGTATGTAAGGGCTACAGGAACAGGTCTGGAAAAGTTTTTTCTCACCAGCTACATCAGTCTTCTCTTGTGGTGGATGTCCAACAAGTTTGTCCAAAGTCGGCAACTCCTTAAGTTGCTAAAAAAAAAAATATATATATATATATATATATATATATATATATATATATATATATACATACAAACATACTCAGGAATTATTAGGAACACCTGTTCAATTTCTCATTAATGCAATTATCTAATCAACCAATCACATGGCAGTTGCTTCAATGCATTTAGCAGTATGGTCCTGGTCAAGACAATCTCCTGAACTCCAAACTGAATGTCAGAATGGGAAAGAAAGGTGATTTAAACAATTTTGAGCGTGGCATGGTTGTTGGTGCCAGACGGGCCGTTCTGAGTATTTCACAATCTGCTGGGATTTTCGCGCACAACCATTTGTAGGGTTTACAAAGAATGGAATGAAAAGGGAAAACATCCAGTACGCGGCAGTCCTGTGGGTGAAAATGCCTTGCTGATGCTAGAGGTCAGAGGAGAATGGGCCGACTGATTCAAGCTGATAGAAGAGCAAGTTTGACTGAAATAACCACTCGTTACAACCGAGGTATGCAGCAAAGCATTTGTAGAGGCTACAATTTGCACGGGCTCACCAAAATTGGACAGTTGAAGACTGGAAAAATGTTGCCTGGAGTCTCGATTTCTGTTGAGACATTCAAATGGTAGAGTCAGAATTTGGCGTAAACAGAATGAGAACATGGATCCATCATGCCTTGTTACCACTGTGCAAGCTGCTGCTGGTGGTGGTGTAATGGTGTGGGGGATCTTTTCTTGGCACACTTTAGACCCCTTAGTGCCAATTGGGTATCGTTTAAATGCCACGGCCTACCTGAGCATTGTTTCTGACCATGTCCATCCCTTTATGACCACCATGTACCCATCCTCTGATGGCTACTTCCAGCAGGATAATGCACCATGTCACAAAGCTCGAATCATTTCAAATTGGTTTCTTGAACATGACAATGAGTTCACTGTACTAAAATGGCCCCCACAGTCACCAGATCTCAACCCAATAGAGCATCTTTGAGATGTGGTGGAACTGGAGCTTTACGCTCCCACAAATCTCCATCAACTGCAAGATGCTCTCCTATCAATATGGGCCAACGTTTCTAAAGAATGCTTTCAGCACCTTGTTGAATCAATGCCACGTAGAATTAAGGCAGTTCTGAAGGCGAAAGGGGGTCAAACACCATATATATATATATATATATATATATATATATATATATATATATATATATATAAATCTCAAAAAACATTTGAGATTTACTGTATCAAAACACGAAGGTTGAGAGGTGGGCTTGAGCTTGTTTGTGAACTAGTGTTTACCTGACTGATGATGTGATGCTGATGTAAAATCTGGAACATTCTCCTACAGTTTCTTTGTTGAGATTCTTTGTTCTCCTTGAAGGTTTCTGAGGTGGCATGCTCCTGAAAAGTAAAATGTACTGTATATAATTACCAACATACAGTAACCTTTCCACAAACAAACATATTGGTCTTTATTTATAGAATATAATTAACTGATGTCTCTAAAGTTACATGTTCTGGTAACTACTGTTAAACCCTGAACACTCTATAATAAAACTACTGGGCTGCAAAAACTGATCATGCAGTAACATTAACTTACTATTTAAAAAAAGTAAAAGGTACCTTAATATGTCAAACCACACTGGTTAACTTAGGACATGCCTAATAATACTGCAACCAGCTGACTGAATTTTACCATAAAAAAATCAAGTCAAATAAATAAATAAAAAACTTTCAACCTCACTAGTATTAGTTACCTACTGTCGACATCCTAATCCACATGTTAAACCACCCACAGGTAGCACTCGAATTCCTTTTGCAAGTTGAGAACAAACGTAAGCTGTATAATTTTCAGCTAAAATATACTAAATGTTTTTTGACCACAAACTGACGTTTTTTAATGTTCTGACTCATTATCAAGTATAATTCTGCACTTAATTTTAAGTAAAACCCACCTTCACCGTTCGCTTTGTCTTCTTCTTCTTCATTTGATCTGCAGCAGGTAAAGTAGACGGTGGATAAATGGTGCTTGGTAAAGTGGCTTTTGCTGACGTGACACCGAGGCCTGGCGATGCCCTGCACATTCTTTAACACACTCGCCACTTAAACATTTGCAGGCTTAGAGCATGTTTTGGAAGAAATTGTGGAAAATTTTGTTTATTAGAATCTTTATGTACTGTAGGGTTGGCCATGAGAAAACTTTTTAACGTTCACTTATAAATGTATAATCAAAAATAAGTTTGGCCTTAGATGATAATTGTAGACAGAAATCACAGGTGTATTTTATTTTATGTATTGTACTGTACATGTATTTTAGCTCTTAATTAGTAAAGACATTTATATAGAATGTAAAGTAAATTTGCCATTTGCCCTTTGAGAACCCTAGCCCTTAAACCCCAAAGCTTTTTTTAGCCATTCTTAGCATTATTATAGACAAGAAATATTACAGATTTTTAAGATTACGTGTGACCATATAATAATAATAAGAAGAAGAAGAAGAAGAAGAAGAAGAAGTGAGAAGACACGTGATGAAAACCCTCTCTGTCAGCAAACTGACATATACATTATATTAAGGGCATAATACACAATAATATGAGCATTTTGTGAGTTCTACATTTCTGCATCATCAGCAGTACAATGTAAATTTTTTTAAAGTAACGATGAGTTTAATTCTACATGACCCAAATGCACAGTTTACAAGCACTGTCCACTTTATGTGCGTATCTCTGAGATTTAGAGGTGATGAGCCATATTTGAGGCACATTTGAGAAGATTAAGAAAATGGCTAAAATCTTATTTAAGTCTCAAAGACAGCTCATTTCTGTATATGTGAGTCACACACAAGACAAATATAAACTATCTCTGAGATTTTGAGGTAATGAGCCACATTTGAGACACCGTTGAAAAGATGCAGAAAACAGCTAAATCTCATTCAAGTCTCAAAGAGATTTACATGAGATCTCATCTTGGAGGTTCCTTAAACAGAGCATACCGACAAAGTAAAAGTGTGTGTATAATTCGTAAACATGCATACAGTTTCAATAATGTTTCAATAAAACAATTCTAAGTATAAATATAATGTTTTTGTCTGCATTGCAATATCCATATATGGTCCATTCATATTTTGCAATATATTAATAAATATAAGCACTAGTTTCCTATACTGTATATAGAAATTAATCATTTAATATATTGCATTATATTTCACCATATATTGCCATATATTTTATTCCGTAAGGGTGAACCAATTAACACTAGCCATCACGTAATTAGTTAAAAGAACCTGACCTGGGTGCAATGTCACATGATCTCAGTATGAATTCAATACACCTGTTAGCAATAAAAATCAGCATCTCTGTTGAAAGCTGAAAAAGCTAAATCAAGCAAATCACTGACTCCAGAAAGTCCAGGAATTAAATCAATGTTTTGCTTCAAAATAAAATCTAATATTTATTATTTAAAGCACCATTCATTTTTTTTTTTTTTTATTAAAAACTGAAACAATTTGGCACAACCACATCTCTGCCCAGACGAGACCAAAGGTCAGTGACTGCAATAAAGAAGGAAAGTGCTCTGCTTCACTTTATGGAAATGGAATCTTTTCGTCTGCTTCGTCTTCATCATCCTGACTGGTTAGATACATTCTTTACACGCACAGCAAAAGGTGCAAGCCGTTGCCATTCAGATATCCTAAAGGTAAAAGTTAGCTACTGCAAGTCAACATATTTGCTTAACTTTATCTCAGAACGTCTAGACTAGCAAGCTTCCTCAGCTCTAGCTAAAAAAAAAAAAAAAAAACTGGCTAGCCATCTTAGCTAATTATGCAAATAATGTCGGTGCAGACTCACGCAGTAGTAGCAGCTCCAGCCCGTGGTGGTGTGAGCCGTGTCTCTCATCTCCTGCACCGTGTCAGCACGCAGGTATCCGATCTCCTTCAAGCAGCCATCGTGAAACACCCTCGTACATATCCGACACGGGAAGAGATCGTCCGCTGTCCACACCTCACACACTTCACACATCTCATCATTCACTGGCTGCAAAAAGAAAAAGATGTTACTCAGGCTTGGTTTCACAACCTGCAATAAAGTGGTAACAGCTTATGTTTGCATTTTAATAGTCTCTGATTGAAGACTAAGAAAAAGTGAGCAGTAAAAGAACTTGGCACAGTTAGTCAAAGTCTTTTAACTCTGACTGCAAAGCCACAGGGGTGTTTTATATCAGACAAGGTTTTTCAATTCTACATTTTAGCCTCTAGAGCAGCATATTTGCTGTCTTGAAGATCAAACTGGCTCTAGCAAGTGTTGTTAACTTTATGCAATCTTTATGCCTGCCCATGATGCAGCTCCTATGAAAATACCAGTATCAATATTTATAGTGGTTATAAATGAGGTTTGCAATGTTGGTGATGTGTGAAGACTGTTTTGAAGTTCAGGAGTAGTTCATAGAACCAATCCCTAGTCCTTCTCATTTTTTGTAGATATTGCTATATGATGCCATTTGAAAACAAAAAAAGAAAAAAAATGTAATTAAATTAAATATTATAAATTTACATTTATTGCATTTCACATACAGTACGTACCAATGCTGTTAATCTAAAGAACCATCTGCAATCTATTCAGGATAACATTTCACTTTAAAGGTAAATTTTTACGACTGTAGGTATTGCTATAGGTAGCATGTATTGATGTATCAAACTAGCAGTATTAAAAATCCATGACCTCAACTTTTATTCTGCTCACCTTTTTGGTAGATCACATTTTGAGTCACTATATATGGAATAAAATCACTGTCGAAAATAGTTGTGTGCAAAAAAACAATTTTGCAAAACAGTGGGCGGAGCGCATGCGCCGAATCGATTCCTCTTCCCTGTCTGTGCATGTGGCCTTGATGACGTATTTCTGACAGGGGTGTAACACAATAGATTTGTTGGCGTAATTTCGCAATTCATCCGTGTAACCGTGGAGTTTTGTGTCTGTAAACGGACAGAGTTGCATATATTTCAGAGTTATAGTATATAGTTCAGTATATATTGTACTGTAACAAACACCAAAATCTCGTAACATGGCCGTAGATTTTGAAATCCATACACTTTTACATTGAATAAAATGTGTTGAACTTAACATGCTTGAGCCATCTCTACCAATTGGTTGAGGTGTCTTTAAATAATATGCCTTGTCAATTACTTTGTGGCAAAGCATGAAAAATTAGGTGGATTTAATATCCAAAAACATTTGTTGTTTCACCTCCACACAAAAAGTACAGTAGCAATTTTGTTGAACTTTTTCTGATTTGTAAATATATCAAAACATGCACCATGAAGCGACATCTCAACTGTTTGGAAGAGGTCTACTTCCTAGAAAACATTGTTATTATTATTGCCCCAAGGGCCATAATTATTGTATGGTTCATCCAGTCCACTTACAGTATAAAGCCAGTGGGACATGAATGCAGTCAAACCGTGTCTTATATAGGAATATCAAAGATTCATAGGGAACGGAATATCCAGAAATGGGGTCAGATTGCAGTCAACGTTATTACTGGGTCATGTGTACTTGAACTGCATTCATCAGATCAGCCGAGGTAAAGAGAAAAACAACAACAATATAGTGTTTACTGTAATCTGCGAAGAAATAAAAATAGAGGCTATAGAAAGAGACTGCAGTTTGCATTCTGTAATATAACCCATCTTTCTCAGGCCACTGGATAATAAAACCAAATAGCTGATTTATTTCTGAATTTAAAGGAGCTGGGGAGCAGTTTAGTCTGGCAACTTGAACCTCACATGAACTTGAATTTCCATAATCGAACTTTGGTAATTACTCCATTACCCCCTTCCATTTCCAAGGTTTAAATATAGCACCAATTTCCCTTGCACCATTAGTGTAGGTACACTGGCGTAGCTTGCTCAGGACGGCATGAAATCCCATATTCATGCCCTCGAGAAGTTTTATGAAATGCAATAAAGTGTTTTCCTGCAGAACCTCACACACCGTTGTGGTTAAGTGCAATAAATAATAAAACGGCATGTGTTCTGCCTAGTCAACCACGACTGTTATTTTATTCCCCAACACAATAAACTCGGAAATACAGGTACTTGTTTGGTAATTTTTCCTGCGCTCTTCATGGCAGAGCTGCACGACCGCGTTAATGTCAGGCTAATCAGCATTGCAATTAGCCTCCCACCAAACACCCTGAACCCCTTTGTAATCTCAGCACTTACAACAGTGTCTCTGTGCTCCATTTCCCATACCAAACAGTCGATGTGTTTAAGACGCTGATAAAAAAGATCAGGCCTTTTCGCAGCAGTGCACAGGAGGGCAGGCAAGTATAAAGGGACACGAGTGCCAGTCGGGCCTCCCACGGGTGCCGTCAGTGAAACGGAGCAGGATCTCACGGTATGAATGTGATGAGGAGGTGTGATGTGTTTTCTTTCTCAATCTGGTGGGATTCAAGTTGGCAAAAAAAAAAAAAAACGCCTAGATCTCACCTTAGCAAAGTTGTCCTCGCTCTTCAGCCCACCTTCGGTAAGGTGGAAGGAAACATCCTGGCACAGTCATTAGCCAGGTTGGAGATGACAATAGAAAATGACCAATCAGATGTTTTTACCCATTATATTAAAATGTTAGGGCTTTTATTTATATATATATATATATATAGTATGAAGTTAAAAAATTGATTGCTAATTAGAGGTCGCGAATGAAGCCTCATTATCTGCATCCTCTATCTATATTTTCCTGGTGATATTTAGGTAATTTGTTTCGTTAGTTTCCTTTTTGTAAATTCCCTTAACATGAAATCTGCTGAACCTAGACATCTCTAACAGCTGATTTTCTCCAACTGGCTGTCATTTCTAGATTTCGAAAAACAGCTCGTTTCCGGGCTTTCCTGTTGTTTCACACCAACACTAACATTCATGCTATTACACCAAACATTCCCTGACTGTAATTCTATCCTCTTGCAATCTGTTTCATAACGAATCCAATCCAATCGCTTCCAGCTCTCCAACCCGAGTGCTCGACTTCTTTATCGCAGGCTTCATAAAACCCCTCACTGCAAACAGTCGCTGACTAAAAGGAGTCCCACCACTCTCCTCTTCTGGTTGTTCAGTGAGAGAGCGGCTCCGTAAACAAAGCCACACTGTAGAGAGTCCTCATCCGCCAGTGTGGAACCGGTGACCCCGCTGCTGTCAGCCTTAATCACCTGAATTAATCAGCTCGGATCTGGACGCTTACAGAATTCGTCTCTTCTCTTCAGCTTTCAGCTTTCTCACCCAGTTTGGGCCCTTTGACAACCCACCCACCACCGGCCTGCTGCCAAATGCACCAACTCAATCACATGCACAGTTTCTCCCTCTGCTTATGGCTCCTGTGACAAGTTCCCCTTTAAAACTGAGCCAGAACTAACATTCCCAATTCACAAAGACTGGAGAATTCTAAGCATACTCACACTGACCTCCAGGACTGAACCCCAGCATTAGCATTGCGGCCACACTATATCAGTAGAACAGTTTTATTAGATGGATAGTTGGATGGACAAATAGACTTTGTTAATCCCTGAGGAAAGGTTGTTATGACGACCTGCATTATACTGAGTAGGTTTCACCTTTTGCCACCATTACAGTGATGCACTTTGTGTGTGTTCTGACACAACCAGCATTAACCTTTTTATCAGTTTTGATAAAAAATCTTGAATCTCTTCAAGATTGGACTGCACAAGCCAGACTTCACTCCCCATGTGCATCCTCTATCTATCACAATTTGGCCCTTGTCAATGTCACTCAAATCTTTACGCTCTTGCTTATTTTTTTCTGCTTCCAATACATCAACTTCAGGGAAAAATGTTCACGTGCTGCCTAATATATCCCACCCACTTCCATTCGCCACTGTAACAAAATACTGAAAATGTAGCTACTGTGAGAAGGTCCAGATTGTGATGGCTAGACAACCAGGTCAGAGCAACTCCACAACTGCACCTCTTGTGTGATGTTCCCAGGCAGCATTGGTCAGGACGTACCAAACCAATTCTTGGAGTTTGTCAGAATTAGTGGGTTTTTGTTTGTCCACCCGCCTCTTGAGGATTGACCACAAGTTCTCAATGGGATTAAGATCTGGGGAGTTTCCAGGCCATGGACCCAAAATTTCAATGTTTTGGTCCCCAAGCCACTTAGTTCTCACTTTTGCCTTATGGCACGGTGCTCCATCGTGCTGGAAAATGCATTGTTCTTCACAAAACTGTTGTTGGATTGTTGGAAGAAGTTGCTGTTGGAGGGTGTTTTGGTACCATTCTTTATTCATGGCTGTGTTTTTGGGCAAAATTGTGAGTGAGCCCACTCCCTTGGATGAGAAGCAACCCCACACATGAATGGTCTCAGGATGCTTTACTGTTGGCATGACACAGGACTGATGGTAGCGTCACCTTTTCTTCTCCGGACGAGCCTTTTTCCAGATGCCCCAAACAATCGGAAAGAGGCTTCATCCGAGAATATGACTTTGCCCCAGTCCTCAGCAGTCCATTCGCCATACTTTTTGCAGAAGATCAATCTGTCCCTGATGTTTTTGGAGAAGTGGCTTCTTTGCTGCCCTTCTTGACACCAGGCCATCTTCCAAAAGTCTTGGCCTCACTGTGCGTGCAGATGCGCTCACACCTGCCTGCTGCCATTCCTGAGCAGCTCTGCACTGGTGGCACTCTGATCCCGCAGCTGAATCTTCTTTAGGAGACGATCCTGGCGCTTACTGGACTTTCTTGGACGCCCTGAAGCCTTCTTAACAAGAATTGAACCTCTTTCCTTGAAGTTCTTGATGATCCTATAAATTGTTGATTTAGGTGCAATCTTAGTAGCCACAATATCTTTGCCTGTGAAGCCATTTTTATGCAACGCAATGATGGCTGCACGCGTTTCTTTGCAGGTCACCATGGTTAACAATGAAAGAACAATGATTTCAAGCATCACCCTCCTTTTAACATGTCAATTCTGCCATTCTAACCCAATCAGCCTGACATAATGATCTCCTTGTGCTCGTCAACATTCTCACCTGAGTTAACAAGACGATTACTGAAATGATCTCAGCAGGTCCTTTAATGACAGCAATGACAGCAACTTTTCCAATTTCCAATATTTATGTAATTCTCAAAACTTTTGGCCATGACTGTACATACATAGTGTATCTATGTATAATGGAAAATGAGGATTAACCATTTTTTCCCTCCTAATTGGCCAGACCACCTTAACAATGACTGACAGGCCAGTATTTAATGTCTCCTTTACAGTAAATAACAGGTCAATAGCCTCTGCCTCATTCTG
Source organism: Clarias magur (assembly GCA_013621035.1). NCBI lineage: Eukaryota > Metazoa > Chordata > Actinopteri > Siluriformes > Clariidae > Clarias > Clarias magur. The sequence continues at coordinate 738,212 of QNUK01000225.1, read as the reverse complement.
ACACACTGACAGGCCATATCTTCCTAAAGCTACACCTTCCTTATAGTAACTATTAGTTTTGGTTTTTTTTTGGAGTATCTTCTTACATTTCCCCTAGATGGTGTTAAATTTCCCAGGCTGCTCTTCTTTTCACAGCCCCCCCCCCCTCCTCCTCCTCATCCCTTATATGGCAATCCATCCTGTGGCTCGAGGGAACCCTTTTGTTTTGTCATGATTCTATAGAATGGCTTTGATTGTAGACTCAAGAAATAGATTTGTGACTAAAATAAAGACAAAATTCAACATTCATCATGTGTGAGTGTGTTTGTGTTTGTGCGTGACTGACGGTCGACAAGTGTGTCGGAGAGAACCGGTAAGCATATCGAGGAGCGGCGGGAAACGTCAAGCAATCTTCCCCTTAAATTTAACTCAACAGTATTAATTATATCATTACCTGATTCATTAGGCCATAGCAAGGTAATTTATAAGCCATGGAGTTGTGTCGTAAATATCGAGTCTTGTGCAACAGTAAGCCTTCCCTAGGTACACAGAGTCTACATCCATCTTAAGAAAACAGGCACACACTGGTGTTTTTGGTTGATGTTAGAATAACATGAGCAGTGACAGCTGAGTGTGGGGAGAAAGAGAGGTCTTATTTGTAAAGGTGTGATATGAATCACCAGCTCTTGTCAGATACCTGTGGACTTTGTGGACTAGGTGACATTTACGCAGGTTAAGAGAGGCATGAGTCTGTCAGGAGCGTTTTTGTGTGAAAAGGACGAAATGAAAATCTGTGATTGTTGCCATGGTACCCATTCAGTATCGACAGGGCCTGTGTTTGGGTTGTGATGTTGTGGGACGTAGGGTGAGTTATTATCAAAAAAAATGCTTAAATGCAAAGTTGTCTATAGGGTTCGTGGTTTAAAAAGTGCAACTAGAGGGGACAAAAAGCAGAAAGTTAAATTTATGTGGTTTAAACAACCCAAAATGAAGTCATTCATCACTACAGATTACACTTCAGCAGTACAGTCGTACCTGCTCTCTCTGCCCAAGCTCGATCTGTATGGGCTGATCGTCATTCGGCTGCCTCTTCGGCCTGATAAACGCGGGTGGCGTGAGCTGATGCACTTTATTTAACTCCTCTGGTTCTACTCCTTTCCCATCCCGTAAGCGACCCCAGGCCTCCTGATTGGCTTTGTTCTCCTCTGTAGGTAGAGCAGTGGAAGGCCCAGGCTTCCCATCCTCCTCTTTTCTCCCAGACTCCTCAGACTCTGGCTGGTTTGGAGCCTCATCTTTGCGTTCCGAGTTGTTATGAGCTTGAGTGACAATCGGCTGGTTCTTCAGACCTTCACGGAAAGCTGAGACGACCGCATTGCATTTCTGAACCTTCTCCACCTGCTGCTTTTTGGACATCAGAACACCCATGGCTGTAATAACACAGAGAGAGAAATGGAGATGGATTAGAGGCATGGTGCCTTTACGTACTGTAGATGAGAATGGGTTTGGTTATCTCCTGTAGTGTATCTGGTACAAGACGGGTGCAGCACCTTTAAAATGCGTGCTTTATGCTTTGTAATGAAGGCTGTGGTTAAAAATTTGAATAAAGCTGGAGAGAAAGTTAGTTTCAAATTCTGTTCTCTTCCTAACTGCATACTTCCTTGGAGCTTCCTTTGACTTGCCCGCACACAAGCTAGCTTTTTTTCTCAGTAGTCTGATGGTTAGTCATGTCAGTGCATTCGGTTGGGCTGGGAAATAAATCTATTTTCGCCCTCTGACTGTAACAAATGAATAATTTTCAAAAGACAGCACTCGACACGGTTTAGGGTTCGATCCTTGCCTCTGGGCTATGTACATGGAATTTGCATGTTCTCCCTGCGCTTGATGGTTTTTCTCCCGCAGTCTACAAACATGCACTGTAGGCTGACTGACATTTCCAAACTGCCTGTAGTGTGTGTATGACTGAGTGAGTGAGTGAGTGCGTGGGTCCTTAACAACATAACGTCCCCTTACGGCAGTGACCGATGGCGAGAAGTCATGGGTCATGACAGCTATCATTTGTCATAACGGCTTAGGTGCGTTAATGGACTTTTAAAAAGTGACAATTCAGACAGTCATCAGTTAAACATCCAGTTTCGATACTAGCGGAAGTCTACTGCCTTTAAATTTAATACTCTTTAATGGTTATTCCTGTATATGTGCATTACTTATTAATACTGAATGAACGAGCATATGGAATGTCACTTGGGGTCCCCAGCAATTCACCTTCATTTCTGATCAGCGAGGAGGAACAAAAAACTCACAGGTTCCCTACACCTCTGTGTGATGCTTACTGCAGCTGTATGAGCGGCGTTCAAGTCAAACCGGGACTTGTGTGGGGCGAAAACATAAAACTGTTTGATTGCAGTTGTTGCTTTGAACATTCAGCGAGTGGAACACCTGATCCATGAAAAATGACAGACAACATGTGTGAACCTACGTGTGTACACACAATCATCCACCAGCACAACTCGCACATTACAGGAACTCAACTGGGACTTATTGCAACATCCCCTTGTACAGGCAAGCCATTTCCACATGTTTGGCCATTAAAGGAGTTCCTGGGAGGCCAGTGTTTTGGAAGAGACGCAGGCAGTCCGTTTACGTCCCCACCCGACAGTTACTGAGAAAGCTTTCTACCTTGCGTAAGTGTAGCAGGGGATTATATGGAGAAAGAAACTGATGTTATTCTGTTATTCTGCGCAGTCAAAAGTCCCGGTTTGATTTGAACGCCCCTCGAAAACCTTACCTGTGAGATAAAGAGCTACGCGTTTGGCTTTCAACAGAATCAATCCCTAATGATTAGCATGAGAAGGTTCAGTAAAAACTGAACTGATGGGTGTCAGTCAAAGGAGAAAACGGTTGTAATGTTTTAAAAGACTGACAGCAATGAACATGAGACACATGAAGTACGTGAAGTGCATTAGCATACTCCGATTAGCGAGCAGAAGAAAAAAAAAACGTCAAAACATCAATCACGTCTGGACAGTGGTGAAGGCTTAGGGATTAGCGTCTGTCAGATGAATGTGAAGTTAATTAATAAAGCTGCAAACAAGAGCCACAATAGAGATTTCACTCACTATTAGCATCTGGCTGACAGTCTGACAGTTTTACACTGGGTGAATTTATTAGTTTCCATTGATTACGCATGACCTTTTCTGAATAAGGAGCTCTCTGCTATGTGAAATACTCATGAAGCAAAATAATACTGAACAAGGACAATTAAGCAAAAATATGTCATATATATATATATATATATATATATATATATATATATATATATATATATATATATATATATTTCTCAGGATTTCTGTTAAACATACATATTCATTGATCTCATAGCTATTTATTTTTTTTCAATGAAAGGTCAATGGAGAAAATGAATGGGAGGCGAACTGCTCAGCTCTGTAAAATCTGCATGCACACACACACACACACACACAAATTCCAAATATCACATTGCATGCGTTATTACTAAAATTAGAAATCTCAAAACATGCCATGGGGCAGTGAAAAGCTTCCTAATGAACGAACGGCAAAAGAAACTCCAGACTTAATGATGCGTGACGCCATTTAATTTGACTATTTATACTAATAATCACAATAATGGAAAGTGTATTCTCATATACGAATTTTATCCTGAGCAAGAGTCAACTACTTTTTAACCATATATAACCTCTTATAACAATAAAATGCTGAGACTCTAGAAATGGGTTTGAGGCCGAGATTAGAAGAAACTGCAAGCTTATCTGTCAGAAGAACAATTAGAATTCAATTTATTCAATTTGAATGGAATCACAGTCGACGTTTTAAAGGGATTTTAAACATTCTTAAGCCTGTAATTCAACAGTTTCTGATATATTCCGGGGTGTAGAGGCCTGGAAAATCTCGTCCTTTTATTTTCCACTTTCACGATACTACAGCTTTAGCACTGACAAATACTTTGTTTCAGACATTTAATAAATTCTCCCTATGGCTGGTGGGATTCCTCTGAGTAATCCGGTTTCCTCCGACAATCCAAAGACATGCAGAGTAGGCTAAAACATCTCAGATTTGCCTGTAGTGTGTCAATGAGTGTGTGAGTGAATTGGATTGGCATCCAGTTCAGGACCTTGTGCCCGAAGTCTCCTGGAATAGGCTCTAAGCTTGCCGTGAGACTGTCCAAGATAAGTGATTTTATATATACAGCATGTGAATGAATGAATGAATTAAATTATGCTTTCATTTAGTGGAGACTGGAAAGCAATCGTCTGGATGTTAGCCCTTAAATAAGGAATAAAACACATCTGGACAAAAGCTGGCAACAGTGTAGCGTGATGAAGCTACTTTTACTTCCCTAAGGCTTAACAGCTTGTGTTTTATTCCTCCTATACCACCTGATTTGTACCAGCGATTACAATTCATTCCGTTATTCATCTTCATTAAGGATGTTCAAGTCAAAGGACACCAGGACTTTTGGTTGTGCAGAATAACAGAACACAGCTCTGAGAGTTAAAAACTCCCTTTATTTCTCTATACAGTATAATCCCCTGCGACACTAATGCACTTGTCCCAGTGTTTCACTAGTGCTTGGACACCATCAATGTAGAAAGTTTACTCTGTATGCCGGGGCCATGATCGGACTACCTGCGTCACGTCTGAAACACTAGCCCCCCAGGAACTCCTTTAATAACCCAAACATGTGGAAACGGGTTAGAATGAGGTCAGTCCGTGGTGTAAAGTGGTGCGGCAGGCTGTATCGGGTCATGCATTTTCCTGGGGAAAAAAAAAAACATTGCTTATTAAATGTAAGGGCCGTTAAATTATAGAGAAGCCAAAGTAGGTTTTACTCTCATAACTGTTCTGTTATTTTTCACAATTCAAAGTCCCGGTTTGACTTGAACGCCCCTTTTATCATTAGTTGTTATTCCTCTGCTGTATATTTCCCTCACACTCTTCAATGTCCTCAGCCTGTTTTTCCCCCCACACAGCCGTCTTCTAGCATCATGCTGGTCAGCACTGCTATATCAGCCTTCTCCCTGAGGATGGAGTCGTGTGGAGTAACTGTAATTACCAGCAAAGGTGGGAAAAGCACTCAGAAACTTCAAGGCTGTGTGTGATTCTGTGACAAACAATCCACAGAAGTAACTAACCCTCAACCTCAAAAAAACCCAAAATACACACACACACACACACACACACACACACACACACACACACACACACACTTCAATGGGAGTTTGTTTGAGCTGAAGCTGCTGAATTAATATGTTTGTTTTAGAATTGCTATGGGATTTATATCCAGACCGCAGGAAAATCATGATGTTTACAACTAGTTCTTCTACAAAAACAACATAATCAACAGCAAATCCTTGGAATTCAGAACTGCAAAATAACACAAAAGATAAAAATTACAATAACAGCTATGTTAATAACCCCAGTAAAACAAAAATAATCGTAATTAAAAGCATAGAAACATTACTATAACATTATAAAGTAAATGAATAAAGAAATAAGAAGAAAATAACAATAGCAACCATAAAAAACACAGACTCATAAATGACAACAGCATCAACAACAACAACAACAATAAAAACAGAAATGAAAAAAGCAATAACAAACATAAACAACAACAACAACAACAACAGACACAAAGATGACATAAACCATGGCAACACAAATATGGGAAGCAGTAGAGCATAACATGACAATATCAACAATGACAAAAACAACAACTATAAAAGCAACAATGAAAAGGACAAATGCAAATAGCAACAACAAAGAGCAATAAGAAACATTCAAAAAGAAAGTGAGAGTAAAAACAATAACAACAGCAATAAAAACGGACAACAAAACAAACGGAAAGAAATCATGACAATAAAATGATGAACAAAAATAAAAACCTAAACAAAAAAACAGAAGAATAAATAAATAAATAAATAAATCAGCAAAAAACACACACAAACAAAAGCAGTAATTAAATGACTGGTATAACAACTGAAAATAAATAAGTAACTACTAAATGAATAAACAGAAAAAAGGGAAAATGAGACTAACACTAAAATAATTGCTGTAAACAGAAAGCATCCTAAACAATTTATATTAACCTTTCTGAAAAGAAACTTTTGGCTCACATGTTCAGGCCTAACTATGACCCTGAGTATACAGTATGATATCATACTTCCACTTATAAGTGATTTGTAAAGAGATTTGATTCATCTTTTCTAAAAAAGGAAGGGGCGATGTGGACGAAGGATGAAAAAAAACAAAAACCCAGGAAGTCTAAATTTATGCCAGACTCTTGATTCCCGAACTGAATTATGTTTCTATCTAAAGGTTCCTCCTTCGCTTATTCTTAGCATTCTTTACTGGCAGACGGAAGCGAACCTTCTGCATCTAAGCTATGAATTTTAAACGGCAGATCTAATTATTTTCTCTTTTGCTGTGAAATTTTTTGCAATTGTATCCATCAGCGCCATCAGGTAAACTGATAATGCGGATTGAATAACGCGCATTTGTAAACAAAAACGCTTCTTCCTGAATGGAAACCGAGACCGGTTTGAAGGTTTCATGCTTTCCTAGAGTTTCTCATCAGAAATCCACATTCTGCACATGGGGGAGTTGATGAGACAGTGTGCAGGGATGAGTTATGCTTTTACAGAGATGCATTCATCAGACGAGATAGGAACTGGTTAATCCGTTAAACATTTGCATTTGGAGCTTTTACGCAGCACATGAGCTTCTTATGAAAATTTGGTTTTGTGAACCTCGAGTGAACGACTTCACCCTGCGACTTTGCATTCAAAATCATTTACATTACTTATTAAATTCAACATGAATTAAAATAAACGCACTTACTTCATGATAATGATTTGAAAGAATTTGATCCAGAACAAATCTCTAATGGAGGAAGAACAAAACTTGCCATACACAGTACTTAGAGACAAAAGTAATGGCACCCTGTAGCATGAGAGAGTTAATATCTGACCTGTGAACATGTTTGAGAGTTTATAGAGTAGCTGTTTGGTTTTTATCAACATAGGCAGGTTTTGCATTTCCTGTATATTTAAAAAAAATAAAAAATCAGGAGCCTCGCTTTGTATTGTTTACAACTCTTTATGAAGTACAGTACGGATGTCTCGAGACCCACAGTCCCTGTAACCTGAGGAATGTTTTTTGTTTGTTAAACCACAAAGTTACCTACGAATCATTCAAGCATTGAAAAAAAACATCGAACTTTTGAAGGTTTGAACCAGTGGGAGATCATGAACCGGTGCAGATGATCAGGCCGGTGATTAGTACACTGCTGATGCTGAACGGTGAGTGTTAGAACAGACGAGAGAAGAAATAATGTTGCTTCTGAGGCTGTTACAGCACATAAACAACCATACGTTTTTAATGGTGCCTTTGCAGTCTTTCACAGTAAAAAAGATTTCTTTAATTTAATCCGCATCATGTAGTTTAATTTAATATTAAGAAATGATGGATGGTTGAAGACTTTTGTGAGCTAGATATTATAATTGTGAGCTAGATATTATATTAAAACGTATAATATCTGCATGCAAAACTCCAACGACTAGCCCCGCCCTCATTTGGAAATAATGCTTATCCATGGTTTTATTATTTGCCTTGGGAATTGCAAACTACTTTTCTAAACGTAACCACTAGTAGCTTGATGCTGTTTAAAGCAAATGAAAATGAATATTTAAATAAAACTATTATAATTTTATATTATATATATATATATATATATATATATATATATATATATATATATATATATATATATATATAATGTTATAATAATTACTTCTTTGAAACTTGGTTTCAGTACAAAGCTATACAAGCAAATATCATATATTAAACAGGTCATGGCTGATTAACTACATTTGTGAGAAATTGAGAATATATATATTTTTATTATTATTATTATTATTATTATTATTATTATTATTATTATTATTATTATATATTTCTTTAATTATTAAAACAAAAGAATTATAAGCCCTAAGCCCCTGTGATAGACAGACACAACCAAAGTGCACTGAAAATTTAAACGCCTCCGGATTATAAAAAGCATTGCGGAGGAGGGTAACAGAGATGACAACCTTGAAGCAAAGCCTGACATGAATGACTGGTGTTGTTGCCTCAGCGATTCAGCTGCGCATCCAGTCGTATGTCTGGAGTCAAATTATATACAGTACAGGCCTACGGATTGGTTTCCATGAAAACAAGCGCTAGTTAAAAATGGCTAATGCTGAGAGGTCAGAGAAGGAGAGAAACTTCCCTGATAACTCAATTATGGAAATCAGTGCACTGGCTATAAAATATAGCTGAACTGCTTTAGAACAGCTTGTATCAGCTAAAAGTCAGTACACCGAATCGATACAAGAGTCACTGATCCAGTAATGTCTGCTTTTATTACGTATGAGGTGTTTTTTTTATTTTAGAATCATTATCAAATGAATTTTTCCTGAGACAGAAGTAGTTTATTTCTCTTTTTCTCCGTTCCTTTTAAAGGAGGAAGTATCACTACCGTGTCTGTGAATTAAAGTCGCTTCTGTGTAAGTGTATGGTATTTCAAATAAAGGACGAATGGCCTTTGCGTTCGTCAGTAACGGTGAAGAAGGCATGTTAGCATTGGTGGTCATGGTCGTTATTCCCAGTGGAGGAGACGTAGTTTTTCTGTAAATGTCCTTGTTATATCCAACCGAGGAAGCATGGTGCACATGCCTGTCAGTTCCAATGGAGGAGGCTGGGGTTCTGTTCCCGTTAGTTGCAGTAGATGCAATGTGATTTCTGTGACTTTTAATTCTAGTCTAAGGGCCGTGGAACAGATGCCGTTTAGTGCCGGTGGAGGAATGATTTGTTCATCAGTTCCAATGAAGCAGACATGACCTCAGTAAATTTTCAAATAGAGGAGGTATGGTTTCTCATGGAGGCTCTGTTCCTCTTAGCATGAGGTGAGTGTGGCTAACTGTGTTAGTTATAATGCAGGAGGCGTGGCCTCCTTGTTAATTGTAATGCAGGAGGTGTGGCCTCTGTTCCTGTTAGATACAGTGAAGGAGATGTGGGCTTTGCGCCTGCTTTTCCAAATGAACGAGGTGTGGCTTCTTGCGTGTTAGTCCTGTAGAAGGTGTGGCCTCTGTTCCTGTTAGTTACAATGAAAGAGATGTGGGCTTTGTGCCTGCTAATCCAAATGAAAGAGGTGTGGCTTCTTGCTTGTTAGTCTTGAAGGTGTGGCCTCTGTTCTGTTATTTATAATGCAGGAGGTGTGGCCTCTGCTCCTGTCATTTATAATAGAAGAGGTGTGGCCTTGGTAAATGTTAGTTATAATACAGGAGGTGTGGCCTCTGTTCCTGTTATAATACAGGAGGTGTGGCCTCTGTTCTATTAGTTATAATACAGGAGGTGTGGCCTCTGTTCTATTAGTTATAATGCAAGAGGTGTGGCCTCTGTTCTGTTATAATACAGGAGGTGTGGCCTCTGTTCTGTTATAATACCAGGAGGTGTGGCCTCTGTTCTGTTATAATACAGGAGGTGTGGCCTCTGTTCTATTAGTTATAATACAGGAGGTGTGGCCTCTGTTCTATTAGTTATAATACAGGAGGTGTGGCCTCTGTTCTATTAGTTATAATACAGGTGGTGTGGCCTCTGTTCTATTAGTTATAATGCAGGAGGTGTGGCCTCTGTTCTATTAGTTATAATACAGGTGGTGAGGCCTCTGTTCCTGTTAGTTATAATGCAGGAGGTGTGGCCTCTGTTCCTGTTAGTTATAAGAGAGGAGGTGAGGCCTCTGTTCCAGTTATAATACAGGAGGTGTGGCCTCTGTTCCTGTTAGTTATAAGAAAGGAGGTGTGGCCTCTGTTCTGTTATAATGCAGGAGGTGTGGCCTATGTTCCTGTTAGTTATAAGAAAGGAGGTGTGGCCTCTGTTCCAGTTATAATGCAGGAGGTGTGGCCTCTGTGCTATTAGTTATAATGCAGGAGGTGTGGCCTCTGTGCTATTAGTTATAATACAGGAGGTGTGGCCTCTGTTCTGTTAGTTATAATGCAGGAGGTGTGGCCTCTGTTCCTGTTATAATACAGGAGGTGTGGCCTCTGTTCCAGTTATAATGCAGGAGGTGTGGCCTCTGTTCTATTAGTTATAATACAGGTGGTGTGGCCTCTGTTCTATTAGTTATAATACAGGTGGTGAGGCCTCTGTTCCTGTTAGTTATAATGCAGGAGGTGTGGCCTCTGTTCTGTTATAATGCAGGAGGTGTGGCCTCTGTTCCTGTTATAATACAGGAGGTGTGGCCTCTGTTCCAGTTATAATACAGGTGGTGTGGCCTCTGTTCCTGTTAGTTATAAGAAAGGAGGTAAGGCCTCTGTTCTGTTATAATGCAGGAGGTGTGGCCTATGTTCCTGTTAGTTATAAGAAAGGAGGTGTGGCCTCTGTTCCAGTTATAATGCAGGAGGTGTGGCCTCTGTGCTATTAGTTATAATGCAGGAGGTGTGGCCTCTGTGCTATTAGTTATAATACAGGAGGTGTGGCCTCTGTTCTGTTAGTTATAATGCAGGAGGTGTGGCCTCTGTTCCTGTTATAATACAGGTGGTGTGGCCTCTGTTCTGTTATAATGCAGGAGGTGTGGCCTCTGTTCCTGTTATAATACAGGAGGTGTGGCCTCTGTTCCAGTTATAATGCAGGAGGTGTGGCCTCTGTTCTATTAGTTATAATACAGGAGGTGTGGCCTCTGTTCCTGTTATAATACAGGAGGTGTGGCCTCTGTTCTATTAGTTATAATACAGGTGGTGAGGCCTCTGTTCCTGTTAGTTATAATGCAGGAGGTGTGGCCTCTGTTCTGTTATAATGCAGGAGGTGTGGCCTCTGTTCCTGTTATAATACAGGAGGTGTGGCCTCTGTTCCAGTTATAATACAGGAGGTGTGGCCTCTGTTCTATTAGTTATAATACAGGTGGTGAGGCCTCTGTTCCTGTTAGTTATAATGCAGGAGGTGTGGCCTCTGTGCTATTAGTTATAATACAGGAGGTGTCGCCTCTGTTCTATTAGTTATAATACAGGAGGTGTGGCCTCTGTTCCTGTTATAATACAGGAGGTGTGGCCTCTGTTCTGTTAGTTATAATGCAGGAGGTGTGGCCTCTGTTCCTGTTATAATACAGGAGGTGTGGCCTCTGTTCCAGTTATAATACAGGAGGTGTGGTCTCTGTTCTATTAGTTATAATGCAGGAGGTGTGGCCTCTGTTCTGTTAGTTATAATGCAGGAGGTGTGGCCTCTGTTCTGTTAGTTATAATGCAAGAGGTGTGGCCTCTGTTCTGTTATAATACAGGAGGTGTGGCCTCTGTTCTGTTATAATACAGGAGGTGTGGCCTCTGTTCTGTTATAATACAGGTGGTGTGGCCTCTGTTCTATTAGTTATAATACAGGTGGTGTGGCCTCTGTTCTATTAGTTATAATACAGGAGGTGTGGCCTCTGTTCCTGTTATAATGCAGGAGGTGTGGCCTCTGTTCCTGTTAGTTATAAGAAAGGAGGTGTGGCCTCTGTTCCAGTTATAATGCAGGAGGTGTGGCCTCTGTGCTATTAGTTATAATACAGGAGGTGTGGCCTCTGTTCTGTTAGTTATAATGCAGGAGGTGTGGCCTCTGTTCTGTTAGTTATAATGCAGGAGGTGTGGCCTCTGTTCTGTTAGTTATAATGCAGGAGGTGAGGTGTGGCCTCTGTTCTATTAGTTATAATGCAGGAGGTGTGGCCTCTGTTCCAGGTATAATGCAGAAGGTGTGGCCTCTGTTCTATTATAATACAGGAGGTGTGGCCTCTGTTCTGTTAGTTATAAGAGAGGAGGTGTGGCCTCTGTTCTATTATAATACAGGAGGTGTGGCCTCTGTTCTGTTAGTTATAAGAGAGGAGGTGTAGTACTTCTACAAATAAGACTGGAATGTTTTCTAAATTGTGTTTTGTTGAAACATTGTTGCTTATAAATATATATATTTTTAAAGCTTCACACCTCTTTTTTATCTTTAGGATGAAGGACAGCACCTTTTAAATGACTTATGAATACATATGAAATTAAAACAAATCCAGCCACATCCAAAGTCCAATGCCACTTCTTCACATTTGTATGAATTCCTCATGAGACCAGGTCGGCCAGCTTGTAATCGTGATTAGCATTCTGCCCGACAGTATTAAAAACTTTTTTCTCTCACACTGTCGTCATTGTAATTTCATCGTGCGCAGGTTTGTTTTTTTCCCCTGCTGCTCAGTACTGACTAGAATCCCAACCAGCTCTGCCTTTCATTCCTCTCTCCTATAGGGACAGCCTCTGTAAATGAGCCAGCTACAAAGCTTTTATTCTCTCCATGGGAACTGCTCAGCATTGATTCGAGTCCCTGCCGCACACGGACCAAAACCCTGGAACTAATCTCGCTAACGAGTTCGCTAAAACCACCTTCTGCCCATGCGCCCACAGACTCACAAACAGTCACCCAACCCACTGAGCCAAACAAAAACAATGACAATTGCAGGGACGAGCTGAAATAGAGGAGCAGCAGCTCTGTACAATATATAGTCTTATCCAGTGTTATCTTTTACTGACGTGCTTTTTGTGGAATTAATGAATAACTCAGTTCTGTAACAAGGGCAAACAATAAACCGTTTACATGAGATTTCTGGCAGGCAGTTCAGAGGGAAAGTGGGACCCTTTCAGGGGCGTGCAGGAATTTGAATGGAAAAGCCCGCAGAGATTGAAGGAAAGAAAAGAAGAGCCCCCATGCTGGGATTTAAATTGTGCCAGCCAGAAAACAGAACAGCTTGTGCTAAGAAGTTGTGAAATACAGCACATCGAGTTAACATTTTGTACTTTGTATTTCACCCACTGTTATTTAATATTCATGCTCTTCCCACCGATATTTCTCTTCCCACCAATTGCCCCCGTCACACCCCTTCCCCTGAACATAGGGGAAGAAAGTCCAAGTGTTAAAAAGCCAGGTAAAACCGCACGAGTGCCAAATGGGCACGGAATCTAAGGTGGGACAGGTGTCTTCGAAAAGCAAGGTCATAGAAGAAGCATCAGGACAAACGCAATGGCGCAGGAACCCGGCCAAGGCTAATGAGTGTCGCGGAGTGTCGCGTCCATTTTAAAACGTTCCTCTTGGACATTTCTCAGGGCTTAGCAATTTTAAAGAAGTCTGAAAGAAAAGGTCAGAAACGAGCAAGCTCTCAATAGACCAACAATGATTAATATAACAAAGTAAAGGTCAACAGGTACAGCTTACAGTGCTTTCTTTTGCCAAAATGGACAAAAGTTCACAATTCGTGTGACAACCTTTTACTGAAAATATAGTCTCAGGTACAACTTGTGCAGTTTTATAAGGAAATTATTTGCTTCTTTTTTCATGCATGCAAAACCTAGAAGCTTTCTTTCTTTCTTTCTTTTGCCTGAAAAGTGGTCTTTTATAGTACATACAGTAATATGCTGCCATCTTTTCTGTCCTACAGATATTTTTCCGTCCACTTGATAATGAAGTCATGAACATATTTAACAAAGTTTAAGGCTGTAAGGCTTCTGCACAATACTTTATCCTTTCATTAATAAATACAAAGTTTGTTTAGTTTAGGCGGTTTGTTAAGGTGTTAAAGGAATTTAAGGATTATACAGTACAAGGTTCCATTACTGTATATTCTTCATTTGTTTTTTTTTTTAAAAAGGTACAAATTTCTAGTAATTTAAATTATTTATGCTTTAAATCTGTATTAATTGTCCCCTTAGACCTGCTTGTCTCATTCAAGGACCTTCATTTTGAGAGTATTTAAGGCGGCCTATTATACAAAATGTTTAGTCGATTTTTAGTCATTTTTAGAAATTCAGACGGGTCTGGGGTGTGTGAAAAAACAAGCCAATTAGATTTTCCACCTAACGTGATTTCTTATATGAGAAAGTTTTGTGGGGGGCGTGGCCTGGCAATAGCTCATTTACATAGCTACTGAAACAGTGCATTCAGTTTTAAGGTTTGCAAAAAAATACATTCTTCAAGAAATAGTGGGATGTTTAAATATTTAAATATGCCTTTATTCCCAATGCAATTATAGACTTTCAGTCGTACAGTACAGTACGTATGTCAATAGTCAATAGTCACTGTTGTCATTATGGTTTTAACTTGTCCACAATGTCTTTGCGTTCACATGACGGTATCACTTGAAAAGTTGTTAGAGTTAGTAGCTGAAATCAGTAATGACCCACTGGTGCCTTAGAGGAAAATGTCAATTCATTTTCCATTTGTACCACATTGCCATGAAGATGTTTAATGCTCAAAAGGGCACCCATTCATTTTTTTTTTCTTTTTGCTAGGGTGGTACTATTATTAGTATACCTTATTAGTATAAATCCATACCTCACTCTTTCACACTCACTGGAGTACATCCTACAGGTATATGAGGTATCAATCCATCACAGGGCGCACACTCACACACACACACACACACATACTACGGCCAATTTGGGAATGCCAATTAGCCCAATCTGTATGTCTTTGGACTGTGAGAGGAAACCAGAGTGCATGGAGGAAACCCACAAAGCACAGGGAGAACAAGAACACTGACTGACCCAAGGCATGACTCGAACCCTCAACCCTGGAATGCGAGGGTTCGAGTCCTTCCCATTGCTTTCTAATGTCGGTTTCCTCCAGGTACACGAGAGAAAACCCACAATAATGGAAAAATATGCAAACAGACCCAAGGTGGGTCTAAAAAAAAGTAAAACAGGATCACTGATGTACCTTTTAAAGTTTGACTTAAAAATTACATCCCATGAACTTTCCCTCGTTAAAAGAATACCATTAACGGAACCAGCCCGCTGACAAAAAAAACTTACAGTTTGGGACTTTTTTTTCTTTACATCATCTATACCACTCTATCCTGGACGCAGGGTCGCGGAGGTCCTGGAGCCTATTACAGAAGACTTAGGGCACGAGGTGGGGTACACTCTGAACAGATGCCAATCTATTACAGGGCACACACACACACACACACACACACACACATACGTACACCCAACGGGCAATTTGGAAACGCCAGTTAGAGGAAACATACCAAGCAACTCCATGCACCCTGAGGCGCGAATCGAACGTGGACCCTGGAGGTGTGAGGTACTGTAACAGTGCTAACCACTACACCACCATGCCTGCAGAAGATCTGGGAATAATGTCTGTCACCGAACACACTCCATATTTTGTCGCTTTAGTCTGTGTGCGTGTGTGTGTGTATCCTAAATCAAACAAAGAAAGATGCACTGTCTGATTGGAGCTTAAATGACTAGTGATGTAGCTTTTAAAGCTTTACTTATTTATATCCCTCTTCCCTAGTTATGAGTACCCCATACACACACACACACACACACACACACGCACACGCACAAAAGCGATAAGGTTTCACATACAGATTGTTGAAAGACGTCAGAGATGATGCAGTTGTATTTTAAAGCAGGCTGAGAGCTCTGCAGTGCCAATTTTCCTGCTAACACACGCACACACACACACACACACACACACACACACACACACGAGATGCATGCATGTTAACCACACACATAGAGAGAGAGAGAGAGAGAGAGAGATCTCCAGATGAACCTTGATTCATGGTTGTGCTGCAAGAAATCCAAATCCGAATCAATGACACGCATTAAACCCCGAAGAAGCACGCATGATCAAACGCTTGGTACCTGATCTGACCCAAATAGAACACGCGCGGGCACGCGGGACAAAGTGGAACTCAGGCTGGTCCTGGAAAGCGGACGGAAACGTGCAGTACTGTACCTGCGTTTGAGACCCGAATGCGCTCCGCTCGCACTTTTTTATCGCTTTTCCTCCTTCATGCGCTGCAGCCCGGCATGTCAGAGCTCTGCCTCAAGTCTGGAAGGGTGTGCGCGCGCGTGTGTGTGTGTGTGAGAGAGAGAGAGAGAGCGCGCGCGCACGCGTCCTTGTACACGCGCGTGTGTGTGTGATCGTGACGTGTGAGTGGAGAGAGTGGAGAGAGTGGACAGCTCCCGATCCTGAAGTCCTCTGCGCTTAGGTGCTGCAACGCAGGATTGAAAGTTGAATGAAAGGAGGATGCACTCGTCTCGTGCGTCACTGAGTGCAGGAGCTCCTGTGAGTAGCTAATGAGAGAGAGAGAGAGAGAGAGAGAGAGAGAGATCCTGACAACATCCTGCACACGCTGGATATTCATTGGTCCGGATCAACTGGACCAATAAGATCAGAGTGAGGCTGCACGAGACGAACAAACACATCAGCAGCTTCCTGAGGCGTGGAGAGTAGAGCTACACTGTGTGTATGTGTGTGTGTGTGTGTGTATACACATGAGCAGCAGCATCGTTATTTTAAACACACACACACACACACACACACACACACACACAGCCTTAATGGAGTTCACTCTGTGGTGGGCTGGTGGTGTGTGTGTGTGTGTGTTTTAGAAACAGCAGTAAGAGGGGATTAGTGGAGTGTAACAGTGAGAGGCTGAGACAAGGTTATAGACTGTGATTATTTTGTTTGTTTAGATAAGGTTTATGTAATGCTACTGTACAACTCTAGGCAATAAATCACACTTCTAGACTACTACTACTACTACTATTACTACTACTGCTAAGAAGAATGAGAAGAAGTAATAAGCCACATGTGGACAAACAGGGGTTGAATATTGGGGTTCAACAATGTAATAAGAAAAAGAGAGGATAAGGTAAAAGAACAAGGAGAAAGAGGAAGAGGAGGAGGAGGTGGTGATGGTGAGGAAAAAGATGAGCAACAAGAAGAAGTAAACAATGGCAATAATAATAATAATAATAATAATAATAATAATAATAATAATAATAATATGAAGAAAATCATGATGATGATGAGTATTATACAATGAAGGAAAAAAGTGTTGTGATAAAAATCGAATGAAGAAGACAAACAATAAATTGATGATGATGATGATGATCACAATGGTGAAGATGATGGTGATAATGACTAGTTAAAACTAGAATAAAGAAGAAAACAATACGATGATTATGATGATGATGATCATTTTATAAAAATCATTTTTTTTAAAGAACAATGCAATAATGGTGATTATGAGTTAATAAAAATGGAATGAAGAATAAGACAATGCGATGATGATGATGGTGGTACTGGTGGTGATGCGTTAATAACAAAAGTCTAAAGAAGAAAACAATACGATGATGATGATGATGATGATGATCATGATGATGATGATGAGTTAATAAAATAGAATGGATAAAATCAATACAATGATGATGCATTAATAAAAATAGAACAGAAAGAAGAAAAATGATGATGATGATTATGATGATGATGATACCAATGAAGAATATATTGCGGAAGAGAGAGAAGAAGAGAATCAATTCATAGGCTGTGGTGATAACGATAATAATAACCAGATGACCTCCAGAGAGAGTAAGAAGATAAGAAAAAGAAAATAGTCAAGACAAATCATAATGATGAATAAGAATGGAGGAGAATAGGATCAGATGAAAGATACAATGATGATGATGATGATGATGAATGAAAAGACGAAGAAGAAAATGCTGATGAAAAATGATGACGTTGACAGAATATGATGAGAGATGTGAGTAAAACTCTCTGCGCTCTTCTGAATCTTCTCTTCTCTGTTCCAGTCTGTTCATGTTCACACGTGAGCAGGAGGAACCTCACAGATGATTATGGAGTTAAGCAGGCGTATCGTTATGTAAAGTATAAATAGGCTCATTATACATAATATAACGTTTGACTGGAAATCCCGACTGTTAGAGCTCCTGCAGCGATATGAGACCCAGTGGAGTGGATTAAATATAATGATCTTTCATTTCTCAGCACTGGTGTAACATTATACTACTGTTCACACCACCTATATAATCCACCTGTAAGAAATCCCAGCAGGACGTAATTACATCTAAACGTTCCTTTATTAAGCTTCTTTTATGAAACATGATTCAGAAGAAACCACTGGCAGATGCTGTAGATGAAATCATTCGGGTACTTTAAGAGACAAAGACTATAAAACACACGATTACAATATGACACAAAGGAGCTATATTAAAAACCAATGAAGGAGGAAACAAGACATATGAACAAGGGAAACCTGGAAACTAAACCAAGAGAACAATGAAAAAAAAACAAGTCTAATGAAGAAAAACCGGAAGAAGTGTAGATCTTTATGAAACAGAAAGTAAATGATTTCACTTACAAGTTTAGTACTAGGGCGTCATGGTAGTGGTGGTGAAGTTGGCACTGTTGCCTCGCACCTCCAGAGTTTGCATTTTCTCCCCATGCTTGGTGGGTTTCCTCCTGGTACTCCAGTTTCCTTCAATAGTCCAAAGACATGCAGAGTAGGCTAATTGGCATTTACAAAGTGCCCGTAGTGTGTGAATGAGTGTGTGCTTGTGTGCCCTGCAATGTTCGGGCGACCAGTTGGTTGAAGTGGAACACAGGTTGCACACCAGGTCTCCTCACCCCAACATCAATGCTTGGTCTCACTTATGCTCTTGTGATGTTCGCCTACTGATTGGACTCCAGCACCTGCTGAGCCACAGAGCAAGTCCTGCTGGATGCGGACATCTACCAAATGCTATAAATGTGAATGCCCACAGCCTTGCTATCAAAATATGGTGGAACGTTTGGTGGTTTGGAATTGATTATAAAAACAAATGGTGACACGGTGGCTTAGTGGTTAGCAGTGTCACCTTGCACCTCACGGTTTGATACCCGTCACGAGTCTGTGTGCATGGAGCATGGTGGGTTTCCTCCAGGTACTCCAGCTTCCTCCCACAGTACAAAGCGATGCAGGTTAAGCTAATTCACGTTCCCAAATTGCCTGTAGTGTGTGAATGACAATCGAGGATCGAGCTGGCAACCCGACCCCTTCAGTAATCGCCATATAAACTACGGATGTCCAGATGTCCAGGGTGTTGAGACCCAGATGTGTCAGATAACGTGGACCAACCAAAATACCAAAAACATAAATAAGAAGAAGTGCGGGACTAAAACTGGAATGGGATTTTCAACACACACATATGGTTATGATGGTTCAGGGTCATCAAATAGATGTGCACAAAGTTTTTAGAAAAACAGAACTTTTCAGGGTAAAAGTCCTACAACTTTGTTTTATATTAACAGCTAATGCTCCTTATCTGCCAATCCATGCTTACTTTGTTTGTAAGTATGCATACACATTTATATTTTATATTTTTATTTCACATTTGTATATGCTTATTTTATGTAGTGTCTGTAACTTGTTAAGATATCGCGAGATGAATTTGACATGGTTACGGACACTACAGATTTTTTGCGATTTAAGCTTTTACCAAAAAAAAAAATAATAATAAAATTTAAGCAACATAATTTACATAATGTATGATTCTTAAAGCTCATACCAATTTTTTTTCAATTATTCTTTTTCATAAAGAAATATGAATAATTTGCATTTTAGATGATTATTGTTTGAAGTGAGGCAGTGTAATGTAAAAATGGCCATTTTGGGGGCACATATAAAATCCTCTCTCCAAAATGGCAGAAGTTAGCAACTTGAAATGTTTAGGGAAGCAAGTTTGGTCACTTCCATTTTGCATAAACTTCAGAAGTAGCTTCGTTGGCACGCACATTTTCAGTAATATATTTATAACATAAAAAAGTAACACAGGATGTAAATAGATGACAGCAGTTCCCAATTGAGCACACAGTATGATAAACAAAGTCAAAAGGCATGTGCATTAAGCCCTGGAGCAAATCCAAGAATTGAAATAGAATAACCATAATAGGGGTCAAAACACAAGCTGGCAGAGTTAAGTGACAAGTAATATTTGGTTAATTATGAAATGATCTGCCTGTGATTTCTCTTTTTTTTTTTTAAACTGAATTCATACATAGGAAATTTGGAAGAATCGTTGAATGCACTTGGACAACAAATGAATAAAAATAATAATCTAGAACCGAAACTGAAAGAAACACGAACATGACTTTGACATGATGCAGGACAACATGGTATTGCTGCCACGATTTTCCATCAGGACCTCGTCTGACTTCATGTGGAGATGACATGTGGCTGGCTTACCAAAATGGGAGATGTGTGAACTCTGTGGACAAACACACTGCATGACCAAGGGCTTGATTTTTGTGATGCTACCTTCATCGTCGGGCCACCTCATATTCTTAGATTCCTTTCCAGGTCTTAGAAAGGTTGTTTTCCCTCCTCTTCCTCAACTGATGAAAGCCAGGACTTGTTTGACCAGAGCGGCGTGATCTCATCATCACCGAATTCTGCTTTTCCCTTCTGTACGTGTCATGAACATAAGTAATGCATGGCTGACCAATGAAAACCACACAGACGGTCAAGAGCTAACTTCACCATGCCATGACCAAACAACAAAACTTCCTCATGACCTCGTCCCAGAACAGAGATCGAACTCAGTAGTGTCTCCCAAAATGATAGAAAATGGAGTAGTCGTGCTACCTCCATCACCATTAGAGGCCCATCAGCACAGCAATGACTCCTCCATTAGTGTTCATTTGGCCAAACCCAGGGGAGGAGGCATGCACATCGAGCGTGCTGGCCAGAGCCGTGATGAACAGGCGAGTCGCAGCACCAAACGCACAACAGTTATAAATACGCCCTGATGCCACGTAAGCCCTGTATGCCACAGTAATGTATGTCGCTTTTTAAGGAAATAATACTGTGTGAGATATATCTTCTTTCCCTTGTCTAAGCACTAAGCATTAATGTCCATTTTCTCTTTTAAGCTGCCAGTTCACCTCTCGAAAGCAGTCATTAAGGCGTTTTAAGTGCTTCAGAACAAGCTTCCTTAATTTTCTGTTAAGTGTGCATTGACAGAGCCATCATAATGGAGGAGAACACTTTGAATCCCGTTTTAAAAGCAGCACTTAAAATACACTGACTGTGTAGTACTGTATAGACCTCTGCAGGAAAAACTATATCATTATTTTTAAACCATAGGTGATAACAATATGTCTGTTCGGCATTTCATAACAATATATTCGAAAATAAAGATCTGTTGCACTAGGAAGAAATAAGATGCTCCTTGAGGTATGATAGAGCTCTGTATAATAAAGCAATAATCTATCAGGAGCAGTGATTTATCACAGGTAGGAGTGTTACCACTTACTGTAAATCAATACATGTTTTTCGAAGAAAAAAAAAAATCATTAATCTTGGCATCTTGTTGTGTCTTGGCTGGACTACAGATGTAACAGCGTGAATGATAATGTCAGCAGGCCATGTCAGATTATATCAGGAACATCGTTTAAGGAGGACGTGACCTATAATTAAATAAAGAATTTTAAAAAAGACTGCAGTTTGTTTACAGGATCAATGCACAGAAAATGGAATAACATAAACAATCAGTTATTTATGGTCTCATGGTGGCTTGAGCCACAGTGATGATCAGCCATCGCATGTCGTTTTAGGAATTATAAGACCACGGGTGTGAAAGCAAAATCCAAAGATATTCATGTAAAGCCGGTTTAAACGTCTAAAGATGTACTATACCTATCCTGAGATTCAATATAAAAGCCTTGCTGTTTTAATCAAAGTTCCTGATCGTCCCTCAAACTTCCTGGAAGAGACCTGAGTGTTTGAGGAAGTGATGCATTGATGACCTCAACGTTCTTGGAAATGGTTGCAGCTTCTCTTTCAAATTTCTACCCCCAAACATTCTATCTTTTATTATAACCTACTGTCGTATTTCTCCTGCTTTTTGTATTTCCCCACCGGGACCCCGATGGATTTTGCTTTCTGTGGTTTCTTCTACTTAGAAATGAAAATGTCCACGTAATGCCATATTTTTCTGCCTTTGGTTAACAAGGACTGACGCAGTGATACTGTAGATTGGTGTGTAAATGCTTTGGGTTACTGATCTGAAGGTCTGTGGTTCAGACCTCAGCTCCGTCAAGCTTCTGCTGCCGAGTCCTCGAGCAAGGCCCTTAACTCTGTCTACTCCGAAGGGGCACGATGTCATGGCTGATCCTGAGCTCTGACCACAGCTTAATATCTGGGATATTTCACTGTGCTGTAATGTCAATGTGACAGCAACAAAAAAAAAAAAAGTAGGTCAAAATTTCCAAGCAAAAATGGACAACCCAAATGGCTCGGCAATTAAATTTTCCAAAGTAACTTGCTTTAATTTAATCAGGATAATGTCTTTTAAATTGCTATTGAGCTCAAACTGGTGTTTTTGTTTTTTGTCTTTCCGTTCTGTTTGTTTCCATTGTTTGTTTGCTTGTTTGCTGTTCCCATTTTCCCATAAATGATGTAAAATCCACTTTATATAGTGCTTTACATCGCGTCCTGTTTTTCACCATACACCATGACATAACAGAGCAAACGTTTCTAGCTAGTCTCCTTGCTTTAGTTAAACATCTTCTGGTCAAGTGTGTGCTTAAATTCGGCAGCCATTTATAGAACGTTCATTCATGCCCTTATTCGAACATCAGTCAGAACACCACAGTTCAAATGATAATGGGAAAGACGATGGGAAAATGACACACACACACACACACACACACACACACTTAGCCTGCATATGTTTATATATAGATTCGGGTGAATAGAAGCGATTTCCTGAAGAGTGTGTTGGCATTGATTCCACTCCATGAGGCTGTGAAGCACTTCATACAGCATGATAATTAAACTCTACTTGACAGGACTTCACAGAACTTTTGTGCTTTAAAATGCCAGACATGTGCAACCAGGCAGAAGTAAATTCAGCTGAGAGTTTATTAAATCTGTGCCCAATATTCTCGATGGTGCTGTACTTGTTTTTGTGATAAAAGAACATCCAAGCGACTTCAATTGACCTTCAAGTGCTTTTAAATACACACACACACACACACACACACACACACATGCACACACACACACGCACACACAAAACAGCCTTTTGTTATCTCTATCTTGTTCAGCCGTTTAAAAAAAGCCGCAGGTAATTTTAATCTTTTGGAAAATTACAATAAAAAAAAAAGAAACATAGAAGAGATGTGATGCTCCAACCAGTGCATCGCTCCATTACGCACTGGAGACTCCTCCCTTGTTTTCAGTTCACAACCAAAGGATGTGATGACGTAGTAACGGATGCTAGCTTGACCAAAATGAAGGTGGTATACGTCATCACAGCCCCCGAAGACTCCCTGGCCGGAGCGAAATAAAGAAGGACATGCTACTAAGCGGCCCCCGTGCCAACGTGTGCACGGCGACGTGAAGAAGAATACGGAAGAGAGAAGGGGAAAAAAATCACAAACACCATCTGTTAGAGTTTCTACTTCCGTAACAATACTATTAGCACATAGCAACCAGGAGGTGCAATGGATGTGCATTAGAGATTTTACTTCACGCCCAAGCTCACACACTTATTGCACATGGTTATTACAGTAGGTCCAGTAATTGGATTAGCTTGTTGTATAGTACTGCATGTGCATTCTTATGTGTATGTGTGCTTTTACGTCGCTTGAACAGGTACAATATGTGAAGCCTTAATATTTTTCAAATTAATGCTGTTAAAGAGCCACTTTCCACCTTTGCAGCTACAGAATAACCACTGCAAGCTCATTCACATGTCCGTCGTTTGGTCAGTATGAGTTTAGTCTGGAAGCATGTCGTTCCTGCCCCAAAGTAATATGCTCACCTTTGAAGATTCACAACATGAAAAGTTTGGATTTATTTCATACATTCTAGAACAAATGTGGGTTTTTTTTTTTTTTCTAAAGCTATAAAATAACACATGACATTACTGTATGTAATTAAATAACAACAACAACAACAACAACAACAGCAACAGTCGGTTGTTATTTTAAGACACGAAGGTCAGCTCTTCTGGACCAGTTCTTGTAAGAACAGTATTGTGTCCTAAAAACCCATCAAGCTCCATGATGAAACTGTCTCTCATGAAGGCCTTCCCAGGAAAGCAGGACCAAAACTGACGTTCATTTAGCGTCACCAGCCTCAGAAATCACCAATTTTACAACCAGCACCTCAGATTAGAGCCGTTATGAAGCTTCACAGAGCAGAAGTAGCAGATATACATCTCAATATCAGCTGTTCAGAGGAGATTATTGTGTGTTTTGGATAAACGCATTCAGCGTTGTTTTACAGTGTAGAAAGAAATACAAATCAGGAACGACCGTGGACTTAGAAAACGTGTCCAAAATTGTGACTGGTAGTTTATTAATATTATCAACAAAACATGTTCAAAGGGCAATTCGCTAAAAGTTAGCATACGAATACAAAAGCCTAGCAGGTCTTCTGAATAAACCCAAAAATGAAACAGTACTTTGTTTTGACAAAATAAAAGGCACACATTGCTCTACTTTCCTTAAATGTAATCCACGAGGGAAGACATGATATAATAAACCTTTTGGGCAAAATGGCGAACGCTATCTTTAATTGTGATTTAAGAAAAACAGACATGTTTTTGATCTTAGATATTTACTGTTCATAACGTAGTAAGACTTCATTCATGTCATCTAACTGGACCAAGATATGGTAGCAATGTATGCTAGCTAAGAACATGCAATATAGTGAGATTGCATGTTCTTAGCTAGCTTATAAATTTCATAAAATGCACCCGAGCCTTTTACGCTTTTCAACTTGCTACAGTAGCTCTAATAAAACATGCAGCTTATGTTGCACTGGAAGAGAATCAAGGATTTGTGTAGCATGTTTGTAGGAACCGTAACAGAATTTAGCCATTCCCCCAGGAGACCAAGAAGTTGCCTCGTACTTCACTTTTCCATATGTTTACATCTTTCTTGGCCTGCACCTTTTTGTATCTCTATTCTTCTGCCTGCACAGCCTTCATCTTTTTTTTTTTTTCTTTTCTTTTCTTTTTTTTTTTCACTCCATGATGCAATACGCAGTTAACACCCACGCTACCAAAACACACAGATCTTCTAAGCCCGGATTTTCAGCATCCTTAATGAGAATGTAGAAAAGAGAAGTCAGACACAAAGTCTTCTCCGTGACACTGATCTCACCCAGCGCTTTCAGCGATAGTTCGAGTAATTCTGGGCTAATTCCCAGATTCCAAGCAAAGTCCATACATTAATTAAGCAGTGAGAACACTGACTACAAGGAAGGAAGCAACCATAAAAAGCTGAACAAGGAGCTAAGAATAATTCAAACAATAAATAGGAAAGGAAGCTTGGTGAATACGAAGCAGAAGGACTGGACACTGTGAAAGTCAGTCAACTGAAAGATGTATGAAATGCACTTTCCGAAGTAAAAGGACAGCTAGCAAATGGCTAGGGTAAAAATTAACAAAATTAGTGCGTTATACAATTGAATAAAAGAATAAAACTAAAGCAAGACGTTAGGACGAAATCAAAATTTACACAAAGTTTAATGTTTCAAACTTAACCTTCGTCTTCTGTGCAGTATGCTGCTTATCCTGTGTACAGGGTCACAGTGGGTCTCCCAAGAGACTTTGGGCACAAGTTGGGGTACAGCCCGGACAGGGTGGCAATGCACACACACACACACACACTACGGGCAATTTGAGAATGGCAATGAGCCAATGGAAATGACTTAAACCCTTGATAAAGTTAGGTTTAATATTGAAAGTAGAGCATTTCCACACACACACACACATACACACACTGTTAGGAACCTCCACTAGAGGTCACTGTTCATGTCTGTCTGTCTTTCTGTGTAGTTCCTGTTGGTTGACTCAGTTTCCCAGAAGGCACCTCAGTCAGGTGATGAGGCTCACCTGAACTGAGGTGGCTCATTAAAACCTTCTATAAATAGCAGTTTGTGCTGGGAAACTGGGTCGAGCATTGTTTGATTGTCTGTTGGTTTGTGTGTTTGTCTGTTTGGATTACCATCATGTGGGCATTCATTTGTTACTTTAAGTTTATATTTGGTTTATGTTTTGTAACCTTTTGTTTTCAGAGGGCTCTAGTTTTGTTTCCTTGATGTTCCTTGTGTCTGTGGATTCATGGAGCTGCTTTGTTCACTGTGTAGTTAGGCTGTGTCTCCTCCTGTGTCCTGTGTAAGTACTGTTTTGCCTTCTGGTCATTTCCTTTGTATGTGTAGCCACATGAGGGCTTAGCCATTAGCAGGGTTAGCCGCTAGTAGGCCTTGATGGCTAGTAGGGTTAGCCCCTAGTAGGATTAGCCTCCAGTAGGCTAATCTCTAGTGGGAGTGACTGCTAGTGGTTCTGGTCACTAGTAGGTTCGCCGCTAGTTTGGTATAGCCTCATGTGTGCCCTGCCTTTTGTCTTCCGGTCCCCTAGGTCAGTACTAACACCATTAGCCACTAACCCGGTTAGGAGCCTCCAGTGTCCCCAGTACAACATGTAGCTACTAACCTCACTAACCCAGCTAGTCTAGTTCCTGTCAGTCTCTGTGCCCCTAGCCCTGTCTCCTGTCTAGCCCTGTCTCCTGTCTAGCCCTGTCTCTCCAGTCTCCAGTCCCTGTCTTTAGTT
This sequence comes from Clarias magur, assembly GCA_013621035.1. Taxonomy (NCBI): domain Eukaryota; kingdom Metazoa; phylum Chordata; class Actinopteri; order Siluriformes; family Clariidae; genus Clarias; species Clarias magur. The sequence continues at coordinate 711,732 of QNUK01000225.1, read as the reverse complement.
CCCCTCTGTGTCTTAGTTAGCTCCGGCTCCATGTTTCCTCATCCATGGTTCCCTGTGTCAGCTCCTGGTCTCCTGTGTTCAGATCCCTTCCTGTTCCTGTGTTTTTCCTGAGCCCTAGTTTGAGTTTGTTGTTTTGGTTCCTTTGTTCTGTTTTTGAGTTGTGTTTGTTTAAATAAAAGACTTTCTGTTCACACACCCCTCTGCCTTCATGCCTACCTTCATGCCCACGGCAACACCATCAGCCGGTATAGCACTACAACCAGCTAGACCCGTGACACACACACACACACACACACACACACACACACACACACACACACACAGTATTCGGACTAAACATTTTTTAATGTTGAAGGAAACCAGAGTACCCAGAGGAAACCCACCAAGCACTGGGAGAACACGTAGCTCCATGCACACAGACTCGAGACGGGACTCAAACCCTCAACCCTGGAGGCGCGAGGTGACAGTCCTAACCACTGTATGCCGCCTCTCTTAGTGCAAATATAGTTAATATTTCTATTTGCACAAATGTACTGTAGCTATAAGTAAGGAAATTGTATAGCCTAGGGCATTGTAGTGATAAAAGGTCAACAAAATGCATCAGGAATTTTCAGTTATCAAAACATGACGTTGGCACACCATCGGTACTAGGTTGTTTTTGATAGTTAGAATCACATGAATTGAGGAAATGACCTCAGACCTCCAATGGGACAATAGGAAAATGCTATACAAATTCTCTTAACACAATGTTTCAAAAACGACATTGGCACCAAACCCATGGCCTGAGCAGAATACAAACTCCAGTCACTGCAGAGGGAATTCTACACGCTTATCACAGGACCAGTAACACCATTACAACACTAAGAGATGGCATGGCATGGAAGCTGTCGCGTCAGGCGTTGTATTGACAGTAAGCATCATCACAATGTTGTCACGACCGAATTTAAATCCTCATCCAATGTCAGGGTTCCTGCTGGGAATGCAGTGGGAAATTATAGGCATTTCTGATTTCGAGGTCTCCATTTAAATCTTTCAAAAAAGCAACCCCCTGCTGATGGTTTTTCTCTGAGAGGTAAAGCAGTCTCACTAGCGAGCACCAAAGTGAAAGTTGGACTAAGCAACATGCTAACCTGATTATCTTACCATTATAAGTACGGGGTAAAGTGGCAATCACACTGGCTGGCCAAACAAATTGTCACCATTTCAGAACGGTCAAATTATTGGGCTACATCAAGCAAAGAAAACTACTAAGGAGAATTGAAATTGCTGGAATTGGGTTAAGAAACCTGCTACGCATTATCAAACGCTGGAAGGATAGTGCTGGAGAAGAAATGTGACTGTTAAAATCATGTATGTAAATCATGAATGGAGATGACTTGATAAAGTTGCATGGTAAAAAATCAACAGTAAAAACCTGAGCTATGTTTAATAGTGAAAGTAAAGCATTGCCATACACAAAGTATTAGGACTAAACAGCTGTGTGTCCATAAGAATACCACTTGTAGTGAGGTGCATCAGAAAAAAAAAAAAAAAAAAGCTTCAGTTTGCTAGGGAGTATAAAGATTGGACTTTGGAGCGACGGAAAAAGGTCGTGTGGTCTGATGGGTCCAGACTGAGGCTAGTTCAGAGCGATCGGGTGTGCATCAGGAACCGATCATGCATAGTGTCCACTGTACAAGCCTCTGGAGACAGTGTTATGATCTTGGGTTGCTTCAGTCGCTCAGGTCGAGACTCAGCAACATTACAGGATGTGGCATTAAAATGAAGTCAGCTGACGACCTGAAGGTACTGAATGACAGGTTATCACATCCATGGAGTTTTTATTCCCTGGTGGCACGGCCATATTAAAGGACTCAGAGTATGCAAGAGTGTTTCTGAGAGCATGATGAATCATTTTCGCACATGAACTGGACCCCACACTGTGTGCTGTAATCAAAGCCCACCGAATGAAATCTTAGCGTGTACGACTTTTATCTTGGCTAGGAAGTGTAAAATTCACCAGACAAGTTTTTCTGTTTCCCTCCAGCAACTTTAGTTTCCTAGTTCAGATTAAACTTTAGTAAATTATTTGCTCTATACTATCTGCTAACAGTAGATACAAAAACGAGCATATAATCAGTAACATTTACAAACATCCACACGTTTAACATTCACACTGGAAGAGAGGACTCTTGCTGTCCTCGGGTGGAACAGGAGCTAACACGGCGAGCTCGCTCTGCTAGTCTGCTAACAAAGCTAACACAAAGCATGGCATGTACATTAACACGTCTCAAACAGCCAGCATTCGTTCTTTTACCCCCATTTTATTACAATAGTAAAAACTGATATTAAATGCATTTAAAAGACAAATAAATCATATGCATGAGCTGTAAGTCTTACTTTTAGGCTACAACCCTTTTTTTTTTTCATTCTAAGTAAAAATGTACACACCCACAAGCGACAACAGCAGTGTTTACTCGACGTCTACAAGAGAAGTGACCTCTCTCTCAGTATGGGCCAAAGGTTTTTAGCAAAAATGTGTAGGTTTTGCTTTTGAGTGTATTTCATTTTCTCTTTGTCACTAATAAAAAGCATTACCACCTACACTATGTGTTGCATTTTACATTTTCCCCTTAGTGCCAGAGTGTGCTTGATTTTTTTTCTATCTGGCTCAGAATCTTCTTTATCTCACTTACACTATATAACAAAGCACTTGTGCCTTCCAGGTAAAACTCTGTTTCTTGCTTGTTAAAACTGTTTTTAGCTTGTTTTTCATCCTTTGGCCCTGTTTCACACCACATTAGAAACCACAGGAGCAATCGTAGCCAAATCAATACATAAAGCCGTTTGAGACGAGCATGTGATTTTTTTTTTTCTTTCTTTCTATTTATTGTTTTTTTAGCCTTGCAGTTTGCTCCATACACAACGTAACTTCTGTGCACCCTTATTTCAGGCTTTCTTTTGGTCATGCAATCGCCTTAATCTGCACTCTAAGGCTGAGGAAATCTCCACTCCAATCTCAAGACCAAGTGTTATCTCTGTGCCTGTACCAGAGCCATGCAGAGGAGTAATGCTAGTCACCTACTGAGAAGGGGGAAAAAGGGAGCAGATATCTCCCAACTGCGATGCCCAAAGTGTTGCCTAGCAACCTCCTCCGTCTGAATTCAGTCCCTTCCATTTGTAAAGTATTGTACAAGCGATGCCGAGTTTCACCGCTCTAAAACGTGCAAACTAAATTAGGTTCCATGAACATAAAAGCACAAATCAGACACAACCGCCCCGAATACCTGCACTGCATGATTTTCTTACTTTCTCAGTCTTCCAACAATTAAAGTGTACGACTCTGAGATCACTCTGTACGAGGGCTTTGTCTCACATGCATGTTAGATCGAGTTCCTATTCCAATTAGAACCGACTTTTAGGTTGAGAAACACAAAATAACTAGCATATACAAGGTTTTACACTCTTGTAAATATTAATTTGTTTATTAATTATTCTTTAACAGAGACATTGTTGTTCATTCAACAGACATATTAGAGACCAGGCTTCAGTTTACTTAAAGCTTGAAGGGGTAAAAAAAAAAAAAAAACATAAACATAAACAGATTAACAAGATATTTTTTAATATAAGTTTTAAACATACATTCATTTTTTAAAAAAAGTATATAATAAAAAACAAATTAATAAATAAAACATTGTTAAAATTAGTTTGTAAGATATGACAAAATTGCAAATAATAATATTGTTGTAATTTAAATAACATAAAAGTATACACAGTATATACGGTTCTTCAAAAATATTTCTTGCTCTGTAATGTATTTAACATGTAAAAATGTAAAAAAAATTAAGTAAATTTATTAAACTAGTTAATGATTTAACTTTTAAGAATATTATAATTAAATTAAATAAACGTATATACAGTTCTTCAAGTATATTTCTTGCTCTGCAATGTATTTAACATGTAAAAAATGAATAAAAAATAAATTAATTAATAATAATAATAATAAAAAATTATGTTAAGCTAGTTAATGATTTAAAAAGTATATACAATTCTTCAAGTATATTTCTTGCTCTGTAATGTATTTAACATGTAAAAATTTTAAATATATAATAATAATAATAATAATAATAATAATAATAATAATAAATAAAATTTTGTTAAGCTAGTTAATGATTTAACTTTTAATATAAAATTTTAAGTTCAGCAAATATAAAAAACATCAATCTGGTATTTTTTAATAGACTAGCTAAGTTATGCAGCGGCTTTGATTTCTGTTCTTTCTTTAGTAAAATGCAGAAATTTAAAAAACACTGGCAAAAATGATACCAGATAAATAAATAAATAAATAAATAAATAGCCAGCCATCTATTTGCTAACATATTCGTCTCTTTCTTTCATAATTGAATTTTAACTTTATTCGACAATTCACCTTGAAGAAAGGCCAAAAAAGAAAAATAATAATAAATTGTAAATGTTAAATGTAGTCTAGCTACACATGATGTTCTTATGAGATAAGCAACACTTATTCACAGAAATTATTTGTTTGTGATCTTCTCCACTGAACCTCCTGAATCTTTTTCAGCTTAACATGTTTAGAAGACGTCACGGCTCAGCATTGTGTATCACAGAGACAGGATATGAAAAAGCTTCTCGGCTCAACATAACAGAATGGATGTATAATTGTGTTAAAGCCAGCGATGCTGAAATCTGATCGAGACACCAATCAGTCCTCATTTTCATCTCGTCTTTATCCTGAGTGCTCCAAAACAAGGCCACAACGCTGTAATATCCTGCACAGAGACAAGCTTTTTCCCCATAACTCTGAGCACTTTCAGTCAACTGCTGTTGTTTTCAATGTGCTGTATTTACGTACGTGACCAAGACAGCAAGTTTTTGTGATGTAACAAGAGCCGCGGTATCCATGGTAACGTCAGCATACCACCAAGAAGGACGAACCACATCCAACAGGCCGTCTGAAAGGGATGTCCGGGTGAAAATTAAGTTGATGCATAATAATGAAATATAATACATTTTTGTTTTGATGTATAGTTTATGTTTATAGCATTGTACATATAGTATAGTATAGTATTGACTGTTTTAACAATACAATATGTTTTTATTGTTGTGCACTAACATAGAATGTATTATAGGGATATTTTTATTTATTTATTTATTTATTTATTTTTACATTGTATACATGTACAAGTATATTCAAATTGACATTTTTTCTACATTATTATTATTATTATTATTATTATTATTATTATTATTGCAAGCCTCACATGTTTTCTATTCCATTTCTTTTCACTAGCTGCAGTTTTTCCCTTTTTAGTCAGAGCTTTTGTTGTTCATTGAGGAAGGTCAGGCTCTGTATAAGCACCGTGGGCGCGTCTCACCGTGACTCATTTTACACATAACAAACACCTAAAAGTGTGATGATGCAAACTGGACCGTCAGACCGCTGTTTTTCCAGCTCTTTTGTGGAGCTTGTAGCGACTATATTACAGTGAACACAAAAGGAGGAAGGAGTGCAGGAGAGAGTGCGCTCCTGAATCCTCAGAGCTGACACCTACAGTGGGGTAATAATCTTAGTATCACATTAACAACCGCATTGCTTAATTAGCTTTTAGAGCTTTGAATAGCTGGTGTTTGACTGAAGTTAATGTATTTCTGCAGTGCTGAAAGATAACTGTGACAGAGTGCGTTAAAGGTGCATTCAGTGGTTTTTAAAACCAAAACATTTATACACAATACAATACAATACAATACAATACAATGTTCACACCGAGAAGTTTTCAAATAATGAATTTCACTAATGGGACCCTGCTGGTGTAGTGGTTAGCACTGTTGCCCTGCACCACCAGGGTTTGAGTCCTGCCTCGGGGTGTGCGTGTTTCCTCTGTGCTTGGCAGGTTTCCTCCCACAGTCCAAAGACATGCAGATTAGGCTCATTATTATGTATTCCCAAATTGCCCATAGTGTGTGTGTGTGTGTGTGTGTGTGTGTGTGTGTGTGTGTGTGTGTGTGTGTGTGTGTGTGCCCCACGATGGATTGGCACCATTGGTCCAGGGTACACTCCTGGCATAGGCTCCAAGCCCCTCCGCTACCCTGTATACTGGATAAATCGGTATAGACGATGAGTAGGAGAGTAAGAAGTTCACAAAAAACTTTATACTGTAAGCAACTTCACTATTCAGTAAAGATACAAATTCCACAAAACGTATGAACAGTAAACTATTATTTACTATACACACAAGTACAATATACCACAAGTACTATACACCAGACAAATAAATGCTTTACATATTCAGGAAGGGAAATTTGTTTAAACTCTCGCGACCTCCCTCCTGTCTGTATTTGGGGGTGTCATTATAACTGACATATGGATACAATTCCTTGCCAATTCTGAACCCACACACCTGACACACACTTACAGGATTGTCACGGTGACTCAGAGCATCTTGGAAAGATCAAATTATCGTCACATTTCTTTCTTTTTTCATCCTGTGCATATTTTAGTTTGAAAAAGATCATCAAGATTAGCTAGCATGTGAGGTCTAAAGTATCGGCTAATTACATTGTAGATTAGTTACACTGAACTGTACATACTAACTAATGTGATGTATTTATATGACAGTGAAAATTGCCTGTTAAAAATGTTGTCATGTGACCTTTATCCATTTTATATATACTCAGATTTATGCTTCAGAGAACCCATTATTGTTCTCCTAATAGGGACTTAAATCTGAAAGTGTAGGCAAGTAATAAATGAATACCTCAATGACAGAACACTCACTCTCACTCACTCATCGTCTGAGTCGCTTCATTATGTATACAGGGTCGCAAAAGGGCCTGAAGCCTATCCCAAGAGATATAGGGCACGAGACGGGCAACACCCTGGGCACACACATACACACTCGTTCACGCACTCATTCACACACTATGGAAACGATTTGGGAGCATGAGTTAGCCTATTCTGCATGTCTTTTGACTGCGGGAGGAAACCGGAGAACCCAGAGGAAACCCTCCAAGTACGTTCTTTCATAAAGCCTGTTCCCTTGACCTCGTTTTAATTGTAACTATAAAATGTTTACCAGTCAAAAATCAAGATAAAAATAGGTCCTGCTTGTGGTAGCTGTGGAAACGCCAAACCCTTATTTATTTATTTATTTATTTATTTTTATTTATTTTGTGAAAAAAGTAGGATGAAGGAAAACTGTTCTCTTAACAAATTGTCCCACATTTACACAGCCATCCTTTTTTTTCCGAACCACATTTGCACCTTACACCTACTGTATATTTATCTGCATCCTGAAGGTGTAGGTGCAGGTCCAGTGTTATTCTGTAGATGAGACATTTAGACCCACTTGACTTAGATTAAGTCAAATCCTCAGAGCATTGACAAGCTCGGTGTCAGCGAATTAATATACATTTTTTTTTTACGTTTTTAATTGGTACAATTTTATTTAAACAAATCCATGTAATCATTTACTTCCTGAAAGCATGCAACATTTTGTCAGTTTTAAGGATGTGACATTAAATACACAAACTTATACAAGTATGATATAGTACAGGTTTTGTCCAAACTGATTTTTTTTAGACATTGGCACATTACACATGTACCAAGAACACACAGTGTTTAGATTTGACGATACAGTGTTCGTGTTCTATTTTATTTTATTTTATTTTATTAGTTTTTTTTTTTAAGTTTTATTATTTGTACATAATATATTTTTTTACAGCTAAAAGTTTTCTATATTTTTCTATATTTTTAACTTGTTTTTAAAATATCTTATTTCATACTTCATATAATTATTGAATTTTGTAAATTATTTTTATTATTATTATTATTTTGTTATTATTATTATTATTATTATTATTTTATTATTATTTTATTACTCTTTTTATTAAATTTTTTGTTATTATTTTTATTTATTTATTTATTATTATTTTTTTTTGTTTAGTTTTTTTGTTTGTTTGTTTAGTTTTTTATTTTTTTTTATTATTATTATTATTATTCTAAAAAATTTTTTTTTTTTTTTTTTTTTTTTTGTTTGTTTGTTTGTTTTTTTTTTTAGTATTATTACTTTATGTCATTGGTGGTCATATAAGCATTTCACTTCATATGATATTGTGTATGACTGTGTATATGACAAATACAATTTTGAATTTAAATTTGTCACTTTTGGACGAAATTGTTTAATAAATGATAAACTGGCGTGATGTATGTGATGTAGCTGAATCAGTCTTCTACAGACTAAAGAACCAGCTTAAACATAAAATATTTGAATGTGAGTACACTCAGTATTATGTTCTAAACGGGCAAATCACAAATACAAGGTACTTATTTTAAAATCTTGTTTAAGTTCATAACGATGAGCACATGGTTGTGCACGATGCCACAGAAAAGATACTTTCATTTAGGGTCTTACTTTAATTGAAGCATGAGTAAGTGGAAATATATAAACTGTAAAACTGTCTGCACAATTTATGCTTGTTAACACAAATATGTAGCATACATGAAGCCATCCTTAGTCCCTGCCTAGTCAGGGTTGCAAAGGTTTAATCAGGTTCATGTGTGAAAATGATTCCTCATCCTCCCAGGACCACTCTTCCAGAATTTGAGTCCTTTAATATGGCCGTTCCATCAGGGAGGAAAAAACTCCATAGATGTGATAACCTGGTCACGTTTCTGCGTCTAGACCTGAGGCTTGTACAATGGACACTATTCATGATGGGTGCATCACTTCATGCACGTCCCTTCTTACCGTGACACGCCCATCGCTCTGGTATAGGTTCAGTCTGGACTCATCAGACCACATGACCTTTTTCCATTATTCCAGTAAAGTCTGATCTTTATGCAAACTGATTTTTCAATAACATTTCTTTCGCGAAGTTGACGGTTCAGCACTATCCTTCCAGGTTTTAAATAGTGCATTGGACTAAAAATTGGTTTCATAACTGCATAATTTCTCTCCAGGGCAAGTGGGGGGGGAGGTGGGGGTTCATATTTTGTTAATATTATTTTTGAAACCCATTTGGTTTACAGGATGCCGATTTCAAATACAGACACAGATAATGGGATTGCATTACTTCCTAAGAAGCTGGCTTCCAATTATAAACCCAATTTAAAACTCATTTTAGATGTTAATGTAATGCAGGAGATTCAGCACTCTGTCGATGAGAGACAGTTCCATTATGTATACACATCACAGTGATTTGTATTTGAAGAAGAAGAAAACGAAAGATAAGAAAAGAAAACAGCACCCTGGAGCTGGAACAACAGTTCTTGGACCACTTCAGCCTGTCGATGTGTTTCATTTACACTCAAGGTGTTGAGCTGTTTATGGACCCTACACAAGGATACACACCTCATCCATCTGCTTCCTCATAACATCGCAGCAAGGTTAACCACTAAACCCAACACATCCTCAGGAACAGGACGGAAATATACGAGGTGGCTTTAGGCTTCCTCGGGATTGATTAAGAAGTCACTAGCATCGGGGCGGTGCTACATCAAGAAATAATTCTGCCAGGCCAGACCGCAGACATCCATTAATTGTGAAAAAACGGGAGTCAGCACCTTTGCAGGCAACTGTTCTAATTAAACATGTCAGATATCTGGGACTGTTTAATGCACTAGCTGTCACTGCCATTAGAACAGCGCGTCATTGCTCTTATCAGCGTACAGTATGTCAGTGGGGAGAAATGGAGTTATACAATGCTGATTATAGGCTGCTGTGCTCCCTCATGGTACCTGATTATAGGTTTGTGCAGAGAAAATAACTGACTAAGAAATTAATAAGAGTGATAATTAGTTGTAAAATATGTTTCTACCTGTGAAAATCTAACATGATTAGAAAGTATTTAGGGAACTTTTTGAACTGTTGATCAGTTGGCTGTCCGGTCCTTAAGTAATGACCTCACACTGTAATCACACTGGACAGAAGTCTAGTGAAGGGTTATTTATTATAATAAAGATTAAACCACTTTTTTTCTGTTATTGCTGCCTGCCAGATATGGGGTTATGGGGGATAACCGTCATACCACCACATGCAATAGGTTTGTTTAGGATTTCCATTTTATACCATTTGCACCATTTGCACAAAAAAAAAGTGACAAATTTTAAATAAACGTCATGCATGTAATCTTTTGATTTGGTAAAGTTTTCTGAAATGCGATGCTTTTCATCATGGAAAGAGTCTCCAGTGACGAACTTTTTGTAAAAGTTATTTATTTATTTATTTATTTATTGTTTTATTGTCTTATTAACTTCAAGAAATAAAAACATGAGTACACTTTAACACTGCCTTGATAAACAACAACAGGAAGTTATTAAGTTTTTAACAATATTACTGTAGATGTTGTAGATATATATGCTCTATAGAGCAGTGGCTTAGTGGTTAGTACTGTCACTTCACTCCTCCAGGGCTGGGGGTTCGAATCTCCAACCTCCAGTCTGTGTAAGGAGTTTGCATGTTCTCCTCGTGTTTGGTGGGTTTCCCCTGGATGCACTTGTTTCCTCCCGCAGTCCAAAGACCTTCAGTGGAGACAGACTGATGTTTTCAAATTGCCCATAATTCCCCCTGCGACCCTACACGGGATAAGTGGTATAGGTTCGTATGGATGTTGTACAGTAGATGTTGGGAAATTTGCCACCATATAAGAGGAATAAAATATTATGGGATGTGTTGCCGTAGGACTTTTTTTTTTTTTTGTGCTACACAAAAGGCTAAAAAGGTTTTGATTTTTTTTTTTCTTTTAGTTGAAAAAACACCCCGCAAAGGGATATGAGCTTCACAAAAAAAATAATAATAATAATAATAACAAAGCACGAAGCTTGGCTGAAACTGTATCATATTGTAATAACCCACTTTCCCTGTTCAGGCCTCTGAAGACCTGCTGGAGTCGATTAATTATGAAATGAAGTGACAGTGGAACGGAAGGCAGCGTGTAGCGCTCTTTTAATTGGAACTGAACCTCACCTTGGTTCGGTAATGAAAACACATGACAATTTAATGCAGTTAAAACCGTCTTACTCGTGATAAATTTCATGGAAGCGGCAGACACGGCAAAATCGGATGAACTCAGCACCTGGATATAGAGAGTTGAGACTACAAGCGTATGTGTACAGTAAGTGTGTGTGTGTGTGTGTGTGTGTGTGTGTGTGTGTGTGTGTGTGTGTGTGTGTGTGTGTGTGTGTGTTCCTGTACCTGTCCCCGGAACGATAAGCAGGACATCTTTAATTCATTACAGCAGCACTTCATCAAGATCGGACTATTCGAAAGTGGGCTGCCTTTTAGACTTTCGAGCGCATAATGAATAGAAAGTGCATCAGGCCAGACGCCGAAAGGTAGAGCAAGAGATGGAAGAGAGGAGCAAACAGGAGAGGGCTCCATCTTATACGATTATCACTTAACGTCAAAGTTAATAGGGTTTACGGTAAGAGGAAGGCATCTCTATTATTTATTTCCCAAATGAACAGTGGGCTCTCCATACAGTCGATGTACTTAAGCACCCACTTTCTCTAGTCAAAAAAACAAAACAAAAGTGTGTACAAATGTGATAGAAAAGACTTTTGCATAAATGTTCTTGTCAATTAGTCCGATGTCCACAGATGGTATACAACCATGTTAGAAGGCTTTGATTTGTTTCTAAATGGAATCATGCGTTTGCATTTCATCATTTGTTCTAAAATGTTTCTATACTGAGGGATCTAATCATTTCTGTAGTAACAACCCAATAACATGGAG
>QNUK01000225.1:692500-695000 GCA_013621035.1 Clarias magur | reverse complement strand
ATTTTACTATCACTGTAAATACTGACATGTATTTCACTATTTGAATAATACTATCTCACTGCCCTGATACTATTTAATGCTCCAGCTGGTGCTTTTGCGTGCAGCCTTTGTGTTTGATTGATTTCTGCACGCAGCTGTAAATGTGTGATCATTTTAACTGGATTACATGAATATTATTTCTTTTTACTCAGAGAGAAAAAAGTGGCGGAGCCTCACGCCGGTGCCACAGTATACCTGCGTATGTGAGAGAGTGCAGGCAGGACATACAATGGGAATATGTCCCATTCCCCCAATGTCTATAGTTTGGCGTTTGTTCATTAACGGAATGGTATGAGGTCATTATAATATTGCAAACACCTCGGGTATAGTCTGTAACATCATTTTAAATTTGCTTCATGTCGGTAGCGATGGTATGGTTTGGTTATAAATTCTTTAGGGGTCGGTATAACGTTGTTAAATTCCTGAACAGCACACTTTTGAAACGCTATCATGTCATTAACACTTCATTGTCGCCTAGTGTCAAAATTCCCTATAGAGTCTTTTTCATGCCCTTATGAAATCATTAACAGCTTGATGTGTGGTCACTAAGTTTGAAAGGTTAACCGAATTGGTACCTACTTTGGAATCGATTTAACATTGGGAGATGTCGGGAGAGGTCAGTAGAATATAATGAGGTATAAGAATAACATACTTGAAATTAATTAGTCGTTATTTAGGCCTCATCAAGCACAGAGACAGCGTTTGTTAAAGTAGCAAATGACCTCCTACTTGCCTTGACACCATTGATCAAAGTATTCTCTTTCACAGATTAATAGGAATTAAGGGAACGACCCTCTTCTGGCTCAGATCCTATTTGAATGATTGTTATCAGTAAAAGATTTAAACGGTGACTATTCTGCATGTTCGAAAGTAAAGTTTGATGTTCCACAGGGTTTAGTTTTAGGCCCATTACTTTTTACATGCTTCCTCTAGGTAACATAATTCATAAGCATGGTATTAGTTTCCACTGATATGCTGATGACACGCAGTTGTATGTCTCAGCAAAACCAAATGAGAAAAAAAAAATGCTTAACAAGGTTGAGCAATGTGCGAAGGACATTAGACACTGGATGCTGATGAACTTCCAGACGTTCTGGTACTAGGACCATGCGCAGCTAGAAGCAAGATTTCTGATCAAATAGTAACTCTGGATGGCCTTTCTGTTTTATCATGTACAGAGGTAAAAGACCTTAGTGTGATTGTAGATTCCAGTCTTTCATTTGAAGATAAAGTAGATAATATTACTAGGTTAGCATACGTTCATCTGAGAAATATTGCCAAGATAATAAATATAATGTCACCGCACAATGCAGAACAAGGTTCATGCTTTTGTCACCTCTAGGTCGGATTATTGTAATGCTTTACTGTCTGTATGTTGAACTAAGTGTATAAACAAGCTTCAGTTAGTTATGATATAAATTCTGTACACTCAAATAATCTCCCATTCTTGCATAATCAATGCTTAGGGATAGTAGGAATTTATGGATTCTTGTTTGTCCTCATGCCTCTTGAGTACTGACTACATGTTCCCAATGGGATTAAAGTCTGGTGAGTTTCCTGGCCATGGACCCAAAATTTCGATATTTTGTTCCCCGAGCCACTTAGTTGTCTCTTTTGCCTTATGGTGAGGAGCTCCATCATGCTGGAAAATACTGTTCTTTAATGGTTGGGAGAAGTTTCTCTTGGATGTTTTTGTATCATTTTTTTATTAATGGCTGTGTTCTTAGTCAAAATTGTGAGTGAGCCCACTCCAATAGCTGAGAAGCGACGCCACAGATTAATGGTCTCGGGATGCTTTACTGTAGACGATTCACTTTTAATCATGTTTATTAGCCTTTGAGTGTTCTTAACTACAGTACATGCTACATGAACCTCAAATATTTTACTATCACTGTAAATACTGACATGTATTTCACTATTTGAATAATACTATCTCACTGCCCTGATACTATTTAATGCTCCAGCTGGTGCTTTTGCGTGCAGCCTTTGTGTTTGATTGATTTCTGCACGCAGCTGTAAATGTGTGATAATTTTAACTGGATTACATGAATATTATTTCTTTTTACTCAGAGAAAAAAAAGTGGCGGAGCCTCACGCCGGTGCCACAGTATACCTGCGTATGCGAGAGAGTGCAGGCTTGCCTTGACACCATTGATCAAAGTATTCTCTTTCACAGATTAATAGGAATTAAGGGAACGACCCTCTTCTGGCTCAGATCCTATTTGAATGATTGTTATCAGTAAACGATTTAAATGGTGACTATTCAGCATGTTCGAAAGTAAAGTTTGATGTTCCACAGGGTTTAGTTTTAGGCCCATTACTTTTTACATGCTTCCTCTAGGTAACATAATTTATAAGCATGGTATTAGTTTCCACTGATATGCTGATGACACACAGTTGTATGTCTCAGCAAAACCAGATGAGAAAAAAAAATGCTTAACAAGGTTGAGCAATGTGTGAA
>QNUK01000225.1:680000-687500 GCA_013621035.1 Clarias magur | reverse complement strand
AAAGTGCACTTACTGTTCAAGCCTCTATTATTCAACATAGATATGGAGTTAAATATTTAAACGATACTTAATTGACATACAGTATAATCCGGCACAGGAGGATGTAGACGTTCACTCTTTAGAGTTCTAAGCTAAACTGCGTGGTGCGTCCTTTCTTCTTTCTATCAGTCAGTGACGGAATGTGTGTGTGTGTGTGTGTGTGTGTGTGTGTGTGTGTGTCTATGTTTTGTGGTTGAGAGCTTAATTGGTGTGTGAGTAGGTTCCTCATTATGAAGCGCAGCAGGGGACGCGTGCTCATGACCCCTTTGACACACCGATCTTCCTGATTAACAGAGCTAATAGGTTTTGCTTTAGCTTAACTTTTTTTTTTTTTTTTTTTCAGATGAAGCATCCACTACCTTCACAACTGCAGTGCAGCGAGAGAACATCCGCGAATACTTGTAACTAAAAACACAGACATTGAGGTACGGTTCACTGATTATTTTCTCCTCCCTGTATTTCGTGCATGCGCTGACCTTTTTGGCCCTCCTTCAGGGAACTGGAGACCTCTCTGCTCCATTAAAAAGCAGGCGTGTTGGACGTATAGGAAAGGTTATATAAGTCATTAGCTGTATTTCGTAGTGCCGATACATTAGTGCACTTGGGTGATGGCATTGGTGTTTGTTGTGTGCAGGGAATGGTCCGGGAACTCCATCCCACCTCCCGGGGCAATGTCCATTAGTTATAATGCAGTGTAGCGGTCTGCCTCTTTTCCTCTCTCTCCTGTCCATCCGGATTTTTCCTTTGAGGTGAATGATTTGATGTGCACAACGAGTTCTGTGCCTTGACCGTGGAAAGGATTTTTTTTAAGTTGATTAGTAAAAAAAAAAAAATGTGAAGACACCAAAAAATGAAAAGTAATTACTTAAACAATTAATTAAAGTAATTAATTAAATTCACTCTACTCAAAAATATTGCCAATTAAATATTTGTAAATTAGCCTTATTTGTTTTGGGACACATGACACATGAAATTATAATGATAATAATAATCATCATCATCATCATCATCATCATCATCATCATCATCATCAGTTGTTATGTGTATTTGTGGATATGATAAAATATTTAACATTTAATATACATATTTTTTAAATATGTAATATCTAGTATATTAATTTTATTCACAAATTAAGACGTTTTTGTTTAATAATTAATAATTATTATAATTATAATTATTAATTTCTAATATCTAATATTTCTAATTTCTAGTAATAATTTCTTATTATCTTATTATTATTTCTTATCAAGATATTATTGTACCTAATTATATATATGAAATTAGGTATATATATATATATATATATATATATATATATATATATATATATATATATAATATATGTAATATATATATATAATCTAATTTTATAATTACATTTCTAATTACATATCTAATATATATATATATATATATATATATATATATATATATATATATATATATATATACCATTTATATATATATATATATATATAGTTAGAAATTAACAGTGGCACGGTGGTGTAGTGGTTAGCACTGTCACCTTGCACCGCCAGGTTCCGGGTTCGATCTCCGGCCAGGCTCGATTCCCGTCTCTGTGTGCATGGAGTTTGCATGTTCTCCCCGTGCTTGAAACTCCGGTTTCCTCCCACAGTCCAAAGACATGTAGGTTAGGCTAATTGGCGTTCCCAAATTGCCCGTAGTGTGTGAATGAGTGAGTGTGTGTGTCTGTGCCCTGCAGGGTCCAGGGTGTACCCTGCCATGTGCCCCAAGTCTCCTGGGGTATATATATAAAATGATGAGGATAATAAGATTTTGAGTATGCCTGAAAGTGCCTGTGTCACTATTTTACCACTGGACTCTCAGACTCCTAAAAGATAATAAACATCACACAAGTTTATACAAGAAAGGCCGAAGGAAGCAAAGATGAAAAAGGAAAATAGGGGAAAGGGTGAGAGCACGCACACACACACACACACACACACACACACACACACACACACACACACACACACACACACACACACACACAGACACACACACACAGACACACAAGGTGATGAGAGCACTATTCCACATCCATCTTGCGATCGAAACGAAAAGCATCCCAAGTGGAACAGGCAATCTTTGTGCTGTAAATGATTCAGCACTCAGTTTTCTTGGTTTCATAATCGTCATGTGTTGCATTATGCATCATCCTTGTCTATTTTCTTCCTTCCGCTGCTTCAGAGCCGAAGCGTTTTTTAGCCGTTTCAATGACCCGGGCCAGATTGGACACTGGGTCTGACTTCAGTAATTAGTGCATTTTTTGCCTCGGGCTGCGAGAGAGAGAGAGAGAGAGAGAGAGAGAGAGAGAGAGTTTTCTCACACACATACACTTGGTAAAGGCCTTGAAGGTGCAGGTCTCATAGCTGAGGCTGGTCGTGAGGATCTGAGGATGAGCAGCCGGCTGGGAGAATAAGACAACAAGGATCAGAGGCAAGAGTCAAGCCCTGAGTTTATCTCTCATCATCGTGTTACGCCACAGCTACAGTACAGTACAGCGCAAGTTGTCCCTCGGCAATAAATACAATAATATATCTAGCATTGTTGTATTTTTATTACAAATTTTGTCGACAGCTCTCATACAGCTGTTACTCAAAATTTTCATTTCACAAACACAGCTACGTTTCAAAATTAAGGAAAAGGTGATGAGAACATTTGTGAAATATTTTTTAAGTGTCTTGTGAAAGGATTTTGTGTTTGATTTTGTGTTTTGGAAAAAAAAAGTTGATTGTGTTTTTTTGTTTTGTGATTTTCTTTTTTTTTTTGTGAAATGTTTGTGTTTCATGAAATGGTTTCATGTTTTGTAAAAGTCATTGTTGTTTGGTAAACATTCTGTTTTGATCTTCTGGGCCACAGAACTATATTGTGCCTCATGTAAAAATGACTGAAATGATCACTGTATTCGAAATTATTTTGAATTTTCTGTATTCCTGGTCCACCAGTCGCCTTCCAACAATGCAAAGCACTTGATATGAGAACAGAGAAAACATCTGATGAACCAACAGTGTTGTTGGTGCCAAATGGGCTGAAGAGACTGCTGATCTCCAGACAGTTTTACACGCTGTGGTAACTGGAAAAAACACCCTTTATAACCAGAAAAGCATCTCTAAAGGCGCAATATATCGAGCCTTGAGGCAGATACGACAGCAGAAGACAAAATATTGTGCTCCGAGAACAGAATCTGTGGCTGCAGTGTGTGTGGAATTTAGTGCCAACAGCATGAATCCATCTACTGTACCCAACATGCCTTGTGTAAGGCATACACATTTACTGGTATAATGAATTATACAATGGTGTCAGGATTTTTTTCTTGACACGCAATGAGCCCCTTAATGCCAATCAAGCCTAGTTTGAATGCCGCAGCCGGAATATTAATGCTGACCGCATGCATCCCTTTATGGCCACAATTTATAATGACTTCTTCCAGCATGAGAATGTATCATATAAAAAGAAATAGCACAAACATGACATGTGGCAGTGAGTTTATTGGACTCCTCATTCCCAGATCGGAATCCAGTAGAGTAGAATGGTTTTTATTTTCCAGGTTAAAATTGAATTCAGGAATTCGACCTCGTATTGCTACTCTAATATACTGTCTGATATAGTCTGTTCCTAATATACTGGCCGCTGAGTGAATAAGAGCACAACATTTGGACTTCGATCTATAGTTCCTATTTCCTCATTTTGTATTCAAGGAAAACGTTTTGCTGTTAGTAGTCAAGAAGGCTTCAAGTAGTTATAGAAAAATATCAGTTACTGTAAATTGATATACTTTAAAATATCAGTTACTGTACTTTAATATACTTTAAAATATCAGTTACTGTACATTAATATACTTTAAAATATCAGTTACTGTACATTAATATACTTTAAAATATCAGTTACTGTACATTAATATACTTTAAAATATCAGTTACTGTATATTAATATACTTTAAAATATCAGTTACTTTACATTAATATACTTTAAAATATCACTGTATTTTAATATACTTTAAAATATCAGTTACTGTATTTAATATACTTTAAAATATCAGTTACTGTACATTAATATACTTTAAAATATCAGTTACTGTGTTTTAATATACTTTAAAATATCAGTTACTGTACTTTAATATACTTTAAAATATCAGTTACTGTACTTTAATATACTTTAAAATATCAGTTACTGCATATTAATATACTTTAAAATATCAGTTACTGTACATTAATATACTTTAAAATATCAGTTACTGTGTTTTAATATACTTTAAAATATCAGTTACTGTACTTTAATATACTTTAAAATATCAGTTACTGTACTTTAATATACTTTAAAATATCAGTTACTGCATATTAATATACTTTAAAATATCAGTTACTGTACATTAATATACTTTAAAATATCAGTTACTGTGTTTTAATATACTTTAAAATATCAGTTACTGCATATTAATATACTTTAAAATATCAGTTACTGTACATTAATATACTTTAAAATATCAGTTACTGTTACTGTTATTAATATACTTTAAAATATCAGTTACTGTACATTAATATACTTTAAAATATCAGTTACTGTACTTTAATATACTTTAAAATATCAGTTACATTAATATACTTTAAAATATCAGTTACTGTACATTAATATACTTTAAAATATCAGTTACTGTGTTTTAATATACTTTAAAATATCAGTTACTGTACTTTAATATACTTTAAAATATCAGTTACTGTACATTAATATACTTTAAAATATCAGTTACTGTACTTTAATATACTTTAAAATATCAGTTACTGTACTTTAATATACTTAAAAATATCAGTTACTGTACATTAATATACTTTAAAATATCAGTTACTGTACATTAATATACTTTAAAATATCAGTTACTGTACATTAATATACTTAAAAATATCAGTTACTGTACATTAATATACTTTAAAATATCAGTTACTGTACTTTAATATACTTTAAAATATCAGTTACTGTGTTTTAATATACTTAAAAATATCAGTTACTGTACATTAATATACTTAAAAATATCAGTTACTGTACATTAATATACTTTAAAATATCAGTTACTGTACTTTAATATACTTTAAAATATCAGTTACTGTACTTTAATATACTTTAAAATATCAGTTACTGTTCTTTAATATACTTTAAAATATCAGTTACTGTGTTTTAATATACTTTAAAATATCAGTTACTGTATATTAATATACTTTAAAATATCAGTTACTTTACATTAATATACTTTAAAATATCAGTTACTGTACTTTAATATACTTTAAAATATCAGTTACTGTACTTTAATATACTTTAAAATATCAGTTACTGTACTTTAATATACTTTAAAATATCAGTTACTGTGTTTTAATATACTTTAAAATATCAGTTACTTTACATTAATATACTTTAAAATATCAGTTACTGTACATTAATATACTTTAAAATATCAGTTACTTTACATTAATATACTTTAAAATATCAGTTACTGTACATTAATATACTTTAAAATATCAGTTACTGTGTTTTAATATACTTTAAAATATCAGTTACTTTTCTCTATTTATAGTTAATATATTTATATGTTTAACGTTTTTATTTTTTTAAGCAAAACAAAATTGCTTTTCATGTTACTGAGAACTGTCAAACGTCCATGAATAACTTCCACAATAGTCTTATATATTTTCCCGCTGTAAGATCTTGAAAGCCTCGATGGCGCACCACAGACACACACACACACACACACACACACACAGGTAGTTATTGCGAAATAATGGTGAAAGGAAGCGATTTTAAGAAGGAAGAAATGAAAAAAATGAGAAGAAAGGAGTGAGGGAGTGTTTAAATGCAACATCCTCTTAGAGAAAGATTTTAGCTAAAGTAATGTTATGGTCCAGAATATAATTACATCTACATAAAACAAATAAAACTGCTTTATCATAAGTAAATCTACAAAAAAATATTTACTGCATTTCTGTCACATACATACAGTATATTGTAATACAGGTAAATTATTTTCTTTTTATATGCCAGCTTGTTAAGATTGGGGTCATCCATGATACTGCAGCAGAGAGGGTTAAGGGCCGTACTCAAGGGCCCAACAGTGGTAGCTTGGCCGGGTCAGAGGTGCAACATCTGACCTTTTGGTGAGTAACCCATAGGCTTAAGCACTGAGCCACTACTGCCATAATATGTAATACATATAGAAAATTTAAGCACCACGGCAAAAAAACATAATACATTCTTACATACATCACCATTCTTTGTTTCTAACCAGGGTGACGATGCATCCAGAGCCTTGATATCTTGGGAACACTACACTCTGTGTGACTGTGATGTTAGTATAAAGGAAGTATAAACCTCAAAGAAGTTTGGAGGGAGGTGGGAGAAAACCTGAGAACCCAGAAGAACGCAGTGTATCCATTAGAATGAATGCTTCTTCATTAAGCTGTGCGTCTCACCTGATGTAACATTTCTTCCCGGAACATTCTGTTAGATGTTGGTGACATTTACAAGCCATATTCTGAACAATCTCAGCCTTTGCTACAGCATGTACGGTACTGTGTACGTTCATAATGAGTATGAAATGTGAATTTGTTTCATCAGTTCACCAACAGGGGGAGCACATGTCCAACATGCTGGCGCAGAGAGGAAACAGCCGACTCTTACAAGCAGTCTAATGAGGGGGAAAAAAGGTACACACACAAATATTTGCCCAAACCTGTTGATTATTGGATTCAGGTGTTTTAATCAGGCCCCTTATCCCCAATGAAGGACAATCCCTTTTCTATTCCAACACGACTGCGCCCCAGTGCACAAAGCAAGGACTATAAAGACATGGTTCGATGAAGAACTTGACTGGCCCTAACAAAGAGCCCTGACCTCAACCCTATTGAAATTGCGAGTCAGGCCTTCTCACCCAACATCAGTGCCTGCGACCTCATAAACTGCAGGTTTAACCGAATACATTTGTGCATATAGTGTAGTGTATGCTGGATGTGTGTGGTTTTGGTAATCGTGCAGGATTTCAACCTACTGTATGTAAATGAAACCAGAAGTGCACTAGACTGAATGATCTTCTCTGCAGAGACGATAAGAATTATAATTAGAAGATTTATGGAGGCAAAAGTATCAAAGGTTCCAGCAGGATGGCTTTAACAGAGGGTTTAAAAGCCTGTCAGAATTTCTCCTTTGGAAAGATTACATTTACTTACAGTACAGTATATATCATTTAAAACATTGTACTATAGATTTGCTTTTTTGTTATTGTTGTTGTTGTTGTTGTTGCTCTGTGACCTTACTGTACATTTTTGTTTTTTTGACCATTATATAAATACATGATCACTTTTTATTGCTATGCAAAACAAGAAGAGGAAGAAGTGTATTTTAATATATATATATATATATATATATATATATATATATATATATATATATATATAT
>QNUK01000225.1:532500-675000 GCA_013621035.1 Clarias magur | reverse complement strand
CATAGTTTTGATGCCTTCAGTGTGAATCTACAATTTTCATAGTCATGAAAATAAAGAAAACTCTTTGAATGAGAAGGTGTGTCCAAACCTTTGGTCTGTACGGTATATACTGTATATATATATATATATATATATATATATATATATATATATATATATATGAAATGTATACACATCTAACCTAAATGGCTAACCAGTTATTACTGCCATGCATGCAATTACGACAGAAGAGTAAGTCACTGAGCATGGACAGGTGTACACAACTTTACAGACCATATAAACCACGATCATATAGATGAGTTCAACAGATACAGTAGCACTGAAGGTGTCTCTTCGTCAGTGTTCATGTGCTCTTAAAGAACGCTCAAGTCTCTAGGCATTTATAATAAAAACAAGAAGAAGAAGAAGAAGAAGAAGAAGAAGAGCAATGTATATTGCATTTAGGATCATTCTAATTATTTCTCATCATATTGGACAACGTCTATCTATAATGCTGTAAACACAGAGTGCACCGGAGATGAGTTAATAATAGACCACATAACACACACCATGCATTTTATTCTACCGGGAAAACCCAGAGAGGTTTCTCTTAACTACATAACAGATTAATTTTTAACTACAGCTCAGTCACGCAAAGGCTTATTTTGTTAACCTCAATACGATTTCCCAACGACTCTTTTGGTAAAAAAATAAATAAATAATTTTCATCGTAATAATAATAATAATAATAATAATAATAATAATAAATTCAAATAAATAATGATTAGTTGTATTTATTGAAACTATACCTTGAAGCTACATCGTTATCTCGTGTGTGATAGATTAGTCATGTGGTTTGCACGATGCTAATCTTGGACCGTACAGTATGTTCCCTTTACGTGCTTACACACTTGGTATAAGATAAAAGATCCATAAAGTACATTTGGGGCCACAATACAAGGGGTGTTCAGGTAAAACCAGGACTTTTGATTGTGCAGAATAACAAAAACATAGTTATAAGAGTGAAAAAACTCCCTTTATTTCTCTATATAGTTCCTAGTGCACTTTTCCCGGTGTCTCACTAGTGCTTGGATACCATCATGGTAAAAAGGTTTCCGGCTCAGTACGCCGGCGCCATGATCGGCTAGGCTGAACCGCCGGCCTCCCAGGAACTCGTGTAATGGCCCGAACATTGCTTGCAGCAGCTCGCTTCTGTAAAAGTCAACTGGTTTTATATCGAAATTTCATCACATGTCCAGGTTTGACTTGAACGCTCCATCCGAGGTCCCGACTGCACAATGTTTAGCACGTAACTAGCCTAGCATGGTGTCTAGTTTGATGCATCAATAAGCTGAAGAGATTTCAAAGATGTGTAACGTTAAGGGAATGTGATGCGAGTTCTTTGTGGAGGTGTTTGTGCCGGCGCTGCCGTGATAGAAAAGGAATCAACATCCTGGGATGAATTAGATTTTAGAGTTTGACAACGTAGATCTGTGGTGTAAATATTAGATGAATAAATCATTTACTGATTAATTATGCAGGAATTAAGATAAAGCTTGGGTGTTTCGCACAGTTTGCCCTCTTGAAACTGCTTTGGAACTCAGTCAAGACTGTACCGGTCTCTATTTGGACAGTGTTTCATCAACATCAGTTTATCTTCGGGGGCTGTCGTTACTGAGAATTTCCAAGTCACTAGGAGGGGCGAGGCACATGTCCTTAATAGATCCTCCAGTCTTCTCTGGGACAGAATTCATGACAGTAAAAAAAAGAACATCTTATTAGCTCACCGATTAAAATGTGAAAATTATAATACAGAATAATGATTATTATCATTAGATGATCTTCTGACTTGGAGAACCCGTTATAATCGAATTCAGCCTAGAGTGTATTGAGATCTGCATACGCACTGCGACAAATAATCATCGTAAAAGAAGTAATACTAATAAATACTAAATAATAAATCTATGAATGACAGAAAACAACTTTCCCCCTGTGTTCCACTTGCCAGTCCGTGCCCTGGCCTGCACAAGCACTCAACAACCTTTTCCTCACATTTGTATGATAAAATCTCATGAGTTTATTTATTATATATATATATATATATATAATTTTTTTCCCCCTTAAAAAGACAGTTAATCTGATATCCCAGTAAAGCACTCGACGTTAAGCTGATAAGATGCGAAGTGATGAAAAATACATTCGTTTCTAAATGGTGTCATTGTTGTGGGGTTTTGCTTGGCCCTATTCAGACGGGATTAGTTCAGCATGGGGAAGTGGGACGCTGTGATTATGACTGGAGTATTTCAGGTATTGTAGTGTTATCATGTCGATCAGCCTTAACACATGTAACAGCAGTAAACTGAAAATATTTCTCTCCTTCTTCTTTTTTTTTTTTTTTTTTTAAACCGCAGGTTCCCAATCCTGTTCCATTTCTCCCTAAATACTTTCATTAGTCATTTTGTTGCACATGTCTCTTTTCTTTCTTTTTTCTTTTTTTACTAGGGCAAACGTTGACATTAAATAACATCTAATGCTGTGGTTTAGGAGAAAAATTATGTCAGACGTCTAAAGTCAAATATCAAAAAATGTTATGCCAAGTCTTTTTTATTTATTGATTGATTTATCTATTTATTTATTTATTTATTTTATATTACTCATTTATGTTGTGTCTATAGTGTGCAATCAGATCTACAAACCTGCCTTTGTGTTACTTTCCTTATCACTACTGGATTCAGGATCGATCGATCTATCTATCTATCCGTCTACAGTGTCTATGTGTGTGTGTGTGTGTGTGTGTGTGTGTGTGTGTGTGTATGTCATGGGTAATAATATTCAGAGAATTATCGGGTGACATAGACTCTGTCACAATAATCAACAATTCAAAAAAGCTAGATGTTTTACTCAAACAGCCAGTTTTTTCGACAGAGATGGTGAATATTTAACAATTTAGGTAACTGATCGACCCTAATCTGGTTAATCTGCTGGCAAACATTTGTTGTTTAAAAAGAGTTTAGCTATCTTAAATGAACAATGATCCTCTTATCCGTGGCAGGTCTTATCTTCTGTTCCACTCTATTCCCCAGTTCTTCATTTTGCACATCATCAAAACAAAACACAAAAAGGCAACGTCAAGATGTAACAGCAAAAGCAATTAACACAATGAAGTTAATTTAAAATGTAAACATTTATTAAACGTCGCAAGCTTGCTTCCTGTTGACTCCCACTGTATCCGATCAGACACGAGTTGAAATGTTGTTCAAGACCTTTCGCATTCATGTAACCAAACACACAACATCTCAAGTGGAAACACATAGACTATACCTTCAAATGGAAGTCATGGACAGGTGTTTATTGAAGATGACATTGATTGGTCATGGGGTGCTGTAGCCAATCAGGAACAAGCATGCGATATTCCCACATCTTTCAAGGTGCTACGCATTCTATTGTGAGTTACTGTTGTGTTTGTGAAAGAAACTCTCAAAAAAAAAAGTGTCAGCGTGCCAAGAGACATCGTCCTGTGTCCATCATCCTGTGCAACTGGTGCTATTCTGAGCATGTCCTTTACCATGTCTGCTATTCCATCATGGACCGCAAGTTAGACCAAAGACCGAGCGTGAAATTCTGTGTGAAACTGAGTTCAACGCCTAAGAATGTTAAAACCATTGGGCAACTTGTGCGTGATGAGAAGAACAATCGGAGAACAATCCACAACGTTGCTCCATGATGCCAAGAGCTCCATCAGCGTCCCGCGGTGTCGGGGATCATTACCGGTGACGAAACTTGGGCGTGTGGGTACAACAGTGGAAGTCGTCATCTCCACGACTGAAAATATTTGCGCCACTGTGTATCGAGAATTTGTCCCCAGGGCCCAGACCATCAATAGAGAACTCTACTGCCAGGATTCAAGGCATCTGTGGGTGGGCGTACGGCGGAAGCGATCAGATCTGTGGCTCATATTTAGGCTTCTGATTTTTTCAAAATATCATATAAGGCATGAAAGGTTTGCATGTTGAAAATGAGGGAAAATGGCGATTATACGAATGTAAAGCAGGTAATGATGATAATACGAATTCTTACATTAGGTTCTGCAGAATGATGCATCTCCAATGGGGTAAAAAAAAAAAAGAAAATAATAATAATAATAATAATAATAATAAGTTGCATGCTGTATCCGCAGCATCAGTGCTCTCACGACAATCCAGATCTAACATGACCCTAAATCACCTTGAGCAGTGATGGAAAATCAATCAGTGCTGCAGACTTTTACAATTGTCTTCCAAAACAAATGCTCCCATTTTCTTTTCACAGTGATAAATGAGTTACAAGTCAATTTCAACTTTGTCACGGCATGCGGTTCTCTACAATGCACTCCAGCCTCGGTCTAATCCCGGTGTAATCTGTACATTGTCAGCAATCCAGAAGTACATTAAACTGTCTTAAACTATGCTTAAGGATTCACAATAGATTGCACACTTTTACTGACACTATCATTGAAAAATGTAGACCTCCAGGAATATATAAAGCTCCCAGGGACACGCTCAGCGGGGTCACGGAGGAGCACGAACAATATCTCAGTATTGATAAGATTATCTGGTTCATTCCCGGCACTAGAGGAAAGGGGAATTTTTTGAAGTTGGCTCAGCGCTGTTTTGTTCACAACATGGTGAGGACATTGAAGCACTGATTAACCTGAGGAACTGGAATGGATCCAGTTGGCAGAGGACAAGGGATTTTTTTCGTGGTCTTTCTTTGTTTGTCTTTGGATGGCAGCCAGCATGAGAGGTTGGGGTTGGGGGGAAATCGCGTAAGTGGTGCCAGGATCCTTCCAGGAAGGAAAGAAGCTACCTGGCAGGTGGGCATGCTATATCCTGTACAGAAAGCTTTGCTGCAACACACAAGATCCTGTAACTCTGAATGCACAGTGCATGAAACCAAGTCACTTCCACCCATCCATGTTCAAATGTATATAAACCTGCTTCATATGAGACGGATGTGTTATGGGATTTAAATTTAAATAAACAAGTTTTGAACAAGAAAAAAAAAATAGCATCAATAGTCCTTATTCCCAATCAATTACAAATAATTTCCAGATTTGGTAGATTGATGGGTATTTGGTTGAATAAATGGAATGACACCAAACTGCGCTTATAGTCGAGATGACTCTGAGCGCATTGCAGTTGTTCCGTGAACATTCAGGAAGTATAGCGTCAGATCTTTAAAAAGCGTTGCATACGTTGTGAAAGAGATGCTGCTGTCTGTGGGACGTGGACTCGCAATCATTCGCAAACACCACTTTATTACACGGACTCAACTATGTACAGTGTGCCGTACAGTCCCGACCTCGCTCTAAGCCTTTTTCACATGTTGGGGCCATTGAATGGGTTCCTGGGAGGCCAGCGTTTTTCAGACATGAAGCAGATGGATTTTAGTGCAAGTGAAACACTGGGATAAGCGCATTCGTGTAGCAGGTTCAGATTGCTCAAAAGGTTCATTCTGGTTCCCATAGAAAGGTGTCAGAGGTCTTTGTATTTCTCTGAGCAGTGTCCAGGCGAACCTTGGGTTGAATGTGCTGGGTCACATTCAACCCAATTGGTTGGCCCGCCAACTCGCCCGACCACAACCTCATAGAGATTCTTCAAAAGGAAAATGAGAAACTGAAGGCTGAAGGCTGATATCAAAGCAACCTGGTCTTCAGTAAAGCCTCGGCAGTGGCAGAGACTGATCTCCTCCATGCCATGGTGCATTGATGCAGTCATTCATGATAAATGAGCCTCGTCCAAGTATTGAGTGGGCGTTAACGAACAAAATTTTATTTCCGAGTTTCGGTATTGTTATCTTGGGAAATATTCTAATATTTTGAGATACTAGATTTTTATGAGCTGTAACATTAAAACAAAATGGCTTGAAATATTTCACTTAATATATAATGAATCTAGTTTCACTTTTTTAAATTAAAAGGCAAACGAAAATTTACTTTATCATTTTTTCCCCTAGATGCACTGTACAGCATATAACCCTGATTTTCAGAACTCTCTCCCGGACTTGGCTTTGTTGATTTCATGATGCTTGTTGTTTAAATATTATCTCAAGTTGGCTCAGGATTCTTCCAGGAAAACACATATAGAGTGTCTCAAGGACTTGTGACACTTTAACTACACCCAGGTCAACCCTACTTAACTTATTATGCGAGTTACAGAACCAGAACCGGAACCAGAATGAATTTCAGGGGTTTCACAGCAAGAGGGGTGAAAGGTCAAGCAATCACAACTTTATCGGTAAATAAGGTTGCAAAATATATTGGTTCATTTCCTTTAACCTTTAATATTAAGGCATATTCATGTTGGAGTATAATATCAATTTACTTGAGTTTAGTTGCAAGATACAGGTTAAGTGGAGGGGGTGAATACTTATGCAAAATGTTGTCTTTTCGAACATTTGTTGGTATACAGTAGAATAATATAATCCATATTCTAGTATTCCAATGCCTAAGGTCACGTTTTTTGTCCTCCTCATACATTTAATACAAAAACACTGAATATGTACCACACTGTGAATGCTTACTTGCTTCCTTACCAAAATGCACATTGCCTCTGCTATCATTTACTGATAGCTGTTGATGTTTTCCACAGAAGTGACTCAGACCTTTTTACTTTTTTTTTTTTCAGAAATCAGACACCATGAGAAGCTTGTGACTTGCTGTTTTCCTACGTGTTTCATCGTCGCACCCTTGAGCGACACGCTTAACCTCAAACTACCTTCTAAATTACCGCGCGCGACATTCCTGCTAAAGGCAGCGCTGGCGCGAAGGAAACGAGTCGTGCACGCAGTGGATTTCTCATGCATTCTACCGTTTCTGATATCTGGTACTGTAAGTGATGCAGATTTCCCCTGAAATTGCAGATCTCTGGTATGCCCTGATCATTTTGAACCAACTTCCTTGTCAAGCAGGGCCAAGGAAAGTTATTTACATCCAAAAAATAAAGAAATAAATAAAAACTTAAATCTCAAAACTGTTTCACGTCAGAGGTTTTACTGCGGATAAAAGTCTCGTCTCGTCTCGTCTCGTCTCGTCAAAGGCT
Organism: Clarias magur; assembly: GCA_013621035.1. NCBI lineage: Eukaryota > Metazoa > Chordata > Actinopteri > Siluriformes > Clariidae > Clarias > Clarias magur. The sequence continues at coordinate 667,942 of QNUK01000225.1, read as the reverse complement.
GGGATTAGGATCGCCATCCTCCCGAAAATCACTTGTAAACTCAATCATCTCAATCATGAGTCTTTCACAAATGGCCATCACAGAAGTCATTCCACAGATTTTCAATGGGGTTTAAGTTTGGGCTCTGACTAGACCATGCAAGGTCATTCCGAGTACCATGATAGGATGCCACCTGCGCACTAAGTCCAGTCGTGGGACAGACGGCAACTTAGCCACGAAGTGGTACGCCATGTAAAATTACGGCGAGGGGTCAGCAGAAGATGAGACACAGTGCACGGAGGTGGCCAACTTTCTGCAGAGTCAATAGCTACAGACCTCCATGTGGCCTTCATATTAGCGCACGAGCAGCACGTAGAGAGATGAGGGATTATGAAACGGGTTTCCATGACCGAGCAGCTGCACCCAATGCAATGTCTCAATGCAAAGCATCGAATGCAGTTTTGTAAAGCATGCCGTCACTGGAATGCAGCGTAGATGCGTTCTCTGGAGTGACGGAATTATGCTCGTCTGTCTGGCAATCCGATGGACGGGTCTGGGTTTGGCGGTTGCCAGGAGAACGGTACTCGTCTGACTGCATTGTGCCAAGTGTAAAGTTTGGTGGAGGGGGGATAAAACTCCACCAATGGAGTAATTGATGGGGTTGATCTTCAGGAGTTGCCCCTTAGTTCGAGTCAAAGGAACTCTTACTGCTTCAGCATACCAGGACATTTTGGAACAGTTTGGGGGACGCCCCCTCCCTGTGCCAACATGACTGCGCACCAGTGCACAAAGCAAAGGACCATAAAGACATGTATGAGCGGGTTTGGTGTGGAGAATTCGACTGGCCTGTACAGAGTCCTGACCTCAACCTGATAGAACACCTATGGAAGGATTAGAGCGGAGATTGTGAGCCAGGCCTTCTCGTCCAACATCAGTTTCTGACCTCACGAATACGCTTCTGGAAGAATGGTCAAAAATTCTCAAAAAACACACTAAAAACTAAACCTTGTGGAAAGCCTTCCCAGACGATTTGAAGCTGTTACAGTATATATATATACATATATATATACATATACATATACATATACACATATACATATACATATACACATATACATATACACATATACATATACACATATACATATACATATACACATATACATATACATATACACATATATACACACACTGTTGTGCACACATTTTAATTGGAGGGTTTTTGCACATTAAACATTTTTTAGCAGCTCAATCCTTTAAGAATCCCATCGTCATGATTAATAGAAAGGAAAAACCAAGTGTGTAGTATAAAGTATAAAATTTTATTTGACTCCTCCCTCATTTACATTCAATTTAATACAATTAAGGACAATTTAAAACGATTTCATGTACATTTCATTCATGGCATAAAAAAAAAATCAATCTTTTTCATTAAGACAGAATACAGTGGGTAAACCACACACACACATACACACACACACACACACATACAGACATACAGACATACAGACATACAGACACACAGACACACACACACACACACACACACACACACACACACACACACCCCAAAACGCACTATTATGTCATTACTATAACCAGCCCATCCCGTTTCCCTCGAACATTCATCTCTCATCATACCAAATGCAAAAACAAGAACTTCAATTAAAACGAACACATGAATATAAATGTCAACACACACCACCACAAATAAACAATCATTACAAATGGAATCTCATATAGCAATGACATCGCTCACTGCGGTGGTAAAGCTAGTGACCTCTGACCTGTGCTCAAAGCAGACATGGCAGTTTTGTTGATTTTAATAAAATAAAATAAAAATAATAATACTACGCAGTTGTTATACAAAAGTATCGTATTGACGGTAACACTCGTATTAGGTGATCGCTGCGACGTGATTGGCTCAGAAACATTAACACTAACCAGACGGACTGAAAAATGATTCGGCTATTTTGATTCACTTCACGAGCGTCGTACGGACGTTTCTATCCTGAAGCACATTAAATATGTTTATGCTGGAACATTTTTATTTTTGAGTCGATTATTTTCCAGCAAAATTTAAAGTCACATTAATGAGAAATACCAGCATTAGAAATATTCAAGACGGTACAAATGTTGTACTCAAAGAACCATAATCAAGATCGAGTGCAATTTTAATAATAATAATAATAATAATAATAATAAGTTATTAACAGGAGATTCAGGCTAGTTGATGGTCTAGAAGATGACGCATGAGCATGACGGTGTTGAGGCATCAATAGCAAAAAAGCTCAGGTTTTCAAGGCTGATCTGTTAAACCCAGTAGAGGATTAAAGTGCTGCCGCATCGCTCTCTTTAGCCAGAGATGCAGACAGGGCAAAATCCCACTGCAGCACCATAGAAGCAGGTAGAAACGGCATTCTGGGTAAAGTTGGAAAAAGTTACCCGGAGCGAATACAGACCAGCTAATCCTGAAAACCTGCTTCAAAATGTAACCGTATGTTAGTGTCTAATACAAAAACCCTAGAAATGTACAGCAGTCTGAGTCTACAGCAGTCGCTCTACACAGCAAGGCAGCGGTGCCTGAGATGGCTCAGATTAAATGCACCGGAGGGAAAAACCACCAGGAGTCCATTTCTACAGAGTTTTCAAAGACACAGGTGATTTTAAGACCCCCCCTTTTTTTTTTTTTTTTTTTCATCCATTGCTCTTTCCGTCGATCATCCTGGCAATCGTACGCAGCTCCTATCGTCAGCGATGGACCGACGCAGGATACTTCAGGAGGAAACGGAGGAGGCGGTGCTACCTGGAATTCTCCGGAAGGAGTCTCTGGAATAAGCGAGCCACCGCCACGTCGACCCTCAGGACCAGAGCGACTCCGACGAGTACGAACACACCGCCCACGATGAAGGCGCTCGCCTCGAACATCAGCCTGCACACACACACACACACACACACACACACACACACACACACACACACACACACACACACACACACACAGTGCTATAGTAACGGTTTGATTTGGTTCGATTCGGTCCAATTCACTCCATCCTTAAGCAACAGATGAAAACTGAAGGTGAGAGTCGAAAGAAAACAAAAGAGCAACGACCTGTGGAAAATCTAAACATGCGATGAAGACACTGATGGATTATTACGCAACGCTGAAGCCGACAAAATCACGTCATCTGGAGCCGAGAGGTTTCTCTCTTATCAGTGTGCAACCGCATAAATTTTTTTTTCATTTCCATCATTCAGTCATGTTGTCTGATGGAGCGACGGATGGACACGACACAGATCTAGCGGGTCACATCATCATCATCATCATCATCATCATTATTATTATTATTTTTAAACTTAAAGTTGGTTTAACTGCATGAAGTACATTTTATTTGTTTGTTTTTTTACTCTTTTTGCACAGATTTTTGGCCGAGATCTCTCCAGCACATTGCAAAGGAACTCTGTGGTGTCCAGTTCGTGTGATTCCTGATGCTTCCTCATTACTTTCACCGTACAGCTTGGCTCCGGTTTCTACTGCCAGCTTGTTTACTTCACTCCACTGATGATAAACTTTTTTTTTCCCCAAGGTTAAGGATTCAAGGCTATCCTTCCAGATTTTAATAACGATGTTTCTTAACCCAATTCAAAATCATTACAGCAATCTCCTTAGTTGTTGTCTTTGCTCGATCCAGGCCAGTGTTTTGAGTCTTCTGAAAAACAGGAACGTCTTGCCCACAGTAACTGAAGACATCTTACACCGTGACGGCTCAAGAAATGAGGAGCTGCTCAGAGCATCAGTTAGAGAGAGGGCAAGAGTCTGTAGCTAAAACACATTAATCACTGCGGTAATTATTCAATCAAAGGCTTTTAGGTATTTGCTTATCTAAATCCAAAGGGGACGTTTTTTTGGCCCGTCAGTGCATGATTCATTCCGTGTAGTGTTTCGTACTCAAAGATGAACAAAAACACGTCTAATATCATTATACTTGGCACACTTTTACTCCACACTGGTGTAACCTCTGTCTAAGCAGGTTGATTTAGTCTGTAAGCAGGCATGAAAAAAGGAAAACAGAATGTGTGTGTGAGAGAGAGAGACAGAGTGCGAGAGTGTGTGTGTGTGTGCATGTGTTCAGTTTTTCACTCACTTGGGTGCAAATACTTTCCACACCATGAGGTGTCTCCTGAGAATGGCAGCGGCGCAAACCGACGCCAAAACCTGCGCGCAACACACACATACACACACACACACACACACACACACACACACACACACACACACACACACACACACACACACACACACACACACACACACACACACACACACACACACACACACACACACACACACAACCACACACACACACACACACACACACACACACACACACACACACACACACACACACACACACACACACACACACACACACACACACACACACACACACACACACACACACACACACACACACACAAAAGACAAAACAGAAAACCAGTCAAAGGCAAAAATTTGTGTTTTAAATATATTTGTATGAAAGTAAAGAAATTCCAGTGACCACAAACAGGAAATATACTGGACCTGGAGTACATTCCACCACTGTCACATGACACACACACAAACAAGTAGTGATACTAGGAAATCTAAAAAAATAAATAAAAACGCTGTGTATGTGTGTGTGTACCTGTATGCCGTTAATAAACAGATAGCGTGCTGCGAGCTGCAGTAACGCTGAACTGAACTGTAGTGGGTTTTCTCTCAGCCTCATCTCCATGACAACCTCGTCCCTGTCGTCACCTCCACCCGAGCGGCCGGTTCGAGACCCACGCAGCTCGCACACCAACGGCCACAAGAGCAGCAACGGGCATCCGACTAAACACGAGCCAGACAGAACATGCATGACTGTGCATCAGGAATGTTCATGATTGTTGCACATAATGTCTGTACTGTAGATTTATTTATGTTGGTCGCAGTGGCCACTCTGGGATTACCGGCAAACAGGATGTGCGAGGAGAAGGTGTTGAGGGTGACGAGCGAGGCGGGCAAAGCGGTGCCCGAGTGTCCCTGAGGGAAACCTACGAACGCGGCGCCCCACTGGATGGACGGGAAGGTGGGCAGGTGACCCGTGGCGTGGAAGAACTGCGAGGCGGCCAGAGACCACAGAACCACCGGAGTCCAGGGGACACCGAAGACACCTGCGGCGAATAAGCAGACACACGAGTCTCTCTTTTATTTTATTTTTTTTCCAAGCAAAACATTTCTTGCTTTAAAAGGTTATAATAATAATAATAATTATAATAATTATGAACATGTGTCGTCTACAGAGGACTTTCAACTGTCTTGTATAAAAAACAACAACAAAAAAAAACATTTAAAAGTAGCTTTGCCCTTAAAGTGGCCTTAAAGTGGATAAGCTGTTGAATAATAGAACGTAAACATAACATGAATATATGTTATGTTATGTAAATAAATGTTAACATAAATAGAATGTTAACAATAATAAATAAAAATGACCAATAAACATCAGGTGTGCTTTTTGGGCACTCAGCCAACTATAATACTTCATCACACGCGCTAGTTTATATTACTATTATTTACATTATATAAGTATAAGGTCAATGTCAGAGAGTTTGTAACTGAATACAGGTAGTCCCCGACTTACAAACATTCAAGTTACGAATTTACTGTTACGGATGAAGTGTGTATGTGCGTGAGAATAATTTCCTCAGACGCAATTATGGTTTTTGGCCACATGATGGCAGTGTGGAGAAAGGGGACAGAGATTTAGTCGAGTGGATTGGTACTGTATGGTTTAAAAAAAGTAAAAAGACTCACTCTGTTGGACTTAAGAACAAATCTGACTTACGAACGTGCTCCTGAATGGAACTCGTTCATAAGACGGGGACTACCTGTATGGAGTTTACAGTATAGAATTGATTGCTTTTGCTCTGTTCTCAGAGTCTCTGTGTAACAGCTAGAATCAACACTATCAATACCCGTCTCTGAACGGGCCGCAGTATATATATTTAGTCTGATGGCACAAGTGAGCGTTTAAGCGAGTATAGTCAGGGACTTCGCTTGTTTAGGTCCGCCTCTCTGTTAAACGTTACTTGGAACGTCGTAAATGAGGAAGTGGCGCGAGAGAAGCGATCGAGTTGTATGACTGAATCATTCGCTGATCTCTGGCGTCACTGGTGAACTGCTAGTGTGTTGTGTTACACTGTGCAAGAGTAACTGATACAGTATCTGGGATCGCGGTCAAGTAAATAAACGTGATAGCAGCGCGATCTAAACGCAGGGTCATACAAGCTAGTGAGTTTAATGGATCTATATTTGAATAGCGCTTTTAACAACTGCAAGTGAATCGCCGTCATTCAGAAATGAGGTCGTCTGTATGTATGAATAGAGATCAGGTATAATCGTGCAGCCCTAGTAGGAACTGAAAAAAACATATGCCGTTCTTACACAGCTGTAGGTCTATAGGTAAATAGGAAACAATTTGGCACAGACCGAACCAAACAAAACTCCTCCAGCAACAGGATGCGTTCTTGCTATATTAATGTTTATTAGCTGCCTTGGCGATGCGTATCCATGAATTTATGAGGGGGGCTTCTGAAGGAAAGCCTCCATTACCACAAGAAAGAAACATTATTTCATTCGTCATTTGCAATGTATCTCAAGTAACAAAGTTAAATTACTTACTGGAGTGACTCTGCAGGCTGGAGAGATTGCTGGCGGAGGCATGGAGATGGAGGAGAGCTGCAGCCTGCAGAAGTAGCAGCAGGAAGGCAAGTGCCATGCCTTCAGGGTGTAGCAGCAGCAATCCAAGGCCCATCAGACCACACAGCAAGACCAAGGGTGCGGAGTAGACGGTGCCGAGTCCATAAGCCTCGACCGCTGGCCGCCCGTCAGGATTAGTCCCCTTGACCCCTTCATCGTCAAGTGACTGTCGGATGCGCTGATATAACTGCGGTATAAGATGGTGCAGTTCGGCCTGAGGGCTGATACCAGTGCTCGCGCGGTACCTTGGTGGAGGCATGACGGTACCCCGAGAGTTTAATGGCGCTCGTGTCTTTAGGAACACTGTTAGTGGGTCGAGCCACAGGAGCAGCATGCCGAGGCCTAATAGACCGAAGATAATACGTGGCAGAATCACCTGCGCTAAGCGGATCAGATCTGCCAGGTTCCTAAAGGTGTCCTCTGGAGTTGCGCCGACTGCCCAGTGCAGTGCCATGCAGATGGAGGAAAGCGGGAGCAGGCAGCGTGCCGTGAACACAACCACGCCCGAACAGTTCAGGTTTCCATAGTGCCGCAACCAACGATGTAGCAAGAAAGTCCAGGTGGAAAGTGACGCCAGGGACAGGATGTAGTGTACGTTGCGCAGACGACTATCCTGAACCCGTGAGAGCGGAGTCAAAAAGGCCGAAGGCTGACAAGCACCCTGTTCTTCCCGGCAGCTATGGAATGACAGAGAAAGGTAGAGAGATGCCACCGAGATGCCTACGCAAACAAGCAAAGTGGCACTCTCGCGCCGGACCACAGAGGGCGGCAAAGACGATGCAAGAAGTCCGGACGGTTTCTGAGTATCGGGAGACGGTGCAGGCACCAGAAGTCCGTCCCAATTGAGCTGAAAGGGAACATACAGGCACAGGCTGAAAAGTAAAAACGTGACCACACGTCCTTCTGAAATCACGTAGCTGTCTGAGAGCAAGGATGCGAAGCGCAGGAAGAGCACGAGCAGCGGCGGAGTCATAAGGCGCCAGTGAGACAGTCGGCCATGAGGACATACCCTCCGAGCCCTCCACAGGAATAAAGCCGCTGAAAACAAAACAGCAGCTCCCAAACACCACGAGACGTCAACGTATCCCAAAGTGAATACTTGGCCCACGGCTACGGCTCCACCGACCACCAGCCCGGCAAGCACCGGAGCCTTCAACATAGCACCCTGGAGGATCACAACAGACAGTTCCGAGATAACATAGCACAAGACGCAACCAAACCCCAGGACCAGGAGGCCTGCTGCCATTTTCACGGGGTTGAAACGAGCCCACGAGGCTCGACAGGTCTCTCTAACGGAGCTTAGGTAGTCCTGCATGGACGCCACCAGTTCAGGAGGAGGCGGAGCTCCATCCCGGATCGAGCTCATGTACTGAGAGGAGATCTGGGAGAAGTGAGTCGTCAGTTGATACAAACTGTCTGCTGGAATGTCTTTGGCCATGCTGGAGTAGGTCTCCAAAAAACGATGAACCTAAAGGACCAAAAAGACAAGGGTATAGACAGGGCCATAAGGATTAACAGACATCAAGGGGACTAAAGTCCAATTAACAGATATGAGATTTATCCTGAATTATACCACAGCAGTGTTGAATTCTTGAGTCTAACTGGTCAGTTTCCATCACAGCCGCTGTGCCGGTGCGGCTACAAATCACAGGCTTCTATTAATATTAATGCAATCATTGTAATGTGTTACTGTTTCTATAATAATGTAATAATTTACAGTATGGCGGACTCTTCATACAATCTAAACCTTGGGAAAGTCCTCTTTTAATAAATGATGTGAAATAAAAAATGCAATTAGCAAAAAATGACTGTGGTATAAGAGGAATAAAACATTCTGGAATGTGCTATTATTTTAAACCTTTAATGTATAACAAACCAAAAATTGATGTCGATTATTTTATTGTAACAGCACGGCCACATGTGTCTCCATTAGTTTAGATTAGTTGTACTTGCACCTAGTACCTCATTACCCGTATTTCAGCTCCCAATAAGTAATTGTGCACAGATTTATTTAAAAAAATAATAAAGATAATACAAAAAAAAATAAATAAATCTTTTTACAGATCTAGTCACTGGTATTTATAAAAAACACAAAGCTTATCCAGGTCTTTATAATGACCTTATAATTACATTTGTCTCCAACAATTCGATACATGATACGGTGCTCACAATTTAAACGACACAAATGCGACACAATTTAAAGTTCAATGACAAAGATGTACGACTGCGAAATACTTGCGGTACTTGTCTTATTATGGAAAAACAAAAAACAAAGTGCAAATAATATTTCTAAGTCTAAAATTTATTAATAAATAAAAGAATATCAAATAATAAAAATAATTAATAATTAAAAATATAAACTAAATAAACTAAAAAAATAGTAATAAAATTATAAATAAAATAAAATAAAATAAAATAAAGCTAGCATCACCTGTGGCCAGTGCCACCTTTGTCCAGCATAGGCACCAGGAGACTGTTAAAAAAAAAACATAATTGCGCCCTCTGCTGACCAGGTGTGTAATAGGTGAGGGAAAGCAATGTCAATGGATGACTCTCTCTCTCGTTCTCTATAATGATTATTGTGTTCAAGTTCAGTGGAGACCTGGGGGGGGGGGGTGTGGTACACCCTGGCCGAGGTGCCAATCCATCACAAGTCACATAAGCATACACACACACGCACACAATGGAAAATCCAATTAGCCTATCCCCTGTGTCTCTGGACTTTGGGAGAAAACCAGAGTAAGCACCACACACACACACACACACACACACACACACACACACACACACACACACACGAGGCAGATCCTGGACGTGTGAGCCCACTATGCCTAAAAAGTAACCAATGATGTAATGAGAGCAGAATACTTATCATGAAACCAAATTATTTATGTATTGTCATTTTATATCGCAATATATCGAATTTCAATACAGCGTCCCGTCCCTAATTACGCAACACTGTATGTTAAATGCGGTGTCTTAAACGATAAAACCTTTGCAGTCCAGAGACACTGCTACAGTATGTTACAGCTTTCGTGTTTATACCTGTTTGACGTTGATCCATAGCGCCTCCACCTGGCTGAGCCCCGTAGTTCCATCCAGGGAGGTGTTTCTGGGGAACAGCGGGAGCATCACCTGACCCACGCTGCTGTAAGGGATGGGAACTCCCAGCATCAAGGCCAGGGTCGGCACTAAATCAGTCTGAGGCACCACCTCTGGCTCCACCTGCTGGTCACATGATGTACACACGGGATATCTGAGCGAACGCCTGATTATTCAAGATTCAGACGGAAATTGTATCATTTATACAGTTCAGGAGTTATGAAAGAAAGTTAAGGACTCACGTGTGCGTCCGGAGCCGGGAACAGAGGTGAGCCGCCGTACAGGAACAAAGCAGCGTCCGTTTCCTTTTGGCTTTCTCCTCCGTGATCGCCGGTGTCGGTCATCCCGTGATCTCCCATCACCACCAGCAACGTGTCGCTCTGCAGCCGCTGGATCACTGACCTGAGATCAGATGTGTTTAATAGACTGTGTTAGAGCGAGGAAAGTGGATGTCTTCACAGATCAACACAGCACCATCAGGGACCCCGTCCACCCAAATCACAAACTCACTGACGTCGTTCCGCCCAGGAGACGGTACGGGAACATACACAGCCGAACCAGCAGGTTCAGGTCCGGCGACTCACCTGATAACTCCGTCCATCTGACCGAGCTTCTCCGCCATGGCAGGGTGGTCGGGACCGAAGCGGTGGCCGCAGTGATCGACGCCCAGGAAGTGAGCGATCAGCACGTCCCAGTCCTCTCCGTCCACTGTGAGGACGACATACAGAGCACTCGCTGGTTAATACCTTCAATACGGCGCTTTTACCTACAGCACTGCGCTATCCGAAACCTGAAACGGTGTATCTGTCAGTCATCAATTTTTGTTTCCTGAACTCACTGATGGGAAAGATGTTCTGGAGGATCCCGTTGTCCACAGTGTGCAGATCTTTGACGTTGAAGGAAGGGAAAGGCAGCGAACGATGGAACTTTTTAGGGAACAAACTGGCCCAGGTGTCGTCTCCCATGAAGACCACTCGCCTCCCTGCACACACAGATAAACAGCACTGAGAGACGCATCAATCTGGCAACCAGGAAGTGTAACACATCACCTGAAACGTCTCTCAGATCTTCACCTTGATGTTACAGCTTTCATTCTTCACGCCAGAAGACTAACACTGGAGACTCCTTCCATAAAATATAAATAATTCAATCTTTTTCTCTTCCTCTTTCTCACCTGCCTGACCGAGCTGGTGGATCAGGTTGTCCTCCAGTACGGCGCTGGACGCGAAGTTGTTCCCCACGTCTATAAAGGTGGGCAGGGAGCCGGTGGTGAAGCCCTTGATCCTCTGCATGGTGGTGGTGGGAGGATCGGCTCTGAACGTGTACAGCCTGGCGTGCGACGCCCGAGACGACACCATCTCGGACAGAACCGGCAGCTTGTTCTCGAACGGTCTGGGAGACGTGTTTCCCGGGTCGTAACGAGCAAACTCGGCTCTCAGAGCGTCGACGATGAGGATGACGACCCTACGCACGTGAGGACGCTCGCGGCAGAAGTCCGGTGAGGTCGCGTTAGACGACGGAGGTAAGACGTCTTCGCAGGTGCTCGTCCGGTTGACCTCCAGACGCACCAGGAGGAAACCGCCCACAAAGAGGAAAATACCAACATAAAATACACAACACACCCACAGGAGCCACGCCAGGACCGGGAGCCTCTTCATCCTGTCAGAGCAAAAAAATCAACCGTGACAAGACGGAGGTTCAAGGGTCTTTGGGATTTGTGTTATTATTATTATTAACAGCAATGTTTTTTTTCTTTATTACTTTAAATCGCATGCTATGTAAATATTGACTTTTTCCAAATATAATTTATATTTAAAAATAAAAATAAAAATGGATAAAACATTAAAATAATTATTTAAAAACTTCCACTCTGTTTACAAATTTGTTTACATATTAAAACAGATACTGGTGATTATGTACATTTTTGCCAAAGTACCATGAATAATAATAATAATAATAATAATAATACAGTTAAACCTTGGATTGCAAGTATAATTCAGCATGCCTGTATATCAAAACACTTGTATATCAAAGCAAATTTCCCCCATAAGAAATAATGAAAACAAATAATTTGTTTAACAATACGAAAAATTCATATAAAAATATCTAGTACAAAATATGAAGTAAAAATAAGACAAACTAACCTGCACTTCACATTTGAAAAAAAATGAAAATAAATCCCGACAGGGCAGTGTTTCAGTTAGTGAAACACACACACAGACACACACAGACACACACAGACACACACAGACACACACAGACACACACAGACACACACAGACACACACACCCCAACGGAAACTTTGTTAACAAGGAACCTCTCTAATCGCGCGTGCGCACAGACTAACAGAATCACTGCTGTAAAGTAAAAATAAAATAAATTAACCGTTGAAAAGAACCATGACAGAGCCGTGTTCCATTAGTGTGTGTGTGTGTGTGTGTGTGTGTCTCTTCTTAGAGAGAGAGTCTGGATCTTTAACAGGGAACCTCTCTAATAACACTTACACACACACACACACACACACACAGTCATATTGTTATAGTAAACAGTACACTCGTGCACAGATGTAGACTACAGTATACGAGTGACGCACGTGCACTGAGACAGTGTATGGGAGACAATGACCCACAATCCCCCAGTGCGAGAAAGAGAAGAGCCATTGGCTCAGTTGTGGTCACGCGATGTATATAGTACTCGTATATCAAGACCTCCCTCGCTTAACAAGTTAAAATATATTTTACATTTTTGCTTGTCTTAAAAAAAGACAAGGTCCAAAAATGCAGACCAAATTACACAATCCAAGGTTCCACTGTAATAATAATGTATAAATTATTATAAAAAAACTTTTTTTAATTTCAATTAAAATATCTTAAAATACAAAATGTAAAATAATTAGATAATTAAATACACTTTTCACTGATAATTTATTTAGTATATTTGTCCCTTAACATATAAAAAGTCAAATTATTTGTTATTTAGACATAATACACACACACACACACACACACACACACAGAGACACAAAGTCAGCCAAAAATAATATATACACACTTCAAAAAAGAAATGATTACATAAATATTTTAATAGTAATTTTTTTGCTATATGTTATGATAATAATATTATTATAATATTATAAATATTATATTAATATAATATACATCATACTATTTTTCTTTAGCTAAAGTGTGTTTACATTTTTCATTTTTTGGCTGACTCTGTATGTACATATACATGTATAACGTTCCAGGATTTTAGTGTTATTTATTATTTATCCATTTTTGTTTTTGTTTTAAATAAAATCATTCCTTACAATGATTTGATTGTATTTTTCTTTTTTATTATTTAGATTGTTATTACTCAGTTTAAATAATTTAATTAATTTGTGACTTTATGTCTGTAGTTTACAGACGTTCAGGAGATCCGGAATAATAACAGAAATCAAGTGAATAATAATTGATGTGAAATTACAGGCAGATCTGGATGTGATTTATATTGTCTTGTCTTGTATATTATTGTCTGTTACTGTAAAAACACTGTACAGGAAAATAAGCAGGTTTAAAGAGACATCTGTAATGCAAAGCACAATTTTATCAGCAGAAAACACTTAATCACCCTCACACACACCCACCCACCCACACACACACACACACATCTTCTCATTAATGTAAATCAGGAGATAGACTCAGACACACACACAGAGTTACAGCAGGCATATTAGATCAGATCTCTGTAAGGTGTTTAGAGTAAACCTGTGCATTCTGACACATATACTGACCTTGCAAATCTCCTGCTGTCTTTGTCTGTGTTTCAGCGGAAAACACACACCGCACACACTCTGAGGGAAGCTCCAGTGTGGCTCTCACATCCCCCTGCACTAACACTCCGATCACAGCTGCAGTTTTATTCTAACATCAGATCAGATTCACGCAGCGACGACATTGAGACTCGGTGTTACACCGGTACAGTATATTTGTTTTCCCATCCGTATTTAGGAAACCCCGCCTCCTCCGCTGTGATTGGTTGCTCGTTTAACTGTTGTTATTATACACATTACACAAAACGCGAAGGATCTAATCTTCAGATTAAACCTTTTTTAAAACATATTTTTTACTTGTAGACTTCAAATATTATACGTACACTGTCATATTGTATTCCTGTTGTTGTGGTAACGTTCGTTGTTGTTATAGATGTTGATAAAAAAAAAAAAAAACACTTTATTAACGATTTATTATTCCTTGATTCTTTTCCTCCAATCGTAACACGGTCACCGACACATATCAGCCAATTACGACGCAGGAGGCGGGGTTTTCCGGAATACGGGTGTGAACACCTGCAACTTTCCGACACGTTTTTTCACTTCCGTCCCAATGTGACAATACGCGCGTGCGCAAAACAGCAGTCACTTCCGGGTTCTACATTTCAAATGAACAGTCTGTCGTTAAAGGCTGTCCTCTGTGTGTGTGTTTGTGATAAAAACAGCAGAAGTAGAACCAAAAACACACAAAATGCTGTTTACACACACACACACTAAGCTGAGGTTTCTGAATGTGGTATTATTTAGATTTGTTTCTAGTGTGAAAGAATCTTACCATTTATTTAATTCATTTTTTGGTAGCATATTTAATTCACAATTTAGTTTTTATAAATACATATATTATTATTTTATATTATATTTATTATCAATAAATATAGTGAATATTTAATTCACTATATTTATAACAATAAGAATTTTCAAAGACACTCAAAGCACCGGCCCTTATACAAAAAAGCGATGTAATAAATAAATTATATATAAACACATGGGAGCATGCTGCTACGGTAAACAGACACTCATAGTTTTATGATTAAATTGACTGTATGCACCAAAATGTGACGTTTTTGAACAAGTAAGATTTAACTATTCATATATTAATAACAAATTGCTGAGCTTCCTTTAGTGGAACTAGTGTCGTTCCTCTTAACAGATCTTCAAACAGCATGTAGATGACTATGATAAGGCCTAGGTCGACCAGGTTGTTATTTAGAAAATGTAACTAGGCGGCATGGTTGTATAGTGGGTTGCATTGTGACCTTGCACCTCCAAGGTCAAACTATGAGTTATGAGCGTTTGTTTCCTCCCACAGTGCAAAGACATGCAGATAAGGTTAATTGGTGTTTCCAAATTGTCCATAGTGCGTGTATAAAGTTCGATTTACCTTCGAGTCATGAAGCGGGATAAACATTGCAAAGACCAGAATGGTAATATTCATGCAACGAGCTTTAATCTTGCTCTTTAACTTTAATTTGATTTCTAAATGCAGTAACAGTTCTGAGAAAACAGAATTGAAGAGCTTGAAAAAAGAAAAAAGAAATCAAAAGCGGTGTTGATAAACAGTTGTAATAAAAATAGAAATAAAGATCAAACTTGAGAAGTAGTTTAGTATGAATGCTTGAGTAATTATAATAATAAACAGAGCAGCGATTAAGAGGTAAAGCACATAAAGACCAGACGCCACTGGGACATCGAGCGGTTCCTGTGGTGCTGCCTCGCTTCCTGTTTGTCTGATGTGATGTCAAAACGGTTCATCCATAATCCTTAAAACGATTTTGGCTTTTTCAAGTTGGATCTCTAATGATCGGGCAACAGTCATGGGAGAAAGTTTTATTCACTGAGATTTTTTAATCTTACTTTAAAAATGTACATTTGATTTCTGAGTGTGTTAACAGCGCTGAGAAAACAGAAAATGAAACAGCTTGGGGGAAAATATTCTTTATTTATATGTAGCTGTAGATTTTATTGAATTGAACAGAACAGCAAATGTTTTTGGAATAATTGATCTTCCGACATAAAAATGTACAAAGTGGGAACAGAAAGAGAACACACAGGTTTATCTTATTGACTGGAGGTCGACTCGGGGCTCGGGATTTCAGGCAACGGTTTAAACTCGAAGTCATCGTCGTCGTCTGCAGGTACGGGCTTCACCTCCACTGAGGCCGGGCTTTGAGTCTTGGATAAATTCCCGTAAATAGCCATGGCCTAAAGACAAGACAGAGGGAGAAATGGTTGAGGATATTCTGAACATCACTACCATGTTAAAGCCCTGATTTAATGAACCTGGATTTGTGTTTTACAGACTACTGAATCATTTTCTAGCTGTTAATCTGGAAACATTTCAAAGCTCCATGATAAATATGTCAATCATAAGACTCATTTATTTCTCTCTCTGGTTCTTGCTGTTGAAGGATTGACAGACGCAGACCTGTGTGACCATGCTGGACACGTCTCCCGTGTTGGACGGCAGAATGACGGTGTTCGTCTGTTTTGCCAGGTTGGAGAAAGCGGAGACGTATTGCTCGGCCACGCTGAAGGAGACTGCTGCTTTTCCGTTCTGAAAACACGCACACGTGCACATGGAGTACAAACTGAGTCCAAAATTGTTAATACAACACCAACAATTCTATAAGACATTGCACAATCTTGTCACAACCAATGTGTCATTAAAAAAAGAAAATATTATACTAATGCTGCATCTTAAAATGTACTGCATTTTCAACATGTGCCATTAAAAAAAAAAAACGATAATAATATTTCTGTAATGCAATGCAACATGTGATTGCTCAACATAAGCAACAGAGGGCACTGTAGAGTTATCAAAGAGAGTAATGTGACTGCCAGATTCAATGCTTATATAGAACAGAGGACAAAATTTATGAAAAATTACAATAATAAAAGAACGACAGGGGGAAGTGCAACCGTTCTAACACCAGCACTACACAGAATCTGAATTAACAAAAAACATGAATTAAAATTAAGAGTATTCTGAGAAATCATACTCATGAACAAAGTAGGATATAAAAATATAACGATTAAAAGGTCAGGGGGGGTTGGGGGGGGGACAAGCACTTTCTGGCTCCTTAGTGCCAGATGAATACTAGAAGCCACTGGGAGCTCGAGGTACTGCCTCACTTCCTGTTTGATGTAAGATGTAAAGTGCAACTTGTTTAAGGATTCTGGATGAACTGCGTATATGAGGCATACTGTATATTAAAACAAACTGTCTAGAGAAATCACTATAACTAATTCAGGTTGGGCTTAAGACACTGTGATCTAATATCACGTAGCGCTAGAGTGCAGAAAAGTCACAGACTTTGCCACAGACTCCCATATTATTACTATTATTATTATTAATAATAATGAATACTACAATACATATATGTAGCTTAATCCTTATATAGTCCTGGGCCCATATCCACAAAGCTTCTTAAGCCTTAAAGTTGCTCTTAGTGATGAAATTCTAAGAAAATTCTTTATGATGCTTTCTTAGAATTTCCCTTAAATTTAGGACTAAATCTTGGTAAAGATAAAAATGATTCACGAAACCTCTTATCCCTAAAAGCAGCTCCTAAAGCAAAAAATGTTAAGAGTAGAGAGGAGGACTTTTAAGAGGCTTTAAGAGTTTCTATAGCAGAGGATGGAAGGAAGAAATGTTCTCCAAACACTGAACGTAAAGCTAAAAGTAAACATTACCCTTCTGTCCAATTTGGCTTTCTTGCTCTTTTACTTCCTACCATCTCTCTTGGATTGTTGACTACATACCATCCAAAAGTGCAACTTAAACAGACTGTCCTAAAATCATGTAAATTGGTAAAAGGTGAGCCATTTTGTTCCTATCGATATAAAATGGATTACAAGTAATAAAAGCAGTAAGCTAAATAAATGTTAGAACTTAAATATAGTAACTACTGTGCTTCAAAAAGCTTTTTTGAAAAAAAAAAATTGTTGCTTCAAAAGTAGATACATTTTCAACATTTGCCTGTTTAATTATCTTTAAGATATTTAGCCTATAACAGGAACTTTGCATAAAGTAGCCTGCATTCAATTTCTTCATATACAAACATTATGATTTCACTGTCTGTTCTATTATCATGTGTTCTATTTTCACAAAACGGCCATTTTAAGACCTTTGCAGAGGTCAGAGGTTATTTTTATTAACCAATCACAGTTCTTGAATTGCTGCATCACCCCTAGCAACATGGTCAACCACACCCTCACTAAGATGAAGGTTTTTGTACTTTCCTTACTCAGAGTTGCTCCGAGAAGTTTCCTAAATCACTTTTAGTCTAGAACTCCCAGCCAGGCTAAGATAGGAGCTCTCTGAGAGAATTCTAAAACGCTTTGTGAATACGGGCCCTGGTTTATATAGATCATCAATATTTTAAGTCTCTCTCTCACACACACACACACACACAGTAGGGTACCTTTTGACTGAGCGCATCAGCAAGAATCGCAATAGCCTTTGCTTTAGCTTCCGCTTTAGCCAACAAAGCATTAGCCTCTCCTGTAATACAAACACATTATAGTATGATGAACACACACACACAGTCTGATGACAAAAATGTATCATCGCCTCTCTGTATTGTATCTCACACAGCTTTAAACACACAGCACCTGCAGCTTTGTTGATCTGCTCTGCTTTCTCTGCCTCAGAAGCCAGAATCTGCGCTCGCTTGCGTCCCTCTGCCACATTGATGGCCGACTCCCTCGTCCCCTCAGACTCCAAAACCGTTGCTCTCTTTTTCCGCTCCGCTTCCACCTGCACAGGAGCCACACGTCAGTCTCACACCGAGTGAAATGTACACGGCTTCCCAAAAACCTCTCCCTCTCACACAGTCACGGCCATTTTATCATCCATCCATCCGTCCATATATATATATATATATATATATATATATATATATATATATATATATATATATAGTGCGAGTAACGTGGTTTACGAGTGTTCCGCAAACCGAGCAAAGATTTTTAATAAATTTTTATTCGGAAACAGAGCAAGTATTAGTTTACGAGTGCCGAGTATCATGCATCATGTATGCGACTCTTATTTTGACACCGAACGTCACTCTCTCACCTTTACTTTACAGCAGTGGTTCCCTTAGTATGCGCTCACACCAGGTCAGAGAGATTTCTTTTTTCCCTGTCAAAACGGTGTTTCCGTGTGTGTCCGTTTGTTGTGAAACGTAAGTGAGTCTGTTTATATACGCTCATGCCAGTCTCAGAGAGATTTCTTTTTTTCTTGTGTGTGTGTGTTTGTTATGAAACTTAAAAAGCGAGGTGGGGAGAGGGAGGAGGAGTGTTACTGTGTAAAACGAGGCGAGGGAAGGGGCTAATTCCACGCACGCACACGCACGCACACGCACGCACGCACACCAACGGAAACACTTCTGTCAGGATTTATTTGTACTTTTTTTTAAAGGTAAAGTGCAGATTAATTTGTTTTATTTTCATTTTATAGATTGTATTAATAATTATGTATTTATTTTTTGGGGCTGTGGAACAAATAATTTGAGTTTTCATTATTTCTTATGGGAAATTATGATTTGGTTTACGAGTGTTTTGGAATACGAGCCCACTTCCGGAACGAATCATGCTCGTAATCCAAGGTTCCACTGTAATATAAAGTGAGTGACCATCCTCACCTGCATCTGCATGGACTCTTTGACGCGTGGTGGAACGTGAATGTCCTTGATCTCGTACCGGAGGCAGCGAATCCCCCAGTCGTCCGACGCCTGGTTGATAGAGTGAACGATGTTGGCGTTCAGTGACTCTCTCTCCTGTGGAACAACAGCAGAGGATTTAACAAATCGGAAACCTGTTGTTATCTGATAATGAAAGGAGTTGCTCATGGTGTAAGGGGAATAAATTGAAAAAAGACTACATGGAATGCTTTTATAGGAAAATAATCAAGGTAACAGTTTTTTTTCCTGTAACAGCACACACACAAGTGTTGTATTCCACTGTTTAAATTGCTAGTTTAAATCTGAATGTGGACAAGACGAAGCTTCAACCAGTGTATTTAATAAAGTGCATGTCTTTCCTTTTATATTAAGATTACAGACACCTGTATTTCACTGAGCCCCACCAGGGCAATGTGTGGAGCAAAGAAATACTGTTTTGCAAGATCTCACAAAGAAACTAAATAAATCTTGTACTTCAATAGATACACAGATTCTAAAACCCTCTGATGGAGGAGTCTGATGATCGATGTTTTAGAATCTGATCTACAAAAGAAATAACAAAAATAACGAGTACTTCTAAAAAAAAATCAATTTATAGGTGTGATTTTTGGAACCCGTCTAGCAATGAGGCTTCATGAACTGACCTGGATTTATTCTCAGCAATCCCGCTCCTTTTTCCCCCCCCCCCCCTTTCCTCGTACTATTTCACAACAAATAATTTTTTTTTTTTGTAAATAAAAAGAAACCCAATATTAAATATTGATGCAAGATAAACATAGAGGTCATCAGATAAATGCAAAGAGAGGTTTAAAAATTTGAACACATCATTTTGTGTTCATTTTAATCTTATTTTTTTGTTTTTATTATTTGTTAAATCATGACTTTGTTCACTTTGACCATCAGAGTCTTTTCTGTAAATTAAACTTCCTACTATATACAAAAATTCTGCATTTTAAGGTGAGATGTTCCATGAACGTGAGCCTCCAACTCCAACTTAATTACCCTGAAAACTTTATCCAGAGTGAGTTTTCCTAACTCCGATCTCATGGTGGTCTGAGCCAGCTGCGTCACTGCATACTCGGGGTCCTCGACTCCGTAACTGGCCTGGAGACGACCAGGAAAAAGAATTTAATAAAATATATTGAACATATAGTCATGAAGAGGAGTACTGTACATCAGGACATACCTTAAAGGGGTCGAGTATCCTCAGATACAGAACTCCATCGATCTGTAGCGTCACGTTGTCTGACAGACAGATAAACACACTGATGAACAGATGCACAGCAAACACGAGCAGGCGAAAGCCTTGGCATGAAAACTAAACATCTATATAGCTGAGGAGATTTTCATATACCAATCATAATGATCAAGGGTTCCTTCTGTCTGGAAGAAAAAAAAAATGCTGACTATTTGCAGAAAAGTTAAATAAACATTAAAAAAATTTGAATCATGACCAGAGTGTATAATTAATGCTGCTACTTATTATAATTCTAAAATCTCCTCAGTTTATGTCAGTCCTAATTTTATATCAATTCTACAAAAAAAGAGAAAAAAAAAAACAGTCACTTCCTGAGCTTGCTCTACTGGAGAACCTGAAAACACAATTTCTCTTCCACTTGGTGTCAAAAACATGAGCTTAATACTTCAGACTCACCCAGAGACACCGCAGACTGCTCAGGCACGTCGATCACGATCTCTTTAAGGCTCTGCACGTAGCGAATTCTGTCCAGAATCGGGATTAATAAATTCAGCCCCTGGAGAAAACAAGGCATCGATGTCAGGGTAACGTGTCAGCTTTATTCTCTTCTTATGTCATGGCAAGAAATGATCGCTCAGTAAGTAAGGATGTCTTTATTTATGGGATTTATGGATATTACATTATTATAGAACAAACGTATTCTATTCGAGGTTGAAACCACGGTGTGTGAAATTTCAGAAATCAGTAAAACTATATATTCTTCATTTTGTATTAATTATTTACAACATACATGCACTGTGTATATGTGTATGATTTTTTCGTACACCCTACATGTTCAAATTAGGCTTGTTAGACATGTTCATGTTTAACTATTAATAATCAATCAATCATTAATTATTAGACATGAGGGGGAAAAAGTCGATTCAGTTACACATCATGATTCCTTTGTGCGTTGATTTATTTACCGCCACGGTGACACCAAAGTCGATTTTCTATTCATATATAAAAGTATGTTTGCATTTGAAGTGGTAATACAGTATGTTGACACTCCACTACAATCCTACAGGTGGCGCTCTGAACTACTCGCACACTGACAGGCAGAGCAGAGTCACATGTGGTCTGAGCGAATTGTCACAATTGTCACATAATTTTTTTTTTACTGAATTGGGATATTTATAAAATTGTGATAATTACAAAATCTCAATATTAATAGACTTAGTTATTGTGATAACATGGCATGGGGCGATCCCTGGTGATTCCCATCCCTAATATTTTACTAGCCTGAAACACAATTTTTCAACCATGAAAAAAGTAGCCGGGAAAATCACCCAATCTGGCAACGCTGTGGTGGCCGAGAAGTGCAAAACAAAATAAAACCGAAAACAAAATGAAAAATCCAAAACCAAAAACAAAATATCAAATATTGAAATGAAAAATTTAATTCTTACCATTGATCTTAAGAACTGAATTCGCACAACACACCTACCTTTTTCGGTTTATTGATTCTTACCAATGACTGGACGAGACATCGGTCACTCAAAATATACAGGAAGTACTGCAGCCTCATGTTCATTTAAACACGCGAGGCTGCAGGACGACTTGTATGTTTAGAGTGACAGTTGTCTCGTTCAATCAGCAATAAGAATTTCATTCACAATCTTTACCTGCCTTTCTCGGTTTGACTAAATTGTTGTTGTGTTTTCTGTTTTGTTGTTTAAATTGTTATTTTGTTTTTGAATTTGTTATTTTGTTTTAGTTTTTTTCTCTCGCTTTTGTTATTTAGTTTTTTCGGCCATCATACAACAGTCCGTCTGTCAATATCTTGTTGAACTGCAAGTTCGCCCTCTTGTGGTGTCCAGGTAAATAAATGCATGTGCATTATTATCCACAACAAACATGATTGCTTAAATACTTAGGGGCAATTAACCAACTAATGATTAATTATTAACACCCCTAATTTCAATATGTTCTTATTTTGATTCAATTCATTTTATATTCTGGGATCAATAAACAGTTAACCCTGTATAACCAGCCTTAGAAATCTTATATTTAGTTTTGCAATATTTCCTGTACTTGTCTATATATGAGATATGTGTGTGTGTGTGTGTTTGAGAAATATTACTAAGCTTTTATGGTTTCCTGTACAGAACTGTACTTTACAACAGAAGTCTAAGATCACGCAAATTCTTTCTTTACGCAAGCGCTTCCGAAAATTCCGACAAATTTTAACATTTCAAGATCTAAATCTCAGATTGTCGTCTCAGATAAGGAACTGTTTTATAAAAGGGAAGAATTTGTGGTATTTGTAAATTAACACCATAATTCGTTAAGGAAGACTTCCAGTGCTTCCAGTCACTTTTGCATGTGACATTAGATGAAAGCTAAATGAAAGTTGTTAAACTGAAAAAAGAAAAAGGCTGTGTCCACATCATTAAGGGAGGATAAATCTGGCACAGACTAACAAATGTGCTAAAAATCAATCAATCAGAGACTGGAAGGAGACCACCAACCCACCATTGTCACACTGCTGTGTTCGGTGTTGCCAGTCTGGAGGTTTTTTCACCATAATAAAATTTTGGGCTGAAAAAAAGTGTCTTGGCCATTTAATTCAAAATTTAACTAATTTAGCACTGGGGCCTGACACCTGTACGGTCTGGGTTTGATCCCCACCTCGGGTCTGTGTGCGTGTTTGCGTCTTCTCTCCATGGATTGACTTACATTTTATCTCTGTACACATATGAGTAGTAGAGGTTAAAAGCTCAGGCACCCAAAAGGAGCAGGTTTGTGGTGCTGAGGTTTGAACCTGCCACCTTACGATCTACATTGCAGGATAAGCGGTATATAGTAGAATGAGTGAGTGAGTGAGATGTGTGTTTATACAGCATAAATATGCAGGGTTCCAGCCCTGACTAGGCAGGATTTTGGGAGTGTGATCTGGCAACCATGGCAAGCCTGGCTAGTTTGAGAAAGGGAAAATAAGTTTTACACATACAAAATTAACAAATTAATTAATAAACAGTTTTTTTTTTCCTTCCCTTCAGAAATGAGTCAAACTTAGAGCTGTAGTGAGACTGGATTTTGCACTGTGATTGTTAAACTATGCAATTAATCTGCAGTTTGTGTGGGAGGAGCAACGTGTTCGGGCCACAGAACAACTAGAGACCCTTACACCACCAGTAGTATCGCGTAAGTATACAGATCAATACTGTACCGGCTCAAGGATTCTGTGGAAGCGGCCCATCCTCTCCACCACCCAGGCTTCCTGCTGCGGCACGAACAGGATCACTGTGTTCATGGGAAGGCTGGAAGCCCAGCGCTGCTGCTGAGCTCGAGTCCCCCAAATCACCGGGACAGTCCGACATGGTTGCTAGAAACACAAAGTTATCCATGTTTATTTTCTGTCTAAACAAGCCCATTATATTATCCCCCATTTGTGACCTCATATACGAAGAGCCCCTCCTCAAGTTTGTTTAGCAGCTCTGCTGAGAATGGGAAGGAAACATCCTCAAACACCAAATGAGACAAACTTCAAAATTCATCAATGCTTACAGATTTCTTGGATTCTAAAAGGCCAGAATTGAAACATTATCAGGAAAAAGGTTCAACAATCAACAGCGCTCATTACAGTGAGACGCTTATTGAAGAGCTAAAGACTAAACTTTGAATTAAACACAAAGGACTGATATGCAAGGGCATCGTGATCTCCGCACACTTCTGCCCACACTTTTCGAGGTGTTAAAGCTCCTCCCTATAGTCCTGATCTCACTCCATCAGACTGTCACCTGTTTGGTCCACTGAAAGCAGCCCTACGAGGGTGAAGATTCACTTCTGATGAAGAACTGAAGACAGTGGTGCATTTGTGGCTCACAGCTCAGACCAAAACATTTTTAATAAGGGAATATGAAAGCTTGTCGCTAGACGGACAAAGTGTATTGAAAAACAAAGCGATTATGTCAGAAAGTATTGATTTATATGTGATTAGACAGACAGACAGAGAAGTGTTTGAGAGGGACAGGAAAGCTGATGGAGTTACAACAGAGGATCTGTAGAAACTCAAAAGGTTTTAGACTGAAATTATTAATAAAATCCTAGAATTTTTAAATAGATAAAACGTTAAAATATAAAATGAATAAATGACGTCACTGCATGCTACTGCATGAAACTTTTAGTTTGAAATCCAACAGAAATTAAACTGAAATCCTGACTCTGTATCCTCGCGTGCGGAGCTCGCGCTGTCATTCACAAATGTCACTCACCTTTAAAAGCCCACTTCCGGCCCGACACACTACCGTCCTCAGCATATTGTACTAACTAATAACAAGCACTTTCCCTATTAGGAATAATGAGTAATGAATTCTGTCTTTCTTCACACGTTTTAAACCTTCACTTTCACACACTGTTCTTTCTCGCCACACCTGCACTAGCGTAAGCTTGCAACCGGTTACATCACTGGTACCTTTCTCCTACCCGTTTTCCTAAATAAAGAAAAAACAAACCCCGCCTTCATGTTCTGTGATTGGTCAGTTATCTCACGCGTCATCGTCCAGGAACTGCCTATAATTAGTGAATGCGCGTGCGCGCTGAACCATTGGTCAGTTTAACATCCAATCGGCGGGCTATGCACGAGCGGATTGGCTGATGTAGCGCAGGAGGCGGGATTTGTCGGAAAAGAAGTGCGTTCAACGTTTTGGAGTGGGGTACAGCGATAAAATAGATCCGGGGTGAGGCTGGAAACACGATCAAGCAACATGTCGTTCCGGATGAATAAAATAATAAAAAATAAAAATAAAAACAGAATGGACACTACAGTCAATGTTGTGTTTCAATCGTTCTTTTTTGCAGTAGTCAATTTTTTTAAAATACAAACATAAAAGACGAAATGTCAGCATTCCTAAGTGACAGTCTAGTGCATTCCTGCATTTTTTACTTAATTAAAAGAGATATTTTTCTTTTGCACAACCTGTCTACCTAAAAGAGCACAGATAACCTTCTCAAATATGTTTTTAATCATCTATAAGACTAGCCCTGGCAATTCAAATAATAGGTTTATAACAATATACTTATACACCGGGATGCATGGCTGTTACCACATAATCAGAATTTTAAAAATGTGGTTGTTGATATGATAATGTTGCCTATAAGGAGCTTTAATGTAATCAGTGATATTATTATTTCAGGTTGAAGGCCACATACACGTCTATCTGTCTGTCTTTCTGTACAGCAGAACCCTCTGTCTAACTTATTAATACAGAGAACCCACATTCAGGTGGCCTTTAAGCGTGAGAGACCGAACTTACCGAACAACACTGTGTGCAGAGCATCGACTCAAATGTTTAAAGAAACGCTTGAGCAGAAATGAACAATACTACAAGGATTATCTAACTTTCATGAATGATATAATAGCAAGAAGCGATGCAGAAAAGGTCCCCGAAATGGAATTAAGCAATCAACCAGCATGGTACATTCCTCACTATAGGGTGTATAACCCGCAAAAGCCAGGAAAGATTTGCATTGTCTTTGATTGCTCTGTAATGTTTCAGAATACTTCTCTGAATGAGAATCTTCTGACTGGGCCTGACCTCACAAACAATACCCTTGTTGGAGTCTTATGTCGCTTCCGGAAAGGTCAGGTAGCCATCATGTGTGATCATGTTGCCCCAAAGGATCGTGACTACCCTAGATTCTTGTGGTGGGAAGAAAGCAACATGGAAGTTCCACCCTCAGTTTTTTGCATGAAAGTCCATTTGTTCGGAGCTGCCTCCTCACCTAGATGTGCAAACTTCAGGCTAAAATACCTCTCCTCACAAGGTGAAGGCAAGTTTAATCAAGCTACCGTGAAG
The DNA here is from genome assembly GCA_013621035.1 of Clarias magur. NCBI lineage: Eukaryota > Metazoa > Chordata > Actinopteri > Siluriformes > Clariidae > Clarias > Clarias magur. Next base: position 641,543 of record QNUK01000225.1, on the reverse strand, counting down.
TTTATACAGCGTAATTTTACGTTGATGATGGCTTAGCAAGTGTAGACACGGAGGAAGAGGCAATCCAGCAAGTAATGGAAGCAAGAGATCTCTGCAATACTGGGAGGCTTCGCTTGCACCAATTTATTACCAATAGCAAGAAGGTGGTCACCACAATCCCAAAGGAGGAATGTACTGAAGGTGCAACTGACTTTGATTTGGCTCTAGGAGAATCTAATGTAGAGAGGGCGCTCGGAATTCATTGGTGTGTATCTTCAGACGTTTTTGAGTACGAGTAAACGAAAATCCTTTCAGAGGAGTGCTGTCGACAATTGCTTCCATTTTTTATCCTTTTGGGTTTGTCGCTCCCATCATTTTGGTTGGGAAAAGGACTTTACAAAGGATGTGCAACAACAAGATAGGCTGGGTCGAACCACTTCCTGATGACCTCAGGCCGCATTGAAGCATCAACATTTAAAGATATCCAGCAATATGAGCTGCACCATTTCGCTGATGCCAGTGTGTCAGGCTGTGGAGCATGTTCATACCTCAGAAGAGTGACCAAGTCGGGAAAGATACACTGCGCACTCATTATGGGTAAAGTAAGAGTTGCCCCAACAAAGGTAACCACAATTCCAAGATTGGCGCTCTTGGCTGCAGTTGTAGCCACAAGTACTGGTGATTTGCTCAAAAGTGAACTAGAATTGCATGGCGCCTGTGAATATCAAGGTGGCGCCGGTGAGGTCGGCTGCCGTACTTTACTTTGTTTTCGTCTTTTAATTTAATTTCTAGAAACTTTAAACAAATTCATCACCATTGAGTGCATTAGGTACGATAGAGATACTCTTATTTCTATTGGTTTACAATGTACTCACAATTCGACGTTTTTAACTCCGGATCCGAGCTGGCCGAGTGAGATCCTGAGGGAAAACAAAGGACGCGAAGCGGCGGCCCCGAGGGAAACGAGCCGGCGTCAGGTACAGGCTGAGAGCCCGTGCACACTGCACACCTCTGCCTAGTATCCTGCTCGCCAACGTCCAGTCACTGGAGAACAAGCTCGATGACCTCAGGGCCAGGATAAAGTTCCAGAGAGACATTCGGGACTGCAATCTTCTCTGCTTCACCGAGACATGGCTGAACCCAGCGGTGCCGGACCACGCCATCCAGCCGGCCGAGTTCTTCTCGGTTCATCGCATGGACAGGACAAGGGACTCGGGGAAGACAAGGGGAGGCGGCGTGTGTTTAATGGTGAACAGCGGCTGGTGCAACAGCGCGAGCGTTGTTCCTCTCGCACGCTCCTGGACACCCAACCTGGAACTATTGACTATCAAGTGTCGTCCTTTTTATCTTCCTCGGGAGTTTACATTGGTCATAATCAGCGCCGTTTATATTCCGCCACAAGCGAACACGGACACTGCCTTATGTGAGCTGCATGAGGCACTCTCACAGCACCAGACACAACACTGGGACGCTGCGCTCATTGTGGCGGGGGACTTTAACAGTGCCAACCTCAAACACGCAGCGCCGAACTTTTATCAGCACATCACCTGCCCGACCAGGGGCGAAAGGACACTGGACCACTGTTACACAACAGTCAAGGCCGGCTACAAGGCACAATCTCGTCCACCGTTTGGTAAATCCGACCATGCCGCCATCTTCCTCATGCCAAAATACAAACAAAGGCTTAAACAGGAAGTTCCGGTTCAGAGGGAGGTCGCACGCTGGACGGACCAATCGGTGGCCGCGCTTCAGGACGCACTCGATGACGCAGACTGGGACATGTTCCGAAACAGCTCCGATGACGTCAGCATGTTTACGGAAGCGGTTGTGGGATTCGTCGGGAAACTAGCGGATGATACCATGCAGAAAACTAAGAACAATAACGGATTATAAAGCACCAACATCCGGTCTTGACGAACGCGGACATGACTCTGGCAGACGAGCTGAACACCTTTTATGCTCGCTTCGAGGCTGCAGCTAAAGACGCTAGCGTTGCTAATGCTAGCGGCGCTAACGGCTGCAGAGAGGAAGTCACTGCCAGCACCGGAAACACGTTCATCATCTCCGAGCATGACGTGAGGAGAGCCTTCAAGAGAGTGAACATCAGGAAAGCAGCAGGACCAGACGGCATCTCAGGTCGAGTCCTCAGAGCCTGCGCAGACCAGCTTGCACCTGTGTTCACAGAGATATTCAACCTCTCTTTGTCTCAGACGGTGATCCCTACATGCTTTAAGGAGTCCATCATTGTTCCTGTTCCAAAGAAACCCCATCCTGCTTCCCTCAATGACTATCGACCTGTAGCCCTCACATCAGTGGTGATGAAGTGCTTTGAACGGCTGGTCAGAGACTTCATCATCTCTTCACTACCCAACACTCTGGACCTACTACATTTTGCATACCGCCCGAACCGTTCTACAGATGATGCCATCTCTCATCTCCTCCACACAACACTCACTCACCTGGACACTAGAAGGGGGAATTATGTTAAAATGCTTTTCATCGACTACAGCTCAGTATTTAATACCATAATTCCCTCCACACTCACCACCAAGCTGGAGCACCTGGGACTCAGCTCATCTCTGTGTCAGTGGATCTCTAATTTCCTAACTGGGAGACCACAGGCAGTAAGGATGGGTGGACACGTCTCAGCCTCTCTCACTCTCAGCACTGGAGCCCCACAGGGCTGTGTTCTGAGCCCCCTGCTGTACTCTCTGTACACACATGACTGTGCGGCCACTACCAGCTCCACCACCATCATTAAGTTTGCTGACAACACCGTCGTGGTGGGCCTGATCTCTGACAACGACGAGACGGCTTACCTGAAGGAGATTGGAAATCTGGAGAACTGGTGCCAGAGGAACAACCTTCTTCTAAATGTCAGTAAGACAAAGGAGCTGATAGTGGACTTCTGCACTAAGCAGGAGAGGAACTACCAGACCCCCATCATCAACGAGAGCCCAGTGGAGAGAGTGGACTGCTTCAAGTACCTCGGTGTTCACATCACGCAGGACCTATCATGGTCCTGTCACATCAACACCGTGGTGAAAAAGGCCCGACAGCATCTCTACCACCTCAGACGCCTGAGAGACTTTAGACTGCCCTCTATGGTGCTCAGGAACTTTTACTCCTGCACCATAGAGAGCATCCTGACGGGAAACATCGCAACCTGGTTCGGGAACAGCACCATGCAGGACAGACGAGCCCTACAGAGGGTGGTGCGATCAGTTGAGCGCATCATCCGAACTGAGCTCCCTGACCTGCACTCTGTCTACAGCAAGCGGTGCTGGACCAAGGCCATGAAGGACCTCAGCCACCCCAGCAATGGACTGTTCTGTTGCGGTCGGGGAAGCGCTTCCGCTCCCTCAAGGCCAATACAGAGAGACTGAGAAGGAGCTTCTTCCCGCAGGCGATACGGTCTCTCAATCAAACCAATACACTGGACTAAAACACCTCTGCATTTTCTTGCACACACAGAACAGACAATTATGTCAATGCACATTTGCACATATATGCACATATGCACATTTGCACACTTCAAGGACTTCTTTTCACATCCCCCTCATCTCATTAAAATACTACCTCAAGTTTTTCACAGACTATAGTTGTAATATATTACATTACATTATACTTCAGATTTTATATATATATATATTTTGTAACTTTGATGGAATCTTGTTTTATAGTTTCCATTTGTAAAAATATTTAAGGTCACGGAGCGGTTGTATAAGCATTTCACTGCATATCGTACTGTGTATGACTGTGTATGTGACAAATAAAATTTGAATTTGAATTTGAATTTGATACTACTGGACCGATTCCAAGGTTGTCCTTGGTTATATCAACAATGATGCAAGACGTTCCACATATTTGTACCGAATTCAGCAGATCAGGACATGTACTGAGCCTAGTCAGTGGTCATATGTTACTTCAGATCAGAACCCAGCTGACCATGCCTCCCGGGGGTTCTCTGTAATGGAACTTATGAAATCTAACTGGCTTAATGGTCCAAGTTTCATATGGCAAAAGGAACTCCCCAAGGAAGACATCATGGTGGGAGAGGTTGATGAAGGAGACCCAGAACTTAAAAGGGCACAGGTTCTTACAACTGAGGTAGAGGAAGGGATCTCTCATAGATCTCTTTTGGATCGCCTAAAAGGATTTTCAGATTGATAAAGTGCATTGTGCAAGGAGTATAAAAGGTTTGGTAGAAAGATCCACTGATGCCACGACACTTGAAGAAAGAAAGGATGCTGAGCAGTTCATAATCTGCGCAGTACAACAGGAAGTATTCAGTGATGAAATTAAAGTTCAAGACAAGGGAAGGAAGTTCATTCAAATCAGTCCAGTAAGCTGTACAAGTTAAGTCCCTTTATTGATGATCATGATGCCTTATGTGTAGGAGGCCGATTGACACAGTCTGAGCTTCACCCTCATGTTAAGCATCCGGCCATTCTTCCAAAAGGTCATCATGTATCTCATCTACTCATAAAACATTTTCATGAGAAAGTGCAACATCAAGGGCGAGAGATGACTTTGAATTAAATTCTTTCCAATGGTATTTGGATTTTAGGATGCAGTAGTGACGTTTCATCTCTTATTTACAAATGCGTAAAGTGTAGAAAGTTAAGGAAATGTAATCAGGAACAAAAGATGGCAGACCTTGCACCGGAGAGGATGCAAACTACTAGTCCTTTTACCTATAGTGGAACAGATTGTTTTGGCCCATTTTATGTTAAAGAGAGAAGGAAAGAGTTGAAGAGATACAGACTCCTGTTCACCTGCATGTGCTCACGAGCTGTTCGTCTTGAAGTACTGGAGAAGCACTGATGCTTCTCTTAATGCTCTGCGTTGTTTCATTGCAATACGTGGCAATGTAAGTCAGTTGCATAGTGATCAAGGTACCAACTTTATTGGTGCAAAGGATGAGTTCCAGGAATTGATGAAGGGAATGAACAAAACATCTGAAGGAGTTAGGCTGTACCTTCGTCATGAACCCACCTGCTTCCAGTCACATGAGTGGTGTCTGGGAGAGACAGATCCGGACTGTAAGGAGTGCATCGATGTCCATCCTAGTCGAGTCTGCAGCAAGACTGGACAATTCTTCCTTAAGAACTTTCATGTATGAGGTAATGGAAATTATCAATAGTCAACCATTGACCGCAGAACATATTAATGATCCTGTGGGACCAGAACCGTTGACACCAAATCATATAATAATGATGAAGTCAACTATCATTGCACCACCTCCTGGAGAGTTTGTAAGGGATGATCTCTATCTTCAGAAGTGATCGAAGAGAGTTCAATTTCTCGCAAATGAGTTTTGGATCAGGTGGAGGAAGGAATATCTGTTGAGTTTGCAGCAGAGAAATAGGTGGAATAAGAGCAGAAGAAATGCTCAAATAAATGATATTGTTCTGCTTCAAGATGACTTAGCACCAAGAAATCAGTGGAAGCTAGCCAAGGTTGTAGAAGTCTTCTCAGGAACTGGCGGCAAAGTGAGAGGACTTCTTGTTAGTGATGCATCACTGAATAGCAAGGGTGCACGCACAAGCAAGTTAGTCTATTTAGAAAGATTCATACACAAAATGGTGTTATTACTTGAAGCGGATTAAGATGTAACATTTCGTGAAGTGCTTTAACTGAGTGTGCTTAATGTGTACAGAAATTTGTTCTGAATGTTAATTTCATGACGACTAAGGTCGGCATAGAAGTAGTGATTTAACTATTATTTATCAGAAATAGTGATGTACACTTTTTCTGGTTTTTCATTTAAGGTTATCGACCTTACTTGGTTGAATCCACTTTGAATGATTGTTGTGTAACCTGCAAAGCTGTCAGACACAAGAATTAAAAGTGATTCCAGAGTTGATCCTCATGTCCCCTGTAGTTGGCTATGGGTTTTTCGAGTTTGAAGCAGAAGCTGGTGTGCAAATTCCCAGATAACTGACACATTTAAATTTACATTTAGGCATTTGGCAGACGCTCTTATCCAGAGCGACTTACAAAAAGTGCTTTAAAGTTTACATTACTGGATAGATACTGACACTGGGTTAACTAGGTTAATAACTAAGTGCGATTAGTCTAACACAACTGGGAAGAGAGTTTTTTATTTTGGGGGTTGAGTCGCCATTTAAAGATAGTCAAAGTCTCTGCTGTACGAACATCTAGAGGAAGCTCGTTCCACCACCTAGGTGCCAGAATAGAAAAGAGTCTGAATGAATGCCGCCCTCAATCCCTGAGAGATGGTGGGACGAGGCGAGCAGTGCTGGAGGACCGGAGGGAACGCGGCGCAGTGCGTGGTGTGATTAGAGCAGAGAGGTAAGTGGGTGCTGGGCCATTTTTAGCTTTGTAGGCAAGCATCAGTGTTTTGAATTTGATGCAGGCAGCTACAGGAAGCCAGTGCAAGGAGCGGAGGAGTGGGGTGGTGTGGGAGAACTTGGGAAGGTTGAAAACGAGACGTGCTGCTGCATTCTGTATCAGTTGCGGAGGACGAGTTGTGGACAGAGGCAGGCCAGCCAGGAGTGAGTTGCAGTAGTCCAGTCTTGAAATAACAAGGGACTGAACAAGCACCTGAGTAGCCTGTGAAGAAAGAAATGGGCGGATTCTCTGATATTGTAAAGAAGAAATCTACAAGAGCGAGTAAGGTTAGCGATGTGTGGGGAAAATGACAGATGATTGTCCATGGTTACCCAAAGATTGCGGGCAGTGGCTGAAGGAGTGATTTGATTGTTGTCCAGGGATATCACAAGATCTTGACCTGGGGATGAGTCACCAGGAATGAACAACAGTTCGGTTTTACTCAGGTTGAGTTTCAGCTGATGAGCTGCCATCCAGGATGAGATGTCTGCCAGACATGATCCGCGTGGAAACTTGAGTGTCAGAGGGAGGAAAGGAGAAAACAGGCTTGTGAGAATAGATAATAGGATCTTGTGGTTCACTGTGTCAAATGCAGCTGACAGGTCCAGGAGGATCAGGACAGATAACAGTTTAGCAGATCTAGCAGCATGGAGTTTCTCAGTGACTGAGTCTCTGTGGAATGTGCCACCTTGAATCCAGATTGGTTGGGATCATTAAGGTTGTTCTGTGAGAGATAAAGAGACATTTGGTTATAAACAGCCCTTTCAAGAATTTTGGAAATAAAAGAGAGAAGTGATACCGGACGATAGTTGTTAACTTCTGATGGGTCCAGGCAGGGTTTCTTGAGGATGGGAATATCCCTTGCTTTCTTAAAAGCAGCAGGAACATGACCAGATGATATGGAATGGTTGATGATGGTTGTGGTGAAAGGAAAGGAGGTCTCGTGAGATGGCCTGGAGCATTGTGGAAGGGATTGGGTCTAAAGAACAGGTGGTGGGGTTAGATGACAAGATGATCTGCTGAATCTTATCAGATGACAGGTTGGAGAATTCTGCTAAGGGAGGGAAGGGAAGTTCCTGAGGTTCTGCTGTAGGAGTTTGGTTGGGAGCGAAGGACTGGCGGATTGCTGCAATTTTCCCATCATAGAATGTGGCAAAATTGTCAGCAGTCAGAGAGGAAGGGGCAGGAGGAGTCGGTGGGTTGAGTAGTGAGGAGAAGATGTTATGGAGTTTGCTAGGATCATGTGCAGAGGCTTCCAGCTTTTCTCTGTAGAATGCAGTTTTGGCAGAAGTCACGTCACATGAGAATTTGGAGAGAACAGTCTGGTAAGAGACAAGATCGGCATCAAGCTGCAATTTCTTCCATTTTCTCTCTGCAGTTCTTAATTCTCTTCTGTTGTTGCGCAGTACATCAGATAGCCAAGGAGCAGAACAAGACGTCTTCCTTGGTGTAGATGACTGCGGGCAAAGGAGCTCTATGGATGAGGAGAGAGAAGAGAGGAAAGTTTCAGTCGCAGTCTCTAGTGGTAGAGAGGAGAAGGAGTCTGGGTCTGGGAGGAATGATAGGGTGCATGGCGACATAGAGGAAGGGGAAACAGAGTGAAGGTTTCGCGGGTAAGAGAGAAATTTTGGTGGCTAGTTTTACACAGAATAGGAAGGGTTATGGTGAAGGATACCAGGTAATGATCAGATTTATGAAGGGAATAGGAGTGAGATCTGTGACTGGGGAAGGGCAACAAAAAACGAGGTCAAGAGAATTCCCTCCCTTGTGTGTGGGAGGGCAACTGTTTAGAGTTAAAGAGAAAGAGTTAAGGAGAGGGAGAAGGAAAGAGGATTGGAGTTTGTCAGAGGGGAGGTTGAAGTCTCCTAGAACAGTGAGAGGAGTGTTAGCGGAAGGAAAAAGACTAAGAAGCATGTCCATTTCATCCAGAAAGTTTCCTAGAGAGCAAGGTGGATGGTAGATAACTAAGATGTGGAGGTTAATTGGAGAGCTTACCTTAACTGCATGAAATTCAAATGATGAAAAACTGTGATGAGACAGGTCAATAGGCGAGAAGGACCATCTCTTAGACAACAGCAGACCCGTACCACCACCTCTGCCAGTTTCTCGTGGAGAGTGAGAGAATATATAGGCAGAGGATACCGCAGCAGGTGTAGCAGAGTTCTGAGGAGATATCCAGGTCTCTGTTAGTGCCAGAAAGTCAAAAAAAGTAATGGGTAGCTAGGGCTGAGATCAAATGTTTCTTTTTACAGCAGTTTGGCAGTTCCAGAGCCCACCTACCACCAGTGCAAGACAATGAGACAGTACTGGAGGGTAGTTGAGGTTTCTGGGAGATCTGCCTCTGCTGTGTGAGTAAAAGTATCTTGGTCTGTGATAACTGACAGAGATAGGTTGAAACACAGTTGAAACACATGAAACCTCTCTAATGACATTCGCACGTGCACACAGTAACGGAATCTCTGCTTTCTTACATAGAGGCTCTGGATGTTTAACAAGGAATCTCTATTGATGACGCTTGCTTTTGCTTTACGCACGCACACACATCCACAGTGTTATAGTCAACAAATCATGCATGCACGCTGAGCCCGAGCATGGTAGATGTTAATTAATAAAAATACAACTGAATTAATATCAAACTGAATATTGCAAGGGGAAGGGTTGTAGTTATTAGCAAGGATAGAGTGCATTATAGTACAGTTGGTTTTAAATTTGAAACTTCTATAGCAAAAATTTTATTGAATTTTGTTGATTTGTCATTTTTGCCAACTCAGAATAGACTGTACCAAAGTGCATTCATTTTCATACATATCTTTACAATTACTATTATTTTTTAAATAATAAAAACACCCCAACTGTCATTTGATAAATTATCTGTTTCGTTGCCACAAGAATTGTCTGTGTAATCATTTATTTTTAAATGTACATCAAAATAATTATTAATCAATTAAACAAACAAACAAACAAATAAATAAATAATCCATACTGTAGCCTAACAGTGTACTATGTTTGATGTCCTGTGAGGTATTTCTCTGTATTCTTGTGTATTCTTGTGTAAACAAACGATTGGGTCTTGGTCATGCACTTCTTAGACGGCCCCTTAGTGACTCCATCGCTATAAAGCGGCGGTAAGCAGCGTTTCTGACAGATTTAGCTCCAGCAGGCTGTACCAGGAGAAGATCTAAAAATATATTTATTTGTAATAGCTTCTCTGTCCACTCCAGAGTAAGAAAATATGCGATTTGTCGTTTTTGTGTTTATTTCTTGATAAACAGATGAGATAATCTCGGTTCACCTCCATTGCTTAAATTCCCCCCTCTTGGTCGACGACCGCAAGTGACGTCACTCCCCATACAATCACGCCCCACAGTATAGACCCGCCCCTGACGCTGATTGACAGGTTTCCGTGTAACGCGCGGGAAATGCAATTGCAAACGGATTAGCGATTGCGTTTGAGTTTTGCCTACATGCGCGACGCAGAGAAAGTGAAAAAGCAGACGTGGTAATTGATTTTGCTATTTAAATATGACAGGATCATGACGTGACATGGGAAATGGCCTGCTTTTTCATTTGAAATTTGACAGTCAGTGTGCGTTCGCGAAGGCGGAAAAATCAAACGGTAATGCAAAGTTTGCAGTTGCATTGGAATTATGTCACACTTTATGCTTCCTTTAGCGGCTTTGTTTGAGAACAACAACTAGCGCCGTTCTTCAGCTCTTCAAACAGCATGTAGATGCCTAGGATAAGGCCTAGGTCGACCAGGTTGTTATTTGCATAGTGGTTAGCATTGTGACCTTGCACCTCCAAGGTCAAACTATGAGTTATGAGTGTTTGTTTACTGATGTAGCTTCATGTGTAGGGTGTGCCACACCATCACTATTTTCCTGTAGCAGCATGCTCACAATTATTTTGACTTGCTGCATAATCTGAAGATGGAACGGTGGCATAGCGGTCAGCACTGTGGTCTTGCACCTCCAGGGTCGGGGTTCTATTCCCGCTTCGGGTCTGTGTGAGTGGAGTCTGCATGTTCCCCCAGTGCTTGGTGGTCCAAAAGACATGTAGGAAAGCTTAATTGGTGTTTCTAAAGTCATGAAGCAGGACATTATATTTTACACCATTATAAACATTATAACACCAGAATGGTAATATTCATGCAACGAGGTTTAATTTTAATCTTAAACCTAAATCGGATTTCTAAATGTGATAACAGTGCTGAGAGAACAGAATTGAACAGCTTGAAAAAAAGAGAGAAAAAAAAATCAAAAGCGGTGCTAAAAAAAAGTTGGAATCGAGACAAAGATCAAACTTGGGAAGTAGTTTAGTATGAATGCTTGAGTAATTATTCTAATAAACAGAGCAGCGATTAAGAGGTAAAGGGGGCCAAGCATTTAAGGGTCTGCAGGTACAGGCTTCACCTCCACTGAGGAGTCCTGTAAATAGCCGTGGCCTAAAAACAAGACAGAGGGAGAAAGGGTTGAGGATAATCTAAACATCACTGTCATGTGAAGGCACTGATTTAATGAACCTGGATTTGTGTTTTACAGACTTGTTTTCTAGCTGTTAATCTGGAAACACTTCAAAGCTCCATGATAAATATGTCAATCATAAGACCCATTTATTTCTCTCTCTGGTTCTTGGTGTTGAAGGCTTGAGAGACGCACACCTGTGTGACCATCCTGGACACATCGCCCGTGTTGGACGGCAGAATGAGAACGCAGAGATGTATTGCTCGGCCACGCTGAAGGACGCCGCTGCGGGTCCGTTCTGATAAACATACGCACACGAGTGCACATAGAGTACAAACTGTACAAAATTGTTAATACAACTGGAACAACTACGTAAAACATAGCACAAACTTAAGGCTGTATTATATGCAAAGAAATAGCTGCTTTAAACCAATATGTCATCAAAAAAGAAAATATTATACTAATGCTGCACTTTAAATGTACTACATGTCCTACATGCAACATGTGATTGCTCAACATAAGCAGCAGAGGGCAAAGAGAGTAATGTGACAACTGCCAGATTCAATGGTTATATAGAAGAAAATGAATGAAAAATGGCAACAATAAAATGAACGACAGTGCACCCATTCTAACACCAGCACTACACAGAATCCGAATGAACAAAAAACATGAATTAAAATAAAGACAATAAATATCAAAATTAAAAAGTAATTTAATTTAGGGCCTCCGAGTGGCGCAGTGGTAAAGCGCTCGCCCTATCATCCGGAGAGCGCGAGTTCGTATCCCGGGTGATGCTGTAACCTCTCGCAGCCGGAGGTCTAGAGAGAGCTGATTGGCCGAGCTCCCTCAAAGGGGAGGGATGAGAGGTACTTGGTCCTCCCACATTAATCACGGCTCTACAACCAATCAGGGGCGTCTGTGAGCTCGGGCAAGCGGAAGGAGCGGATAGCGCTGTCCTGCGAGTGTGTTACGCCGCCCCCAACGGTGTGTGAGCGAGCAGTTCGTGATTCGGAGGAAACATGTGATAGTCTTCGGCCCTCCAGGCTGAGTGGTAGTAGTAGCCTTAATGTGGAGCCCCCTAGTGATGGGGAGGAACAAAGCAGAGATTAAGCAGGGTCAAGCACTTTCTGGCTCCTTAGTGCCAGATGAAGACCAGAAGCCACTGGGAGCTCGAGCTCGTCCTGAGGTACTGCCTCACTTCCTGTTTGATGTGTGATGTAAAGTGCAACTTGTTTAAGGATTCTGGATGAACTGCGTATACCAGGCATACTATATGTTAAAACAAACTGTATAGAGAAATCACTATAACTTATTCAGGTTGGGCTCAAGACACTGTGATATAATGTCTTTAATTGGGCTTATGTAGGTAAAGCAACAAACAAACAAAACAGAAAAAAATACTGGAAAAAAACTTATAACGCCATATCTCAGTGTCAGATCTGACTTTGGACGTCCTGAAGTATCAGAGGAAAGCAGAGCTCCTATTCTTCCAGTGTAGCTGCTGGAATTGGTGTTAATGTGTTTCTACGCACGTCCTCCTGGTAGCGCTAGAGGGCAGAAAAGTCATCTACGGGCTGCCATAGACTCCTATATTATTATAATTAATAATAATTCTGTGTTCTACTGCTTGTTCCACTGCCCTGAAATGCCTGTGTATTTTTCATTCTTTGTTGTAATTTTGTGTTTCCATTTTCTGTTATTTGTTTTGTTTATTTATTATTTATTTCTTCATTCATTTATTTTTATATATTTACTTTCTTATGTACTTATTACATCAAAATGTCATATCTTATTCCATTACAAAAAAGTGGACACTTGAACTTAAAAGGGCTAAAGAAGTATGGAACTCCAAAGTGTTCAAATTAGATAAATAAATAGGACACCCTGTAAACAATGTAAACTCTACAGAGCACTGGTGGTTCAGTGGTAGGTGTTTCGCCTGCCATGCGGAAGACCCGGGTTGGATTGTCTGCAAAAATTTATTTGACTTGCACAAGTTCAACAACCTCAAAAATTGATAGTTCTGTTTACTTAAAATTGGAAACATCATTACTTTAAAAAAAAATTGATGTAACTGATTACCTCAAATATTTTGAGTTTTGCCAACTTAATCGGGTTTACAGTGTGGTAAATTACCCCTCTCTATCTGATCTGCTCAAATGAGCACAACTGACTGGAGTTCACACCAGTCCGCCATCTTCCGTGACTTTTTGACCTAGCACCAGGGGCGGACTGGGACCAAAACGTGGCCCACAGCAGCTCACCACATCCCACATCATAATACACTGGCTCATTAATGTGGAGATTTATTTTTAGCACAACTTACAAGAATAAAAATATAAAGCAATATAGAAATAAATGCTTTTTTTAAAGCATATTATTTGAAGCATCACTGAACATGTATTGGGTCATATTTATAAAACAAAGGAAAGAGCATTAAGACGAACAACATATAAAACTATAAAGACAATATTTTAGCTAGTCGGGGGGCGGGGGGTAATCTTTATGCAGTCAGTGTAAGATATACCACTTATCAGTGTAAGCTGCAAGTGCAGCAGGGTTAGTGATGATGAACCAGTACCTGCTGATGATGACCAACACCTCTCCCCTGATCTACCAGAGCCGAGGGAAAAGAATGGGAATCAAACTGAACAGGTCATCTGGAATAAAATGAGTAGCAGCATCAGCTCATGTTAGTCATTATTGTAGTCAATATTAATTAAAAAGAATATTTTCTCAGCCTTGTTTTGAATTGATATTGACGACAATAATAATTAAAATGAGTAACTAGTTTACTAGCCCGAGCTAATGCTGCCTCGGATTTTATTCCAGTTTACCTGTTCAGTTGATTCCCATCCTTTTCACTTGGCTCTGATTGTATAGAAGGGGAGAGGTGCTGGTCAACATCATCACTGACCCTGAGGCTGCTGGATCCAGATTCGCTGTCCCTGACCGTAATGTTAGAGCTGTCAGAGCCTGCGGAACTGCAAAAGGCATAATCTGCTAATCCGAAGAATTTCACAGCGTCTGCTTTTAAGGCTTTTTCTTCTTGTCGCGTAAATTTTCAGCTCCACCTTTTCTTCTTCTTTTTCATTTTCATCCATGGCAATTATTCATTCTTTGCTGTATCGAGAAAGGATCCATATCTTACCCTCTGTGAATTAAAAGTTAAAGGGGGCGTGTTTCAGAACAGGTAATGGAATAGGATTACAATACGTTCACACAAACTGTGCCGCTTTGCGCCGGATAGCTGGGGGGAAAAGAGCTCAGTTATGCATGGTCAGATTGATGAAATCATCCTGTTTGTTGCATTAAATTCATTTAAAAAATTTATTTAGAATGAATATTGATAGGATGACACTCGCGCAATTTTCACCTTTCAATCAAATCAGACGAAAAAAAAAAAATGTAATGAAAATTTCGGTCTTGTAACGTTGCTAACAAGTGAGACAATCCGATAGCCATCTGGTCCAGTACGGTGATGAGACTCTTTGCCACAGTAAAACATTTAAACTGTAAAAATGTGCATTTGTGATTGATGCCTCAGAGCACACTGCAATCGTTCCTGTAAACATTTAGTGATGGAACACCTCTGCTCTCCAAGCACTAGTGAAACACTGGGATAAGTGCATTAGTGTAGCAGGGTTTTATATAGAGAAATAAAGGGACATATAAGGGAAAATGCCTGTGGATCCAGCCACCCTGTATAATTATTTGTATAAAAACATGAACAAAAGAATTCCAGGGATAGTTGTAATAACCACTGTTGAAGTGTTAAAGGTATCATTTGTAAGGTAGTGGTTTAAATGATCATATAGTTCCAGATTGATATTTGTATTTTAGGAATGCACCAAGGAGCAATATTAGGTCCGGTGCTGATTTGATATCTGGTTGATCTGATCCGTCAGTTTATTTCATGCTGAAACTGGCTGTCAACAAGCATCGCAACTTGTCTTGAAGTCTGACACCTTTTGTGCATCTGAGGTTTTGTATGAGATTTTGTATAGCTTTCCAGTTTTTAATCAAGGAGTCTTAAGATTTACGTAAGACACCACAGATAAAAAGTGTAAAAAGAAAAAAAAAAAGAAAAAAGAAATCACAATAAGAAGAGAATTTTAGTACTGTAAAATGTTTTAAGCTAATTTGCTCAGCACTGTATACAATCACAGCATATTCACAATTGTTGCTATGTACGTCAGAATTATATATATTTTTTATAATGGGTATATAAAGTGATTGGTAAGTGGACGGAGCTTATAGTCATCAATTAATTATATACTCATGCAGTTTATAAAAAAATTAATGAGAAATGAGCAGTAATCTTATAAATTCCAAATTATTTATTTATTTATTTATATTTTAATAGTACTTCTTTAGAATTTTTGGATTGGATTTTCTTTTTTTCCCCTTTTTATTAATTTGTGATTTTGTGTCTGTAGTTTACAAAGACATTTTGCATTATGAAGAATAACAGAATGACTGATTTTAACCTCTTGGGGCAGGTGAAGGTCACGGGCTACAAGGAAAAGTTCCAGCACAAAAACTGTTTAACTGAAGTGCACAGGAAGTGTAGTTACACTACACGTGTCAATGTGACATCTCCTGAAACATCTCTTTTATCACTCAAGTCTTCACCCTGATGTTACAGCTTTACGTCTGATCACTACAAAAGACTAATACTGGAGACTCCTTCCGTAAAAGGTAAATAATTAAATCTTTTCTTTCTTTCTCTTCCTTTTTCTCACCTGCCTTACTGAGCTGGTGGATCAGGTTGTCTTCCTGTATGGTGCTGGACATGAAATTGTTCCCCACATCTATAAAGGTGAGCGGGGACCCAGTGGTGAAGCCCTTGATCCTCTGCATGGTGGTGGTGGGAGGATCGGCTCTGAACGTGTACAGTCGTGGCCAAAAGTTGAGAATGAATCAAATATTAGTTTTCACAAAGTTTGATGCTAAACCGCTTTTAGATCTTTGTTTCAGTTGTTTCTGTGATGTACTGAAATATAATTACATTTATGCAAAGAGTCAGTATTTGCAGTGTTGGCGCTTCTTTTTCAGGACCTCTGCAATTCGACTGGGCTGCTCTCAATCAACTTCTGGACCAAATCCTGACTGATAGCAACCCATTCTTTCATAATCACTTCTTGGAGTCTGTCAGAATTAGAGGGTTTTTGTTTGTCCACCCGCCTCTTGCTGATTGATCAGAAGTTCTCAATGGGATTAAGATCTGGGGAGTTTCCAGGCCATGGACCCAAAATTTCAACGTTTTGGTCCCCGAGCCACTTAGTTATCACTTTTGCCTTATGGCACGGTGCTCCATCGTGCTGGAAAACGCATTGTTCTTCACCAAACTGTTGTTGGATTGTTGGAAGAAGTTGCTGTTGGAGGGTGTTTTGGTACCATTCTTTATTCATGGCTGTGTTTTTGGGCAAAACTGTGAGTGAGCCCACTCCCTTGGATGAGAAGCAACCCCACACATGAATGGTCTCAGGATGCTTTACTGTTGGCATGACACAGGACTGATGGTAGCGCTCACCTTTTCTTCTCCGGACAAGCCTTTTTCCAGATGCCCCAAACAATCGGAAAGAGGCTTCATCCGAGAATATGACTTTGCCCCAGTCCTCAGCAGTCCATTCACCATACTTTTTGCAGAAGATCAATCTGTCCCTGATGTTTTTTTTTTGGAGAGAAGTGGCTTCTTTGCTGCCCTTCTTGACACCAGGCCATCTTCCAAAAGTCTTGGCCTCACTGTGCGTGCAGATGCGCTCACACCTGCCTGCTGCCATTCCTGAGCAGCTCTGCACTGGTGGCACTCCAATACCGCAGCTGAATCCTCTTTAGGAGACGATCCTGGCGCTTGCTGGACTTTCTTGGACGCCCTGAAGCCTTCTTAACAAGAATTGAACCTTTTTCCTTGAAGTTCTTTTGATTTAGGTGCAATCTTAGTAACCACAATATCCTTGCCTGTGAAGCCATTTTTATGCAACGCAATGATGGCTGCACGTCTGCAGGTCACCATGGTTAACAATGAAAGAACAATGATTTCAAGCATCACCCTCCTTTTAACATGTCAATTCTGCCATTCTAACCCAATCAGCCTGACATAATGATCTCCAGCCTTGTGCTCGTCAACATTCTCACCTGAGTTAACAAGACGATTACTGAAATGATCTCAGCAGCTCCTTTAATGACAGCAATGAAATGCAGTGGAAAGTTTTTTTCATGGAAAAGAAGTACTATGCAATTCATCTGATCACTCTTCATAACATTCTGGAGTATATGCAAATTGCTATTATAAAAACGTAAGCAGCAACTTTTCCAAATTACATTATTTATGTAATTCTCAAAACTTTTGGCCATGACTATACAGCCTGGCGTGCGACACCCGAGACGACACAATCTCACCCAGAACTGGCAGCTGGTTCTCGAACGGTCTGGGAAACATGTTTCCCGGGTCGTAGCGAGCAAACTTAGCTCTCAGAGCGTCGACGATGAGGATGACGTCCCTACACACTTGAGGCAACATGTCCTCACAGGTGTTCGTCCTGTTGACCTCCAGACGCACCGGGAGGAAACCGCCCACGAAGAGGAAAATACCAACATAAAACACACAACACACCCACAGGAGCCACGCCATGACCGGGTGAGCAAAGAAATCAACTGTGACAAGGCGGAGCACCCGGAGTCTGTGGGATTTTAGTTATTATTATTATTATTAATAATAATCTTTGTAGCAATGTTTTTTTTACTTTATTACTTCAAATTGCATGCTTGTGTGTCATGAAACCTCTCTAATGACATTCGTGCACATACACAGTAACGGAATCTCTGCTATCTTACATACATAGAGGCTCTGGATGTTTAACAAGGAAACTCTCTAATGACACTTGCTTTTTCTTTATGCACACACACTGTTATAATTAACAAATCACGCATACACGCTGAGACCGAGCATGGGAGATTACCCACAATGTGAGAAAGAGAAAAGCCGTTGGTCTGCGATCTACAACTTCTCTAATGATCGGACAGCAGTCGTGGGAGAAAGTTTTAAGAAATCTCAGTGAATAAAACTTACTTTAAAAATGTACATTTGATTTCTTAGTGTGCCAACAGTGCTGAGAAAGCAGAAACAGCTTGGGGGAAAAATATTCTTTATATATACAGTACAGACCAAAAGTTTGGACACACCTTCTCATTCAGCAAGTTTTCTTTTTTGTGTTCTTTAGCCCAAACGCGTCTCTTCTGCTTGTTGTCTGTCCTTAGCAGTGGTTTCCTAGCAGATCTTCTAGCATGAAGGCCTGATTCAGACAGTCTCCTCTTAACAGTTGTTCTAGAGACGTGTCTGCTGCTAGAACTCTGTGTGGCATTGACCTGCTCTCTGATCTGAGCTGCTGTTAACCTGCGATTTCTGAGGCTGGTGACTCGGATGAACTTCTCCTCCGCAGCAGAGGCGACTCTCGGTCTTCCTTTCCCGGGGCGGTTCGCATGTGAGCCAGTTTCTTTGTAGCGCTTGATGGTTTTTGTGACTGCACTCGGGGACACTTTCAAAGTTTTCCCAGACTGACTGACCTTCATTTCTTAAAGTAATGATGGCCGCTAGTTTTTCTTTACTTAGCTGCTTTTTTCTTGCCATAATACAAATTCAACCTCTTTGAATGAGAAGGTGTGTCCAAACTTTTGCTCTGTACTGTATGTAGCTGTAGGTTTTCTTGGACTGAACAGACCAGCAAATGTGTTGGAATAATTGATCTTCCGACATAAAAATGTACAAACGTGGGAACATAAAGAGAACACACGGGTTTATCTTATTGACTGGAGGTCGACTCGGGGCTCGGGATTTCAGGCAACGGTTTAAACTTGAAGTCGTCGTCTGCAGGTACGGGCTTCACCTCCACTGAGGCCGGGCTTTGTGTCTTGGATAAAGTCCCGTAAATAGCCGTGGCCTAAGGACAAGACAGAGGGTGGAAAGGTTGAGCATAATCTGAACATCACTGCCATGTTAAAGCCCTGATTTAAATGAACCTGGATTTGTGTTTCACAGAATTTTGAATTGTTTTCTAGCTGTTAATCTGGAAACATTTCAAAGCTCCACGATAAATATGTCAATCTTTTTTTTTCTCTCTTCCTCTCTCAGGTTCTTGGTGTTGAATGATTGAGAGACGCAGACCTGTGTGACCATCCTGGACACGTCTCCTGTGTTGGACGGCAGAATGATGGTGTTTGAAGGTGTTTTCTCCAGGTTGGAAAAAGCGGAGATGTATCGCTTGGCCAAGGACGTCGCTGCGTTTCCGTTCTGATTAACACGCACACGGAGTACAAACCGTACAAAATTGCTAATACTCCAACAACTCTGCAAAACATAGCACAATCTTAAGGCTGTATTATATGCAAAAAAAATCTGCTTAAATAGCTGCTAAACCAATTTGTAAACAAAAAAAGAAAATATTACACTAATGCTGCATTTTAAATGTACTACATGTCTTACATGTCATTTTTTTTAATAATAAACCCACAATAATAATATTTCTGGAATGCAATGCAATGCAACATGTGATTGCTCAACATAAGCAGCAGAGGGTAAAGAGAGTAATGTGACAACCGCCAGATTCAATGCTTATATAGAACAAAATCAATGAAAAATAACAATAATAAAAATAACGACAGGGGCAAGTGGATCCATTCTAACACCAACACTACACAAAAGCTGAATGAACAAAAAACATTAATTAAAATACAGTGGAACCTTGGATTATGAGTATAATTCGTTCTGGAAGCAGTTCCAAAACACTCGTAAACCAAATCAAACTTTTCCAATACGAAATAATGAAAACTCAAATTATTTGTTCCACAGCCCAAAAAGATAAATACATAAAAATAATTATTACAATATATAAAGTAAAAATAAAACTAATTAACCTGCACTTTACCCGACAGATAAGTGTTTCCGTAGGTGCGCGCAGATGGTGTGTGTGTGTGTGTGGAATTAGCCCCTTCCCTCATCTTGTCTTACACAGTAAAACTCCCTCTCCCTCCCCCACCTCGCTTTTTAAGTTTCACAACAAACACACACAACGGAAACACTGTTATAACGGGAAAAAAAGAAACCTCTCTAATGACACTCGTGTGATCGCCTACTAACAGAATCATTGCTGTAAAGTAAAAATAAAAAAACAAAACAAATGAACCAGCACCTTACCTTTGGAAAGAATCATGACAGAGCAGAGTTTAAGTAAAGCAGAGTGTGTGTGAAGCCGGGGAGGGGGGTGTAAAGCCGAGAGAATGTGTGTGTGTCAGTGTGTGTGTGAAGCCGGGGAGGGGGGTGTAAAGCCGAGAGAAAGTGTGTGTGTCAGTGTGTGTGTGTGTGTGTGTGTGTGTGTGTGTGTGTGTGTGTGTGTGTGTCGGTGTCAAATTAAGCGAACATACACACAGGAGACAGCTGAAACAGTGGTTAATTATATCAGTATGGGACGAGCACTAAGACCCAGCAGGGGAGACGATTACCAACAATTCCGCAGCGCAAGAGAGAGAAAAATCATTGGCTCAGTTGTGATAACATGACGCTCGGTGCCAAAATAAGAGTTGCATGCGTGTTACATGATACTTGGTACTCATAAACCAAGACTTTTTGTCAAAAATTATAAAAAATCTTTGCTCATTTTGCGGGACACTTGAAAACCGCGTTACTCGTAATCCGAGGTTCCACTGTAAAGCCATAAAGATAAAAATTAAAAAGTAGTCTAATTTGATTCTTTAAGAAATCATACTCATGAACAAAGCAGCGATTAATATATTAAGGGGGGGGCCAAGCACTTTCTGACTCCTTAGTGTCAGAGGAAGACCAGAAGCCACAGGGAGCTTGAGCTCGTCCTGAGGTATTGCCTCACTTCCTGTTTGATGTGTGATGTAAAGTGAAACTTGTTTAAGTATTCTGGATGAACTGTGTATACCAGACATACTGTATATTAAAACAAACTGTATAGAGAAATCACTATAACTTAATCAGGTTGGGCTTAAGACACTGTGATCTAATGTCTTTAATTGGTTATTTGTAGGCGAAGCGACAAACAAACAAAACAGAAAAAAAAATACTCAAACATATTCAAAATGTCGTATCTCCGTGTCAGATCTGACTGTGGAGGTCCTGAAGTATTAGAAGAAAGCAGAGCTTCTATTCTATCCAGTGTAGCTGCTGGTATTGGTGTGAATGTGTGTTTACACACGTTCTCCTGGTAGCGCTAGAGGGCAGAAAAGTCATCTATGGGCTGCCATAGACTCCGATATTATTATTATTACAGTGGAACCTCGGATTGCGAGTGTTCCGCAAGACGAGCAAAGATTTCTAATAAATTTTGACTTGAAAAATGAGCATTTTTGACACCAACACACACACACACACCAATACACACACACACACACACACACACACACACACACACACACACTCGCCTTTACACCGCCCCTCCCCAGTTTTGTAAAAACTTTTCTGTTGTGGCCAGTCAACTCACAGCTGTGCTTTGTAAATCTCTTTCCTTTAAGTGGACTCCTATGTGTCAAACTGCTTTTGATTCTTTGAAAACTCTGCTCTGTAGTGCCCCAGTACTTGTGGTCCCTCATTTTGAGAAACCATTTTTGTTAGAAGTAGATGCCAGTGGTACAGGTGTCGGTGCAGTTTTATTGCAAACCGGAGATGATGGTTTGAACCATCCGATCAGTTTCTTTTCTAAGAAGTTCCTTAAACATCAAATGAGTTACAGTACTATTGAAAAAGAAGCCCTTGCCTTAATCCTTGCCTTGCAGCATTTTGAAGTGTATATTGGTTCGACTATGCAGCCTGTCACTGTTTTTACAGATCATAATCCTCTTACCTTTCTCCAACAGATGTCAAATGCTAATCATCGTTTAATGCGATGGTCTCTCTGATTTGTCAAAGTTACAATTTAAAAATTTGTCACAAAAGGGGTGTTGAAAATGTAATTGCCGATTCCCTGTCACGTGTTAACCAGTAAAACATTGTATGTTTTATTTTGTGGGTGGGGGTGTTGTGATTTCTGAGATTCTGTTGGTAGATGTCTCTCTGCTGTAGCACTTGTGTCTGTTCTAGGTGGGTGTGGCCTGTTAATCAGCTGGAGCTCGGGATTGGTTCTACCCTGCATCCTATCCTGATATAAGGACCGCCCCAAACACTCAGCTTTTGCCATTTTGAGCCTCGGTAATTTTGATCTGTCGTGTGCTAAATTTGTGAGATTTCGATTGACTGTTGTATGTTCCGTCGTTTATTTGTTTTGAGTGTTGTGCCAGAGAGAAAGAAAGTGTGAATGTGGTAATCTTTGTAGTAGTATTTTGTTGTCTTTGTAAATCTTTGTATGGATTGACTACCCGGTTAATTTGATCTTTGGCTCGTTTGACTATGGTGTGGATTCTGATTTGGTTGCTAGTAAACATCAACTTTTGTAAATAATTTGTAGATAACTTGACACACGGGAAGTAGGGGGTGAGACGCCATTCTCTTTTCACATATCTTTTTACTCTGTTTTTGATTTAGGAAGTCAGGTAAGTAAATTTGTATTTTGTTTTCTAAACTTTAATTTCAGGTTATTTAGGTTTAACTCCAAGTCTATTTTGTTTATTGTTTTGGCCTGGTCTACCTCTGAAGAAAACCCCGTGTAGAAAAATAAATAAATTATTGAACTATCTCTCTGGTGTAAGCTCATTCAGTTCTCTTTTTTTGTCACGGCTAACCCCTAGAGGTCATAACACAGACACACACACTCTGCACTTTTTTGTTTTACTTTACAGAAGTAATTCTGTTAGTCTGCACACACGTGAGTGTCATTGGAGAGATTTCTTTTTTCCCGTTAAAGCAGTGTTTCCGTTGTGTGTGTGTGTTTTGTTGTGAGGTGGGAGGAGGACGGAGGAGTTTTACTGTGTAAGACTAGACGAGGGAAGGGGCTAATTCCACACACGCGCGCACACACACACACACACACAAATACACGGCGCCTGCGCACACAAACGGAAACACTTATCTGTTGAGATTTATTTTTACTTTTTTTTTTTAAAGGTAAAGTGCAGGTTAATTTGTTTTATTTTAATTTTATATATTGTATGAATTTTTTTTTCTGTATTTATTTTTTGGGCTATAGAACGAATAATTTGAGTTTTCATTATTTCTTATGGGAAGATTAGATTTGGTTTACGAGTGTTTTGGAATATGAGCCCGCTTCCGGAACGAATTATGCTCGTAATCCAAGGTTCCACTGTATTAGTATTATTACTATTATTAATAATAATAATAATAATAGTAAATAGAAATACATATATGTAGCTTACCTTATATTACTGGTATCTATACCATCAATATTTTAAGTCTCTCACACACACACAGAGTAGCGTACCTTCTGACTCAGCTCATCAGCGAGAATCGAAATAGCCTTTGCTTTAGCTTCCGCTTTAATCAACAAAGCAATAGCCTCCCCTGTAATACAAACACATTATAGTATAATGAACACACACACACATGTATACATACACACACAGCCAGCCTGATGACAAGTGTTCTCGCCTCTTTGTATTGTATCTCACACAGCTTTAAACACACAGTACCTGTAGCTATGATGATCTGCGCTTGTTTGCAGCCCTCCGCCACGATGATGGCCGACTCCTTCATCCCCTCAGATTCCACAACCATCCCTCTCTTCTTCCACTCCGCTACCACCTGAACAGGAGCCACATGTCCGTATCATACCGAGTGAAATGTACACAGCAAACCTCATGACTACAAGTTTATTAGCAAGTCAGGATTCTCTCTCTCTCTCTCACACACACGCACGCACGCGCGCACGTCTCAGATGTATTCAGGTTCTGGTTATTGCATAGAAATAGACAAAATAACCTTACAGTCCAAGCTCTATGATGGGAAGTCAGACCTGAAGTTTGTCGATTAAAATCGTAAGTTGATCATGATGCAGATACAGTTCTGATTCAGACTGCTTCTGGTTTAAATTGTGTTTTTTTTTGTTGTTGTTGTTGAAAACTGTTCATCAATCTTTCGGTAAAGATGTGTGTAAACGTCTTCTCGGCCAGACTTATAAAAGCTTCTATTTTTTGCTGTCTTGCTTTTTATTCATGTAACAGGTGATTTACACTTACTGAAGTGTACTAACTTCAGATTATGTGTACCAAAATCAGATAATGACAGAAATGACAGAAACTAAACTGTGCTGAGAGCTAATTCACAATTCTACCAGTGACGCAGCTTAGCCACTGCAGCGCTTCGGCCATCATCAATAGAAACCTTTTTGCCCGCCATTGCCCCGCCCACTTCTGGACAGCAAAAGGAACAGTATTAGTTAACGTTACGTGTATATCATTTTCTGAAGTGTAAGCACTGAACGAGCAAACGCCACCAAATCCATCACAGAATCACAGATTTGTACACCATCTGAGGTAATCACTTTATGATGACAAATCTATTTTTGATTTTCAAATCTAAACTGAAAACAAAATAACAAGTCCGGAAACAAAATTCCAAATCAGAAAACACAATGGCAATTCAGACAAACTGGAAAAGGTAGGTATAGTTTGTGAAGATCATTCTCAAATCGCAAATCACATTTAAATCCTGTGATAAAGATCCCGTAATGCTATTTGTATACCTTGAGGGACAATTCTCTCATCCAATTAGCGATTAGAATTTCATTCTTCGAACTACACCCATCTTTTCCGATTTGTGTTTCTGATTTGTTATTTTGTTTTGTTATTTTGTTTTGCGTACAAGACAAACTTGTGCAGGTTAATATCCTTAATAGCTGCTCTATTCACTGTTTCTCTTTTGAGTAAGTTACGAAGTCCACCACAACATACCGCATAGGAAAATAATCAGCAGAAAAGAAGCTAGCGGCTGCTAGGCTACTCTTTTGTCTGCGTTACAAAGCATGAGGTAAATCCATGAGCTACTCGTCAGGTAATATTTCTGCTCTGAAATACACTGCGAATGCAGTTATCAGTATTTTAATGTCAGTTAATGGGACGTCTGTGAATGACGTCGTGGTGATCATGGGACTGCAAATGTTCAAAACAGCAACTCTTTCTCCTTTTATCTATAAGGTGGTATTGCTTTAATCTTGCTTTACTGGTTCATCCAACTTGCCTTCTTAATTTATATGATTTTTAGGTGTTAATACAAAACGGACAGCTTTCGAAGAAAAGTTTCTTAAATTGATGAGTGAACATGTGTGTTTATTTAAAAAAATTTTAAATAAAAACATTGATCAATTCTGTCAATTTAATCAATTGAGTTTCAGGTTTGGTTTTGGAAATGTTCAGGAATGAGGAAAAAAAAAAAAAAAACACACTGAGAAGTCTGGCCCCTGTATTTAAACGGTCACACCCATTTAATTGGAATTTCAGAATCTCTCTCTTTTTATATATATAGATGTGTATATATACCGGCATCTGCATGGACTCCTGGACGTGCGGTGGAATGTCAATGTCCTTAATTTCGTAGCGGAGGCAACGAATCCCCCAGTTGTCCGATGTCAGGTTGATGAGGTGAAGGATGTTGGCCTTCAGTGACTCTCTCTCCTGAAGAACAGCAGCACAGGGTTTAACAAATTGGAAATATGTTGTCATCTGAACATGAAAGGAGTTGCTCATGGTGTACGGGGAATAAATAAAAAAAGACTACATGGCATGTTTTTATAGGAAAATAATTAAGTTTTTTTTTTCCTGTAACAGCACACCCGCAAGTGTTGTATTTCACTGTTTAAGTTGCTAGTTTAAGTCTGGATGTGGACAAGACAAAGCTTTAACCACTGTATTTAAGTGCAAAAGTCCCCCTCCGCCCAATTTCTTTCCTTTTAATTACTTCGGTAATACTTCTGTATTTCACTGAGCTCCACCAAGGCAATGTGTTCAGCAAAGAAATACTGTTTAACAAGATCTCGCAAAGAAACGAAATAAATCTTGTACTTCAACAGATACACAGATTCTAAAACCCTCTGATGGAGGAGTCTGATGATCGATGTTTTAGAATCTAATCTACAAAAGAAAAAACAAAAATAACGAGAACCTCTAAAAACAATCAATTTATATGGAATGAAATCACGGTCAAAAATAATCATGTGTAAAAAATAAATAAATAAAAAATGATGTGTGTGTAATTCTGTGTTTTGTCCAAGTTGGATTCCAAAATCTACGGCCACAACAGTTTACAGATACGAGATTGTGTGTGTTTTTTACAGTACAACTCTGAAATATATGACTCGTTGTCGACCGTTTACAAAACTCGTTTTTACAACTCCTCTGTTACACGGATGTATTGTGAAATTACAAGCGTAGTGTGTTGCACGACTGTCATAAATACGTCATCAAGGCCACATGCACAGGCATTACTATGCGAGGGAAGAGGAGTCGATTCGGCATATGCGCCCCACCCACCATTTTTAACCACCGGCATAAAATTGGCAGCTTAGCAGATGAACACTCTCTCTTTGTCTCAGGAAAGTTTTTTTTTTTTTTTTTCCCCCTCACAGATTCGGACATGTGTAAGAGAAGTAAAATTACTGAGATTTTTTTTTTTTAACTATAGATTTTAGGAGTTTAAAACGGTGGGCGGAATGCGCCGAATCGATTCCTCTTCCCTCGCATAGTAATGCCTGTGCATGTGGCCTTGATGACGTATTTATGAGTCGTGCAACACACTACGCTTGTAATTTCACAATATATCCGTGTAACAGAGGAGTTGTAAAAACGAGTTTTGTGTCTGTAAACGGTCAGAGTCGTACATTTCAGAGTTGTACTCTAACAAACACACACAATCTCGTATCTGTATTATTTTTGACAGTTATTTTATTACATAATTTATAGGTGTGATTTTTGGAAGCCGTCTAGTAATGAGTCTTTGTAAACTGACCCGAATTTATTCTCAGCAATCCCGCTTGTTTTTTTTTTTTCCTTTCCACGGTACTATTTCACAACGGCCTCTACTTTTTTTCTTTTTTTTTTGTAAATATAAAGAAGCCAAATATTAAATATTGATGCAAGATAAACATAGAGGTCATCAGGTAAATGCAAAGAGGGGTGTAAACATTTGAACACATCATTCTGTGCTCATTTTAATCATATTTTTTTTGTTTTTATTATTTGTTAAATCATGACTTTGTTCACTTTGACCCTGAGAGTCTTTTCTGTCAATTAAACTTCCTACTATATACAAAAAATCTGCATTTTAAGATTAGATGTTCCATGAACGTGAGCCTCCAACTCCAACTAAATTACCCTCAAAACTTCATTCAGAGTGAATTTTCCTAACTCCGATCTCATGGTGGTCTGAGCCAGCTGCGTCACTGCATACTCGAGGTCCTCGACTCCGTAACTGGCCTGGAGACGACCAGGAAAAAGAATTTAATAAAATATATTGAACATGAAGTCATGAAGAGGAGTACTGTACATCAGGACATACCTTAAAGGGGTCGAGTATCCTCATGTGCAGAACTCCATCGACCTGTAGCTTCACGTTGTCTGACGGACAGATAAAAACACTGATGAACAGATGCACAGCAAACACGAGTTGGCCAAAGCCTCGGCATGAAAACTAAACATCTATATAGCTGAGGAGATTTTCAAATACAAATCATAATGATCAAGGGTTCCTTCTGTCTGGAGGAAATGTTAAATAAACATTTAAAAAATTTTGAATCATGACCAGAGTGTATAATTAATGCTGCTACTTATCATAATTCTAAAATCTACTCAGTTTGTGTCAGTCCTAATTTTATATCAATTCTACAAAAAAAAAAAAATTCAGTCACTTCCTGAGCTTGCTCTACTGGAGAACCTTAAAAAACACAATTCCTCTTCCACTTGGTGTCAAAAACATGAGCTTAATACTTCAGACTCACCCAGAGACACCGCAGACTGCTCAGGCACGTAGATCATGATCTCCTTGAGGCTCTGCACGTAGCGAATTCTGTCCAGAATCGGGATTAATAAATTCAGCCCCTGGAGAAAACAAGGCTTTTCTTCAGAAATGAGTCACAAACTTAGAGCTGTAGTGAGACTGGATTTTGCACTGTGATTGTTAAACTATGCAATTAATCTGCAGTTTGTTTGCGAGGAGCGATGTGTACGGACCGCAGAACAACTACAGACCCTTACACCACCAGTAGTATCAGGTAAGTATACAGATCAATACTGTACCGGATCGAGGATTCTATGGAAGCGGCCCAACCTCTCCACCACCCAGGCTTCCTGCTGTGGCACGAACAGGATCACTGTGTTCATGGGAAGGCTGGAGGCCCAGCGCTGCTGCTGAGCTCGAGTCCCCCAAAACACCGGGACGTTCTGGCATGGTTGCTAGAAACACAAACGCGCACACACAAAGTTTTTCCATGTTTCTTTTCTGTCTAAACAAGCCCATTACATTATCCCCCAGTTTCTATTCATTTTTGTGAAGCTGCTTTGAGACAATGACCATTGTTAAAAGCGCTATAGAATTAAATTGAATTGAATTTGTGACCTCATATAAGAAGAGCCCCTCCTCAAGTGCCAACGAAAAAAAAAAAAATTTCAAAAGTCAGCCATGAGCTGGAAAATTAATCAATGCTTCGGATTCATAAACGTCGGATTAAGGGCAGATATCCAAGGATGTCGTGAGCTCACATGATGATGTACGTCCACACACTTTCACCCCACACTGGCGACACTTTTTGGTTTTTTTAGGTGTTAAAGCTCCTCCCTATAATCCTGATCTCCCTCCATCAGACTTTCACCTGTTTTGGTCCCCTGAAAGCAGGCCTACGAGGGTGAAGATTCACTTCTGATGAAGACCTGAAGAGCATTCATGGCTCGCAGCTCAGACTGAAACATTTTTAATGAGTGAATACGAAAGCTTGTTGTCAGACGGACAAAGTGTATTGAAAAGCAAGGAGATCATGTCGAAAATTTTCTGTTTATATGTGATTCGTGAGACAGACAGAGAAGGGTTTGAGAGGGACAGGAACGCTGATTGAGTTTCTACAGATCCTCTGTTGTAACTCCAAGGTTTTAGACTGAAATTATCAATAAAGTCACCGCGTTTAGATAAAATATAAGATTATAAAATTCATAAATAACGTCACTGCATGCTGCTGGGTGAAACTTTACATTTGAAATCCAACTGAAATCCTGACTGTATCCTCGCGTGCGGAGCTCGCGCTAGCATTCCCAAATGTCACTCACCTTTAAAAGTCCACTTCCGGCCCGACACACTGCCGTCCTCAGCATATTGTACTAACTAATAAACACTTTCCCTATTAGGAATAATGAGTAATGAATTCTGTCTTTCTTTACACGTTTTAAACCTTCACTTTCACACACAGCTCTCTCTCTCTCTCCACACCTGGAATGTGTAACGTTGCAACCGGTTACATCACTGGTACGTTTCTCCTACACTTTTTTTCGAAATAAAGGTAAAACAAACGCCGCCTTCATGTTCTGTGACTGATCAGTTATCTGTCGCGTCATCATCCTATAATTAGTGAACGCGCACCCAATTAAAGTCTGTCACCCTCAAAGGCCCTTAATCTCACCTATGCGGTTTGACTCGCGGTGTTCGGCACCGTGAGCCGCCGCGACTTCCTGCCGACATTCCGCTGACGTTCCGCGAAGTTCTGCAAGGTCCTCCAAAAAAAAAAAACACTTAACATGTTTAATTTTTCGCGCGGAAAGATGGAAACGTAATCACAGCGCCAAAACTCGCGGTGAATCATGATGAGCCGTACTTACGGCCACCGCGCGAAACCGCGTAGGTGAAATAGGGGTAAGAGGCACCTATGGAGAATCCAATGATCTTTGTCCGAACTTAGACTGTTGTGATGTGTGGGGACTTAAAAAATGCACTTCGATGCCAGTTCATTTGGAATAACAAAGACTTTTCTGGGAGTTCTAGGATTGACTTTTGGCTGTCTTCATCCGATTTATTGGATAATGTGGAAGAAACCGAGATATCACCCTCAGTTTTCTCTGATCACAATATGATCACTTTAATAAAGTGATCTGATTCTTTATAGGTGTGTATAAAGAATCAATCAACTGAATATAAACCAAATTATTGGAAATGAAACAGTGCAGTTTTGAGCGATAAATTATTTAAACAAAATGTAATAAAAATCATAATGAAAATTTGGAAAAAGCCAAGAAGGATAAATATTTGGGAAATATTGGGATTATACAAAATTTCAGATTCGTAATGTGGCCATTAAAAGGGGAAAAGAATTATCTAAGGAAAAAAGATCGAGACAAGACGGAATACTTGAGGAAATCATTTGTGTAGAGAAGGCTGAGCAAACTCAAGCTGATATCAATATGTCAATTGAGTTACAATCAAAATTGGACAATATTTATGCAAATTTGGCACAGGGAGCTTTCGTTCGTGCTAGACAGAAATGGTTGGAACATGGTGAAAGAAATACCAAATACTTTCATAATTTAGAAAAAAGGAATTTCAGTCTAAACAGTATTCATGAACTTAAAATTAATGAACAGATAGCCGAAGACCCTAAAAAAAAATTTCAAACTTTGTATAAGAATTTTACAAAAAACAATACTCTGAATATAATGGCTCAAATTCTCTTTCTTTTCTTTCTCATATAAAAATAGTGCCCGGAGTATTGAAGAAACACAGAAAGAACTTTGTGATATACCTTTACAAGAATTAAAAAAAGAACATTAGTAAGTTAAAAGATAATAAATCCCCTGGGAATGATGGCTTAACAGGTGAATTTTATAAGGCATTCCAAGATTATGTTTCTGAATTTTTATTACTGTTTTTTAAGGAAGCTATGGAAGCTTGTAGGCTTCATCCACCTAATTACATTGATACCTAAACCCAATAAAGACTGCTTGCTTCTTGACAATTGGAGACCTATAACTTTAATTAATAACGTTGTCAAATTATTGTCTCATTATTGTCAGACTTTATGCAAGGATGACACATTAGTAATAATATTAAATTAATTTTAGATTTTACAGATCTAAAGACTACATAGCCGATAGTAGTTACATTTTATTTATAGATATATGTAAAAGCCTTTGATACTATAAAACATACATTTTTATTTGATTTATTAGAATTTTTTATGGTTTTGGTCAATACTTTAAAAGGGGAATACAAACTTTATATAGTGACTGTAATAGTTCAGTTAAACTTCCATAGGGAACAACTCATAGATTTAGTATCTCATGGTGTATAAAACAGGGAGATCCAGCGGCTCCATTCTTATTTCTTCTAGTTATGCAAACGATGGCATGAGACAGGGAAATTAAATATTGTCAGCTTGCTGATGATACAGCTATTTTTTTGAAAGATGTAACACAAATTACGAAAATCATAGAGTACCTTAAAATATTTTCTGAAGTGTCAGGTTTAGTTTTAAATATCAAAAAAATTTCCTTTTTCCCATTGAAAGACAATGATATTCCTTTGACTGAATATGAAGTTATTCCAAATAGGGAAGAAGTAACTTATCTTGGTATCAATATCTGCAAAGATCAGCCAAACAGAGTACAATCCAATTTCCAACCTCTTGCATTAAAATTTAAAAAGAAATGTGGCTTATGAGAGATTTATCGCTCAAAGGTAGGGTTCTGTTATCCAAAACTGAGGGACTATCTCGTTTAGTTTATTCGGCTAAGGTTTTAGATGTACCAAAATCTTTTTCTAAAAAAAAATGATTAAAATTTGTTTAATTTCATTTGGAAAAACAAACCTCACTATTTAAATAAAAAATATTTATGCAATCCATATGATCAAGGAGGTTTAAATATGATTGATTTTGACACATCTATATTATTTTCAAATCGAACCGGATTAAACATTATATTAAACATAAAGATAAAATATGGTATATAATTCCAAATATCATTTTTGAAAGAGTTGGTGGCATTGAGTTTCTTTTGAGGTTAACTAATTTCCCATTCAGTTTTCTTTTTTATTTTCATAGACAGACTCTATTATTTTAGACTCTTGTATATAAGCATAATGTTTCTTCTCATAAACAGCTAATATGGAATAACAAAAATGTAGTTGTCGCAATACCAGCAGGATTTGTGAGACTTCTGCAGGGCTTTAGTGATTCCTTTAAGTATTCAATGGTTAAAGAAATTTGTTAAAATGTTATTGATATTAAAGACTGAAAATGTAATAAATTTCAAAGATGTTTGATTCATTGCCCTGCAACATGTTGACATAAATACTTTTGGAATAGCCAATTTGTATGGAAGTATAATAGTGCCAAAATTCCTCAAAGCAAAATAGCAGGTTGAATTAGATGAACTGAAAAAAAAAACTTGTTGCAATAAAAAATGTTTGAATTTTTTTTTCATTGCAATTTGATCTTGATTGAAAAAAATCCTTAGAGCATTTACAATGTTTAAAATTTTTGCCACTACAACTTATTGTGGTTGTATATTTCAAATGAAAATGTAATTCAAGCATTTAAAATTCAAAGCAAAAATATTCAAGTTACTAAATTGCAGTTAATTTTTTTTCAAGTGTTAAAAATACAATCTTCATTATTTTTCAGTCTTACAAATTCAGGTCGACAAAATTCAGGTAGTAAAATTCAGGTCGCTAAAATTCAGGTCTTCACATCCGGGATATCACATGCGTCCGGGCTGCTTCCTGCTCCCTGTGCAGTGCACTTCTCACAAACTACTTACCGATCGGAACGCAGCACTCTTAACTAACAGGCTGGGTTGCCAGTTGCACAATTAACGGTTAAAACACCCCTCTGCCGCAAACGCTATATTCAAAGCAAAGCTAGCGTTCTTTCATTCACACGCGCGTGCGATGTGTTTCCCGCCACAGCGCTCAGTAATGTACAGTCACATTCAGTAACAAGATGGGATTCATTTCCTCAGCAGCAACAACATACATGCTGTTTCCACTTTCATTTTTACTGCTTATAAATAAAGGTAACCATAAAAACTTTGTAATTAGGAAAGACGTAAAGTGTGGATAGTATGTTTTAATTTCAATCTGATTAAAGTAAAATAAAATACTTTTTTATTGTTACAAAGTATTTTATGCAACGCAATTACTCTACAACATATAAATTTAACAACAGCAGCCTGGCGGAGTTTTAACCGTTAATTGTGCAACTGGCAACCCAGCCTGTTAGTTAAGAGTGCTGCGTTCCGATCGGTAAGTAGTTTGTGAGAAGTGCACTGCACAGGGAGCAGGAAGCACACTTTAAAGTACACTGCGGCATGGACACAGCAATCGGCACGCCACTGCTCTTTCTGTGATACCCCGGATTTGAAGACCTGAATTTGTAAGACTGAAAAATAATGAAGATTGTATTGTATTTTTAACACTTGAAAAAAAAAATTAACTGCAATTTAGTAACTTGAATATTTTTGCTTTGAATTTTAAATGCTTGAATTACATTTTCATTTGAAATATACAACCACCATAAATTGTAGTGGCAAAAATTTAAAACATTGTAAATGCTCTAAGGATTTTTTTTTTTTTCAATTCAGATCAAATTGCAATGCAAAAAAATTCAAACATTTTTATTGCAACAAGTTTTTTTCAGTTCATGTAATTCAACCTGCTATTTTGCTTTGAGGAATTTTGGCACTATTATACTTCCATAAATTTGAGAATATTGACTGGAGATTGATTTGAATGTATAACAACAAATACTGTGTTAATAACAAAGTTAGTGAAGTATACTTTAAAATTATACACATCATTTATCCAACTAACCAATTTCTCAAGAGATATAAAGCTGATCTTTTGTGGAATGTATTTGGAATCTGTTTTGCATCTCATATATATATATATATATATATATATATAATGTTAATTTATTTTGTATGATGTTGAATCGTTATTTACTACACTGAGTGGATAAAAAAATTATATAAGTAAAAGAGATGTTATATTTTATTATGATAAAAAAAGATATCGAGAAGTGTCACATTTTCATGTTAAATCTTTTAGTATTACTAGGTAAATTCTATATACACAAATGTAAATGGTCATCAAGAATGCCTAATATCTCCCATTACAAGGTGGATTTGAAAATTTATTTTGAAACATTACAAGGAGTTTTAAGCCGGAAAGCAACCAGAACGATGAATACATTTAAAGAACTAAATTTCTCCTTTCCATCGTAATTATAAAGTATACCTCTCTTGTTAATAAATAAATAAATTAGTGAACGCGCAGGTGCGCTGAACCATTGGTCAGTTTAACATCCAATCGGCGGGCTATGCACGAGCGGATTGGCTGATGTAGCGCAGGAGGCGGGATTTGTCGGAAAAGAAGTGTGTTTAACGTTTTGGAGTGGGGTACAGCGATAAAATGGATCCGGGTGCGTGCTGGAAACAGGATTAAGAAACATATCGTTCCGGATTGAAAAAAAACAAAACAAAACAGAATGGACACTACAATCAATGTTGTGTTTCAATCTTTTTTTTTATAGCTTTCTATTTGCAATAGTAATTTTTAAAAAATAAAAACATAAAAGAAGAAATCTCAACATTCCTAAGTGACTGCATTTCTTACTTTATCAAAAAAGAGATCTTTTTTTTTTTTTTTGCACAACCTGTCTGCCTAAAGGAGCACAGATAACCATCTCAAATATGTTTCTAATCTTCTATAAATTTAAATAATAGGTTTATAATAATATAGTTATATGCCGGGACACATGGCTGTTGCTCCACATAATCAGAATTTTAAAAATGTAGTTGTTGATATGATAATGTTTCCTATCATGAGCTTTAATGAACTCTCTTTCTAACTTATTAATAGAGAGAACTCGCATTCAGGCGGCACGATGGTGTAGTGGTTAGCACTGTTGCCTCCAGGGTCTGGGGTCGATTCCCGGCCAGGCTTGATTCCCGTCTCTCTGTGTGCATGGAGTTTGCATTAAAATTCACTTATACCACTCCAGCGCTGTTATTTCAGAGGTGAAAATATTAACTAATCCCAGTAAAAATATTTAGATTTCCTAATTAATATCTATTGGTGTTTGTTCACATTGATCAAGTAGCTTATTAGTAGCTTATTTTAAAGTAGATGATTAAATCTGCCACGTAACTGTTCATAACATCACTTTTACTCAACATTTTGATTTCACTTGTGGTGCAGGTTAAACTTAAGGCAGATATCTAACTACTAATGTATTATTACTACAAATATTTATTACATTTGCCTTTATTATTTTATATAAATTTTGAATAATCACTACGAATAA
Source organism: Clarias magur (assembly GCA_013621035.1). Lineage (NCBI taxonomy): Eukaryota > Metazoa > Chordata > Actinopteri > Siluriformes > Clariidae > Clarias > Clarias magur. The sequence goes on along the minus strand of QNUK01000225.1, from coordinate 606,499 downwards.
CAACTACAAATAATAATAATAATAATAATAATAATAATAATAATAATAATAACAATAATGTAGTTTTTAAATCCAAATTACATAATTTACTATGAAATGAGTATTTTAAAATATAACATTAATTCATAAGTATACTTACAAGTGTTTAATAAATTTGCCATTATTATTTTATATACAGTACATGTTGAATATATTAAAATAAATACATTCACTTTGACCATCTGACTAGGATAAGTAGTTAGTTTAATCTAATGAATGAATAATTAATTACATGTGTAATAATAATCTTAATTTTCAGATTATCCAAAGAAAGAAACAAATGAATAGTATTCATCTGTCAAAGACCCTAACTCTCATTACATTAAAATAAATAAATAATAATAGTAATAATAACATGCCATTTAAAATTGCAAATATTTACTTTTCACGCCGACGTCGTTTCCGTTACTCGTTATCGAAGCGTACGCGGTTGCCCCGGCAACGCAGCGCACTTTAGAGATCAGCGCGTCAGACCTGTTCCTTCTGAATGTTTGTTGAAGCTGTAGGACACACCCTCTCCGCTTGTGATTGGTCCATGGTTTCAGTTGTCCCGCCCCGTTTTAAGTATTAAAATTTAAACAGTGGTGGCTCAGAGGGCTAAGGCACTGAGTTACTGATTGGAAGATCGGCGGTTCGATTCCCAGCTCAGCCAGGTTGCCATTGTTGGGCCCTTGAGCAAGGCCCTTAACCCTAACTGCTCCAGGGGCGCTGTACCATGGCTGACCCTGCACTCTGACCCCAGTTATGCTGGGATATGCGACGAAGGAATTTCACTGTGCTGTAATGTATATGTGACAAAATAAAGGCTTTACTTACTTACTTTTTTCATGCACATCTGTACTTCTCCTCCCAGCTGTTTTTAACTGCCTAAGTAATGAAAATCAGACTGAAGGAAAAAAAATCTTATGCATGGTCAAATTGATAAAATCATCCCATTTGTTGCATTAAATTAATTGAAATATTTTAGTTAGAATTGATATGACGATCCAAGCACTAGTGAAATACTGGGATAAGTGCATTAGTGTAGCAGGGTTTTATGTAGAGAAATAAACGGACATATAAGGGAAAATGCCTGTGGATCCAGCCACCGTATGCAAGGAGCAGTATTAGGTGCGATGCTGATTTGATATCTGGTTGATCTGATCCGTCAGTTTATTTCATACTGAAACTGGCTGTCAATAAGCCTCGCAACTTGTCTTGAAGTCTGACACCTTTTGTGCATCTGAGGTTTTGTATGACATTTTGTATAGCTTTCCCGTTTTTAATCAAGGAGTCTTAAGATTTACGTAAGACACCACAACACATAAAAAAAAAAAAAAAGAGAGAATTTTAGTACCTGTAAAATGTTAAGATAATTTGCTCAGCACTGTATACAATCACAGCATTTTCACAAATGTTGCCATGTACATCAGAATTGTATATTTTTTAAATAATGGGTATATAAAGTGATTGTGAAGTGGGCGGAGCTTATAGTTATCAATGAATTATATACTCATGCAGTTTATAAAAAAAAAATCTAAAACATTATTATAATTAGCATGACTAGTCGGCGTCGTTACTCCTGCCTGTAGTATTGTTCCTTGCTTCCTGATCTCTTTGACTTGTTTTAATTAGAACCTTGGCAAAAGAGGCTTGTCCATGTTTTAAAAAGGTCAAGTTTTTTTTTTGGCTTTCGCTTGCTGTGTAGCATTCGCAAAAGGTTTGCCTTTTTTGCTTTCAATTAGTGCATAGTATATTTTGCACAGTAGTGAAACAAGCAGCAGAAATAAGCACTCTAAGTTATTGTAAGCCCACACACACACACACACACACACACACACACACACACACACACACACACACACACCTCGAAATGAGCAGCTTTCTTCTAAATTCTAAACTATTTATTATTTATTAATTATTTATTTATATTTTAATAGTAAATCTTATAATTTTGGATTGGATTTTCTTTTTTTTTATTATTATTATTAATTCATTTAAATTATTAAATCAATTTGTGATTTTGTGTCTGTAGTTTACAAAGACATTTTGCATTATGAAGAATAACAGAATGACTGATTTTAACCTCTTGGTGAAGGCAGGTGAAGGTCACGGGCTACAAGGAAAAGTTCCAGCACAGGAAACTGATAGTTTAACTGAAATGCACAGGAAGTGTAGTTACACGCCGAAAGACCAGATGAGGAGGAAGTTTTAAAAACTTTTATTTACGACATTCTGTATTTGATTTTTTTCCCCCCTCATTAATAACTTTTTCAAAAGTCTTAATTTACTTTATTTATCTTGAAATGTTCTCAGCATCCACAGGAGCTCCAGTTCGTTTTTTTTTCTTTTTTTTTTTCTGAACCTCTATTCTAACCCGCACAGGAACCTCAGGTACTCAAATGATGGGAAAGATGTTCTGGAGGATCCCGTTGTCCACAGTGTGCAGGTCTTTGACGTTGAAGGAAGGGAGCGGCAGCGAGCGATGGGACTTTTTAGGGAACAATCTGGGCCAGGTGTCGTCTCCCATGAAGACCACTCGCCTCCCTGCACACACAGATAAACAGCACTGAGAGTCGCGTCAATCTGGCAACCGGGAAGTGTAGCACATCACCTGAAACATCTCTCAGATCTTCACCCTGATGTTACAGCTTTACTTCTGATCACTACAAAAGATTAACACTGGAGACTCCTTCTGTAAAAGGTAAATAATTAAAATCTTTTCCTTTTTTCTGCCTATCATTTTTATGCCGACGACATTCAACTTTTATTCTATCTGTACACCTACTCCATCTGCCCAAATTGGCAAAATGTCTGCCTGCGTGAAGGACATTAGAGATTGGCTTAACTTACTTAATATGGATAAAACAGAGATGATATTGTTGGTGAGTGCTGGGGGTCCAATGAATATTTCCACCAATTTCACTTGTGAGATTGCTGGTTCCCCCATCAAAACATCCACTTCTGTCAAAAATGTAGGAGTTCTCTTCGACTCAGCACTCTCCTTTCAGTCTCACATTAAATCAGTCACTAAATCTGCATTCGATCACTTGCGTCGTATTGCCCAACTGCGTCCCTCCATCAATACCAAAGATGCTGAAACGGTCATCTTCGTCTCATCACGCATTGATTTCTGTAATGCCCTCTTCATTGGTCTACCTGCCAGCTCCATCTCCAGATTGCAATATATTCAATATATTCTGTGGCTAGAATACTCACTCACACGTAACGCTCTGCTCATATAACCCCAACCTTGTATAATCTCCATTGGCTCCCAGTAGCCTACCGTATTAAATTCAAAATTCTTCTCCTTGTTTTTAAATCTTTAAATGGCTTGGCTCCCTCTTATCTTTTCAAACTGCGTGTCCCCTACATCCCGACTCGCTCACTTCGTTCTTCTGATTCTGGCTTTCTTGCTGTCCCTCGGTGCCGCCTCTCTTCAATGGGGGGCAGATCATTTAGTGTTATATATAACTTTGGAATTCTCTACCACACTCTCTCTCCGCTCTGTTAACAATCTATCAGTATTTAAATCTTTACTCAAAACTCACTTGTTTTCTGAATGTTATATGTCTGACTTGTTGGAATGAACTCCTTTGGTTCAATCCTCTACATGTCTGTCTTTTGTGTCTTGTTTTGTATTTCCTTTATTACTTTATGTTTTTTTTTTTTTTACTTTATTACTTCAAATTGCATGCTGTGTAAATCTTGACTTTCTCCAAATATAATGTATATTAAAACAAAAACAAAAAAAGATTCTGTACTAAAGCAGGTAAAAAAAAAAACCGATAAAACATTTAAATAATTATTTAAAAACTTCCACTCTGTTTACAAATTTGTTTACAGTTTAAAACAGTTACTGGCAATTATGTACATTCTTGCCAAAGTACCATTTATAACAATAATAATAATAATAACAACTAATATTTTTACAATATTATATATGCATATAATACTACAATTAAACCTTAGATTGCAAGTATAATTCATTCCGGAAGCGTGCTTGTATATCAAAACACTTGTATATCAAAGTGAATTTCCCCCATAAGAAATAATGAAAACTCCAATAATTAATTTCACAATCCAAAAATATTCATATAAAAATGATTAATACAAAATATAAAGTGAAAATAAGACAAACTAACCTGCACTTTACTAAAAAGTGAAAAATAAATCCCAACAGGGCAGTGTTTCAAACACTGTGAAACACACACACACACACACATATAAACACACACATATACACACACACACCTAACGGAATCTCTGCTTTCTTACATAGAGGCTCTGGATGAATCTGGAAAAATCACATTTTAATTATGTATTCATTTGTAATTGTGCTACGTAGACTATAGACGCTTTAAACTTGTTTGCTGAAGCTTAGAAACACAAGGCCGAGAACAGAACAGAAACGACCTGATTGTAGTTGTCCGTGAATAAGTGATAAGGTATGGACATCTGGTCTCTGGGTAAAGAGTTGATAAAGAGTTGTGAATTTGAATGTAGGGACTTCATGTACGGGACGTCGATTATGTTAGCAAAGATGTTGGTGTATAAAACAGGTCATGGTACCTTTCTCCATGCTGCAGTTGTTTGCTGTATGAGACTGGTCCTTCTGCAGAAGTTTAAAATAAAACCTTTTGTGACTTTGCTCTTACCCAGTGTATTAATTGCTTGTTTTTATAATATTCACAGAATTTCCACTTTGGTCCTGAGGCTGTGACCCAAGTAGAATACTTTGTTGTCTGCTGTCTTTCTTGTCTCTTTTTTGTATAGAAATTGATAGTTTTTTAGGTTAACTTAAAAAATGTAAAAATCTGCGTTGTTAAATTTATGTTGTGTTGTTAATTTATGTCGTTGCATGTACGTAGCACCTTGGTCCTGGAGGAACGTTGTTTCGTTTCACCGTGTAATGAACTGTATATGGTTGAAATGACAATAAAAGCCGACTTGACTTGACTTGAGAAAGCTGTGGCCAAAGCTGTACAAAAGATGCCAAAATGACTCCCAGTGGTTCCTTCAACAATCAGCCTCCATCAGATGATCACTCTCAGACCAGGAAAGATCATCTACAGAGATGTCAGCTGTCTCTGCTCTACTAAGCAAATTCTTGAGTGTACATGTCACAACACACAAATGTTTGAATTTGATGCTCATCCCAACCCTTATTCCACCACTATATGTGTTGTTCAGCCAAGCCTTTCTTACACCATGGATGAAAGCGGATGAAATCAACTGGGAAAGCAAAGATATCATTGGACAGTGGTGTATTATCAAATATGATGATGAGATTTATCCTGGGACCATCGTTGAAGTCAATGAGACACATGCAAAAGTGACATGCATGCACAATGTTGGGAGAAATCGCTTCTTCTGGACAAACCATGAGGATCTCTTTGATGATGTCCTTAGAATCATCCCTCAACCAACGCCAGTGATGGCACGCCATGTAAAAATAAACCAAGACATATGAACAGAAATTACCAATAACTGGTTTGCATGACCAGGTTGTGAGAGAGCAACTATTGCATTTTATGTTGCCGATCAGTAGTGCATAAACACATGCAGTTAATTTTCAACTTCATGAAAGAGCTGTAATTCACGTGAATTTGGTAGGATTAAAGAGTCGTTTTACGTTTTTTAAATTGTTTCAAAAGTAAACGCGCGTGGCAACTTTTCAGTTAATTGTACTGATACTTTTACTCCCAAACAAAACGTTTATAACTTATTAGGCCTAAAGTTGAATTAATGGATGAAGAGACAGATGTTCTCTTAGGGAAGACCGGGTTTTAAATTGTGTCACATTTGTTAACTGTATATATTTGGCCCATTTTGTCTATAACAGAGTTGACAGATTTTTTTTGTTAGTACATTGATTTTTTTGAATAAAAGTTTAAGCTGAGCAAATATAGAAAATGTTAAATTTGAAGGGTGTTCTATGAAAACTCTGAAAAGTATCGGAGGGACCAGAACAAAGAACTGCCTACATGAGGGGCTGGGGGCGGGATTATCACCACCAACAACTAAAAAACGTTTATGACCACCATCTTTAATGCAGTGTAGTGTAGTCATGTGTAGTGTAGTGTTGTATCTACCACAAAAGATAAAGAAAAAAAAAATGCACCTCAAATGCTTTCTAGTAATGATGGTTTAATTGCCTTCAAGCGATATAATAAATAAATAAAATAATATTAACACTTGTTTATTTACTGTAGCATGCTGCTACAGTAAAATAAATTATGATGGGACACGCCATATGTTGAAGCTACAGTGCTCATAGACACTCAGTTTTCTGGTAAAATGTATGCAAAAAAAAAAAAAAGTGTGACATTTTTGAACAGGTAAGATTTAGCTATTCATATATTAATAACAATGACATAGATTCAATGCTTATATTCACTACACAATTAGACGCTACACAGAATCTAACTGTACAAAAAACACGAATTAAAGTAAAGTAAATAAAGATCAAAATTAAAAAGTACTCATGAACAAAGCAGCGATTGATAGATTTAAGGGGGGGCAATCACTTTCTGGCTCCTTATCTGGCATTTGTAGGCGAAGCAAATAAACAAGAAAAAAAAAAAAAGTGAAAATAATATTCAGAATGTCGCATCTGTGTGTCAGATCTGATTCTGGACGTCTTGAGGCATTACAGAAAAGCAGAGCGTCTATCCTGTCAAGTGTCGCTGCTGGTATTGGTGTGTAGGTCTGTCTAGACATGTCCTCCTGGTAGTGCTAGAGTGCAGAAAAGTCATCTACGAGCTGCCATAGACTCCCATATTACTACTATTCTAATAATAAATACTACAACACATATGTAGGGATGTGCCGAGCGAAGCTTCCGAAGCGGTGAAGCTTTTACAACAAACTGCGTTGATGCTTCAAAGCTTTTTGACACAATGCTCTACTTTGCCACCTGGTGGTCAAAAAAAATCCCTACACCAGCTGTGCCATTCACATGTTCTGGTCATTGTAAGGTTTTGTTAGTATATTTAATAAGACGGCGTTCACAAGGATGGCGTTTACAAGCAACAAACAAGTTTGTAGTTGAGGAACGACTTTTATTTTGGGAGCAGTGGTTGAGCCCGCAAGGTGTTTTAATTTAAATTCATACAACAGACATTCAAATGCCATTGTTTTTATTATAATTTTGTTTAACAATAATACATCATGTCAAAAACATATAGGCATGACAATTATGGATATAATTATAACACTGGAATAAATGGACAGCGGGTATGGGGACAGCACAATAGACGCACTGTGTGTTTGAGCCCTGTGTGACGTGTCAGTGACGTAACAAAGCTTCATTTCCACAGGTCACGTGACAGCCTCATTTCAAGCAATGCTCCGGAACACTGTTTCGAAGCACTAAGCACTAGCGTGTCGAAAAACTCAAGATGTGTGTTGAAACTGGGTGTCGAGCGACCCATCCCTACATATATGTAGCTTACCTTATAGTACTGGTATCTATACCATCAATATTTTAAGGTCACACACACACACACACACACAAGCGTACCTTCTGACTCAGTGCATCAGCGAGAACCGAAATAGCCTTTGCTCTAGCTTCCGCTTTGACCAACAAAGCAATAGCCTCCCCTGTAATACAAACACATTATACAGTGTGGGCCCTTTATATGGATACACCTTAACAAAATGGGAATGGTTGGTGATATTAACGTCCTGTTTGTGGCACATTAGTATATGTGAGGGGGCAAACTTTTCAAGATGGGTGGTGACCATGGTGGCCATTTAGAAGTCGGCCATCTTGGATCCACCTTTTGTTTTTTTCAATAGGAAGAGGGTCATGTGACATCAAACTCATTGGGAATTTCACAAGAAAAACAACGTTGTGGTTGGTTTTAGCGTAACTTTATTCTTTCATGAGTTATTTACAAGTTTCTCTTTGTTCACAGCCATTGACATGTCGAAGAGGTTAACACGTGATGAACGGATCGAAATTGTGTTGATATCTGGTGAACGCAGCAACCGGGTCATTGCAGCAGATTTCAATGCAAGACACCCTATGAGACCACCCATCTCCCATGCTACAGTTAGCAAACTGCTTGCTAAGTTTCGTGAAACTGGTTCAGTGTTGGATTTGCCAAAATGTGGACGCATGAAAACTGTCACTAATGAACAAACATCAGTGGCTGTCCTAGCTTCATTCAGCAAGAGCCCACAGCGTAGCACTCGCCGCATGTCACTGGAGAGTGGCATTAGTCGAACATCCCTTCGGCGGATATTAGCTACTCTCAAATGGCACCCTTACAAACTCCAGCTACTGCAGCATCTCAACGAGGATGACCCAGATCGGCGCACACAATTTGCAGAATGGGCAAAACAAAAATTGGAACAGGACCCTCAGTTCACGCAGAAGATTTTGTTCAGTGATGAGGCAAACCTTTATGTGAATGGTGAACTTATCAAACAAAACCACCGCTATTGGTCTGACACTAACCCACATTGTATAGATCCCTCCAAGACTGTTGGAACAAGAAAAGTGATGGTATGGTGTGGTAGATGGGGTACAAAGATAGTGGGGCCATTCTTCATCAATGGAAACCTCAAGGCCACTGGATATTTGAAATTGCTACATGATGATGGGTTTCCCTCTTTATGCACTGAAGCTGGCACGTTCCCTGAGTTTTTCCAGCAAGATGGTGCACCACCACATTATGGGTGTCAGGTCCGAGCATTCCTAGATGAACAGTTTCCTGAAAAGTGGATTGGTTGTCATGGGCCAGTTGAATGGCCCCCAAGGTCTCCTGATCTGACCCCCTTAGACTTTTATCTTTGGGGTCATCTGAAGGCAATTGTCTATGGTGTGAAGATACGAGATGTGAAGCACCTGAAACTACGGATACTGGAAGCCTGTGCTGGCATTTCTCCTGCGGTGTTGCTGTCAGTGTGTGAAGAGTGGGAGAAGAGGGTTGCATTGACAATCCATCACAATGGGAAGCACATTGAACACATTTTATAAGTGGTCAGAAACCTGTAAATAACTCACGAAATAATAGTTACGTTAAACCAAGCACACCATTGTCTTTCTTGTGAAATTCCCAATAAGTTTGATGTGTCACATGACCCTTTTCCCATTGAAAAAACAAAAGTTGGATCCAAGATGGCTGACTTCTAAATGGCCACTATGGTCACCACCCATCTTGAAAAGTTTGCCCCCTCACATATACTAATGTGCCACAAACAGGACGTTAATATCACCAACCATTCCCATTTCATTAACGTGTATCCATATAAATGGCCCACCCTGTAGAATAATGAACACACACACACACAGCCAGCCTGATGACAACATGTGTTCTCGCCTCTTTGTATTGTATCTCACACAGCTTTAAACACACACAGCACCTGTAGCTTTGTTGATTTTCACTGCTTTTTGTCCCTCAGACTCGACAACAATCGCTCTCTTCTTCCACTCCGCTACCACCTGCACAGGAGCCACATGTCAGTCTCATACCAAGTGAAATGTACACAGCAAACCTCATGGCTACAAGTTTATTAGCAAGTCAGGATTCGTCTAGGCGGCACGGTGGTGTAGTGGTTAGCACTGTCACTTTGCACCGCCAGGGTCCGGGTTCGATCCCCGGCCAGGCTCGATTCCCGTCTCTGTGTGCATGGTTTTGCAAGTTTGCATGTTCTCCCTGTCATGTGCCCTAAGTCTCCTGGGATAGGCTCCAGGCCCCCCGTGACCCTGAATACAGGATTAAGCGGTACAGATGATGAGCGAGTGAGAGTGAGTGAGGATTCGTCTCCAATGTACTCAGGTTCTGGTTATTGCATAGAAATAGACAAAATAACCTTACAGTCCAAGCTCTATGATGGGAAGTCAGACCTGAAGTTTGTCGATTAAAATCGTAAGTTGATCATGATGCATATACAGTTCTGATTCAGACTGCTTCTGGTTTAAATTGTGTTTTTTTGTTGTTGCTTTTGTTGAAAACTGTTTATCAATCTTTCGGTAAAGATGTGTGTAAACGTCTTCTCAGTCAGACTTATAAAAGTTTCCCTAAAAGCTAACTTCCTTTTTATTCATGTAACAGGTGATTTACACTTACTGAAGTGTACTAACTTCAGATTATGTGTACCAAAATCAGATAATGACAGAAACTAAACTGTGCTGAGAGCTAATTCACAATTCTACCAGTAACGCAGCTTAGCCACTGCAGCGCTTTGGCCATCATCAATAGAAACCTTTTTGCACGCCATTGCCCCACAACACATCATTTTCTGAAGTGTAAGCACTGATTGAGCAAACGCAAGCAAACGCCACCAAATCCATCACAGATCACAGAATTACAGATTTGTACACCATCTGAGGTAATCACTTTATGATGACAAATCTATGGTGGCCGAGAAGTGCACAACAAAAAACTGAAAACAAAATAACAAGTCCGGAAACAAAATTCCAAATCAGAAAACAATGGCAATTCAGACAAACTGGAAAAGGTAGGTATAGTTTGTGAAGATCATTCTCAAATCGCAAATCACATTTAAATCCTGTGATAAAGATCCCGTAATGCTATTTGTATACCTTGAGGGACAATTCTCTCATCCAATTAGCGATTAGAATTTCATTCTTCGAACTACACCCATCTTTTCCGATTTGTGTTTCTGATTTGTTATTTAGTTTTCAGTTTTGTTATTTTGTTTTGCGTACAAGACAAACTTGTGCAGGTTAATATCCTTAATAGCTGCTCTATTCACTGTTTCTCTTTTGAGTAAGTTACGAAGTCCACCACAACATACCGCATAGGAAAATAATCAGCAGAAAAGAAGCTAGCGGCTGCTAGGCTACTCTTTTGTCTGCATTACAAAGCATGAGGTAAATCCATGAGCTACTCGTCAGGTAATATTTCTGCTCTGAAATACACTGCGAATGCAGTTATCAGTATTTTAATGTCAGTTAATGGGACGTCTGTGAATGACGTCGTGGTGATCATGGGACTGCAAATGTTCAAAACAGCAACTCTTTCTCCTTTTATCTATAAGGTGGTATTGCTTTAATCTTGCTTTACTGGTTCATCCAATTTGCCTTCTTAATTTATATGATTTTTAGGTGTTAATACAAAACGGACAGCTTTCGAAGAAAAGTTTCTTAAATTGATGAGTGAATATGTGTGTTTATTTAAATTTTTTAAATAAAAACATTGATCAATTCTGTCAATTTAATCAATCGAGTTTCAGGTTTGGTTTTGGAAATGTTCAGGAATGAGGAAAAAAAAAAAAAAAACCCACACTGAGAAGTCTGGCCCCTGTATTTAAACGGTCACACCCATTTAATTGGAATTTCAGAATCTCTCTCTTATATAGATGTGTATATATACCGGCATCTGCAGAGACTCCTGGACATGCGGTGGAAAGTCAATGTCCTTAATTTCATAGCGGAGGCAGCGAATCCCCCAGTTGTCCGATGTCAGGTTGATAGAGTGAAGTATGTTGCAACACAATATCTCATATCTGTAAACTGTCACGGCCGTAGATTTTGGAATCCAACTCGGACAAAACACAGAATTAAACACAAATCTTTTTTCTATTTACGCACGATTATTTTTGACAGTTATTTTATTACATAATTTATAGGTGTGATTTTTGGAAGCCTTCTAGCAATGAGTCTCCGTAAACTGACCCGGATTTATTCTCAGCAATCCCGCTCGTTTTTTTCTCCTTTCGACGGTACTATTTCACTAGGAATTCTCCTTTTTTTTTTTTTGTAAATATAAAGAAGCCAAATATTAAATATGGATGCAAGATAAACATAGAGGTCATCAGGATGTTCCATGAACGTGAGCCTCCAACTCCAACTAAATTACCCTCAAAACTTCATTCAGAGTGAATTTTCCTAACTCCGATCTCATGGTGGTCTGAGCCAGCTGCGTCACTGCATACTCGAGGTCCTCGACTCCGTAACTGGCCTGGAGACGACCAGGAAAAAGAATTTAATAAAATATATTGAACATGAAGTCATGAAGAGGAGTACTGTACATCAGGACATACCTTAAAGGGGTCGAGTATCCTCATGTGCAGAACTCCATCGATCTGTAGCTTCACGTTGTCTGACGGACAGATAAACACCCTGATGAACAGATGCCCAGCAAACACGAGCTGGCCAAAGCCTCGGAATGAAAACTAAACATCTATATAGCTGAGGAGATTTTCATATACTAATCATAATGATCAAGGGTTCCTTCTGTCTGGAGGAAATGTTAAATAAACGTTTAAAAATTTTTGAATCATGACCAGAGTGTATAATTAATGCTGCTACTTATCATAATTGTAAAATCTACTCAGTTTGTGTCAGTCCTAATTTTATATCAATTCTACAAAAAAAAAAAAAAACCCCATAGTCACTTCCTGAGCTTGCTCTACTGGAGAACCTGAAAACACAATTCCTCTTCCACTTGGTGTCAAAAACATGAGCTTAATACTTCAGACTCACCCAGAGACACCGCAGACTGCTCAGGCACGTCGATCACGATCTCTTTAAGGCTCTGCACGTAGCGAATTCTGTCCAGAATCGGGATTAATAAATTCAGCCCCTGGAGAAAACAAGGCATCGATGTCAGGGTAACGTGTCAGCTTTATTCTCTGCTTATGTCATGGCAAGAAATGATCGCTCAGTAAGTAAGGATGTCTTTATTTATGGGATTTATGGATATTACATTATTATAGAACAAACTGAGGAGGATTAAAATATATTCTATTCGAGTTTGAAACCAAAGAGTGTGTGAAATCTCAGAAATCAGTAAAACTACAGTCGTGGCCAAAAGTTTTGAGAATGACACAAATATTAGTTTTCATAAAGTTTGCTGCTAAACTGCTTTTACATCTTTGTTTCAGTTGTTTCTGTGTTGTACTGAAATATAATTACAAGCACTTCATACGTTTCAAAGGCTTTTATCGACAATTACATGACATTTATGCAAAGAGTCAGTATTTGCAGTGTTGGCGCTTCTTTTTCAGGACCTCTGCAATTCGACTGGGCTGCTCTCAATCAACTTCTGGGCCAAATCCTGACTGATAGCAACCCATTCTTTCATAATCACTTCTTGGAGTTTGTCAGAATTAGTGGGTTTTTGTTTGTCCACCCGCCTCTTGAGGATTGACCACAAGTTCTCAATGGGATTAAGATCTGGGGAGTTTCCAGGCCATGGACCCAATGGCCACTTAGTTCTCACTTTTGCCTTATGGCACGGTGCTCCATCGTGCTGGAAAATGCATTGTTCTTCACCAAACTGTTGTTGGATTGTTGGAAGAAGTTAGTGTTGGAGGGTGTTTTGGTACCATTCTTTATTCATGGCTGTGTTTTTGGGCAAAATTGTGAGTGAGCCCACTCCCTTAGATGAGAAGTAACCCCAAACAATCGGAAAGAGGCTTCATCCGAGAATATGACTTTGCCCCAGTCCTCAGCAGTCCATTCGCCATACTTTTTGCAGAAGATCAATCTGTCCCTGATGTTGTTTTTGGAGAGAAGTGGCTTCTTTGCTGCCCTTCTTGACACCAGGCCATCTTCCAAAAGTCTTGGCCTTACTGTGCGTGCAGATGCGCTCACACCTGCCTGCTGCCATTCCTGAGCAGCTCTGCACTGGTGGCACTCCGATCCCGCAGCTGAATTTCCTTGAAGTTCTTGATGATCCTATAAATTGTTGATCTTAGTACCCACAATATTCTTAAGTATTAATATTATTAAGTTAATTTTCATGGCAAAGAAGGAGTATGCAATTCATCTGATCACTCTTCATAACATTCTGGAGTATATGCAAATTGCTATTATAAAAACTTAAAAAGCAGCTTTTCCAATTTCCAATATTTATATAATTCTCAAAACTTTTGGCCACGACTGTATATAGTCTTCATTTAGTATTAATTATTTACAACATACAGTACAGACCAAAGGTTTGGACGCACCTTCTCATTCAGTTGAATTTGTATTATGGCAAGAAAAAAGCAGCTAAGTAAAGAAAAAACGAGCGGCCATCATTACTTTAAGAAATGAAGGTCGGTCAGTCCGAAAAATTGGGAAAACTTTGAAAGTGTCCCCAAGTGCAGTCACAAAAAACATCAAGCGCTACAAAAAATCTGGCTGACATGCGGACCGGCCCAGGAAAGGAAGACCGAGAGTCACCTCTACTGCGGAGGAGAAATTCATCCGAGTCACCAGCCTCAGAAATGGCAGGTTAACAGCAGCTCAGATCAGAGAGCAGGTCAATGCCACACAGAGTTCTAGCAGCAGACACGTCTCTAGAACAACTGTTAAGAGGAGACTGTGTGAATCAGGCCTTCATGCTAGAAGATCTGCTAGGAAACCACTGCTAAGGACAGGCAACAAGCAGAAGAGACGCGTTAGGGCTAAAGAACACAAGAAAGAAAACTAGCTGAATGAGAAGGTGTGTCCAAACTTTTGGTCTGTACTGTACATGCACCGTGCATCACTTTCTTTTTTTATTCAGTATATTCCTGATTTTTTTTTTTTTAACACCTTACATGTTCAAATTTGGCTTCAAAAGGCTGAAATGAGTACAAACTGTTCCTTCAGTCTACAATCCTACAGGTGGCGCTCGAAACTACTCACACACTGGCAGGCAGCACAGCGTCATGTGTGGTCTGAGCGAATTGTTTGCCAAGTTTGTTTAGAATTGTTACAAATCTAGATTCAATTGGGATATCTATAAAATTTGGATAATTACAAAACTTAATATTAAATATTAATAAAAATCAACACCTAGTTATTGTGATAACATGGTATCGGATGATCCCTGGTGATTCCCATCCCTAGTATTTTCACCAGCCCAAGACACAATTTCTCAACCATGATAAAAAAGTAGCCTGGGGAAGCCTGGCTGAGAAGTACACAAACAAAATAAGCCTAACCAATCCCCTCCAAAAAACTGAAAACAAAATAACAAATCTTTTATTAAATTCTTACTGCTGATCTTGAGATCTAAAGAATTTATTTTGCAACCCACACCTACCTTTTTCAGTTTGTTGATGCTCACTCATAATATACAGGAAGTACTGCAGCCTCATGGACGTTTAAATGCCATGAGACTGCAGCACGTCTTGTATGTGTACACAATAAATCAATCGGAGACTGGGGGCAAAATTAAAGGGTTCGCACTGGAAGGAGACCACCAACCCTCCATTGTCGCATTCCTGTACAGTGTTGCCATTCTGAAGGTTTTTCCACCCCATTAAATCTTGGGCTGAAAAAATATGTCTTGGACATTTAATTCAAAATTAAACTAATTTAGCACTGGGGTCTCACACCTGCAGGGTCTGGGTTTGATCCCCACCTCAGGTCTGTGTGTGTGTGGAATTTGCGTGTTCTCCCCATGGATTGACTTACATTTTATCTCTGTACACATACTGTATGAGTAGTAGAGGTTAAAGGCTCAGGCACCCAAAAAGTGCAGGTTGGTGGTGCTGAGGTTTGAACCTGCGACCTTATGATCAACATTGCATAATAAGCCGTATAGAGAGTGAGTGAGTGTGATATGTGCGTATACAGCTTAAGTATGTGGGGTTATAGCACTGACTAGGCAGGATTTTGAGAGTGTGATCTGGCAACCATGGCAAGTCTAGTTAATTAGAGCAAGGGAAAATAAGAGTTTGTTAATTAGGTTTGGTTTTTCTTTTCTTCAGAAATGAGTCACAAACACAGAGCTGTAGTGAGACTGGATTTTGCACTGTGATGGTTAAACTATGCAATTAATCTGCAGTTTGTGTGGGAGGAGCGACACGAGATCACGACGTCCTTGGATATCAGTTCTGCGAACCGCAGAACAACTAGAGACCCTTACACCACCAGTAGTATCAGGTAAGTATACAGATCAATACTGTACCGGCTCAAGGATTCTGTGGAAGCGGCCCATCCTCTCCACCACCCAGGCTTCCTGCTGTGGCACGGACATGATCACTGTGTTCATGGGAAGGCTGGAGGCCCAGCGCTGCTGCTGAGCTCGAGTCCCCCAAAACACCGGAACAGTCCGGCATGGTTGCTAAAAACAAACACACACAAAGTTTTCCATGTTTATTTTCTGTCTAAACAAGCCCATTGTATTATGCTCTATTTGTGACCTCATGTAAGAAGAGCCCCTCCTCAATCGCCACCCAAAAAAAAACTTCAAAAGTCATCCATGAGCTGGAAAATTCATCAATGCTTACAGATTTCTTGGATTCTCAACGGCCAGAATTAGAACATTATCAGGAAAAAGGTTCAACAAATCAACAGCGCTCATTACAGCGAGACGCTTATTGAAGAGCTGAAGCCTAAACTTCGGATTAAACACAGAGGACTGATATCCAAGGACGTCGTGATCTCACATGATGATGTACGTCCGCACACCTCTGCCCACACTGGTGACAATTTGTTTTTGAGATGTTAAAGCTCCTCCCTATAGTCCTGATCAGACCTTCACCTGTTTGGTCCCCTGAAAGCAGCCCTACAAGGGTGAAGATTTGAAGAATTTCTGATGAAGAACTGAAGACAGCAGTGCATTCGTGGCTCACAGCTCAGACTAAAACATTTTTAATGAGGGAATATGAAAGCTTCTTGTCAGACGGACAAAGTGTATTGAAAAGCAAGGAGATTATGTCGAAAAATGTCTATTCATATGTGATTCGTGAGACAGACAGAAGTGTTTGAGAGGGACAGGAAAGCTGATGGACTTACAACAGAGGATCTGTAGAAACTCAAAGGTTTTAGACTGAAGTTATTAATAAAATCATTGATCTTTTAAAGTAGATCAAACATAACATTATAAAATTAATAAATGATGTCACTGCATGCTGCTGAATGAAACTTTAAATCTGAATCCCAACTGAAACCCAACTGAAATCCTGACTCTGTATCCTTAAAAACTATGGGAATTACATTCTGATGAAGTACCGTCATGTGTCAGAATCTGCTGCCCATGTTAAAACTAAGTCTTTGCAGTCTTATGTCCATTTGGATAATGTAGGACAGACCGGTAAAACTATCTACCGGTAGGAAATTCTGACAAGTAGGAAAAACTGACAGAACCCTTGTTAGAACACTTCACAAATGTCACTCACTTTTAAAAGTCCTCTTCCGGCCCGAAACACTACCGTCCTCAGCATACTGTACTAATTAATAACATGCACTTTCCCCTCTTAGGAATAATGAGTAATTAATTCAGTTTTTCTTCACACCTTTTAAAACTTCACTTTCACACACAGCTCTCTCTCTCGCTCTCGCGCGCGCGCGCCCGCGCACTGGCGTAACGTTGCAAGCGGTTAACTCACGGGTACATTTCTCCTATCCCTTTTTTTTTTTTTCCGAAATAGAGAAAGCCCCGCCTTCATTTTCTGTGATTGGTCGGTTATCTGACGCGTCATCATCCAGAAACCGCCTATAAGTAGTGAACGCGCGGGTGCGCTCAACCATTGGTCAGTTTCACACCCAATCGGCGGGCTTGGGCAAAGATGACTATATATATTATTATTATTATTATTATTATTATTATTATTATTATTATTATACTAATTTCAGATAAAAAAAAGAGACAGAGAGAGCTGTGTGTTTTGTGTTTTTGAGTGGGGTACAGCGATAAAATGGATCCGGGTGCGTGCTGAAAACATGATCAAGAAACATGTCGTTCCGGACTGGAAAAACAAAAAAACAGAATGGACATTACAATCGATCAAATCTCAGCATTCACCCAAGTGACAGTCTAGTGCATTCCTGCATTTCTTACTTTATCAAAAGAGATATTTTTCTGTTTAGTTATTAAAAAAAAAATTTGCACAACATATCTGCCTAAAAGAGCACAGATAACCTTCTCAAATATGTTTTTAATCTTCTATAAATTTAAATAATAGGTTTATAGTGATATACTTATACACTGGGACACATGACTGTTGCTCCACATAATCAGAATTTTAATAATGTAGTTGTTGATATGGTAATGTTTCCTATAATGAGCTTTAATGTAATCAGTGATATTATTTCAGGTTGAAGGCCACATACACGTCTGTCTGTCTGTATGGCAGAACTCTCTGTCTAATTTATTAATAGAGAGAACTCACATTCAGGCGGCACGATGGTGTAGTGGTTAGCACTTTTGCCTCCAGGGTCTGGGTTCGATTCCCGGCCAGGCTTGATTCCCGTCTCTGTGTGCATGGAGTTTGCATGTTCTCCCCATGCTTGGTGTGCATGCAGATTAGTCCAATATGCGTTTCCAAATTGTGAATGTGTGTGTGTGCCCTGTGATAGATTGACACCCTGTCCAGGGTATACAGCGCCTTGTGCCCTAAGTCTCCTGGGATAGGCTCCAGGCCCCCCAAGACCCTGAATACAGGATTAAGCAGTATAGAGGATGAGCGAGAGCAAGTGAGTGAGAAATCACATTCTGTAAGGTTGAGTATCTTACACCTTGTTTATGCTAAGTTACATTCTTTTCATCGTCCGCCAAATACACTCCCTATTCGGTAATCAGATAGTGAATCACAGATGAGAAATCAAAAAGTTGATAGGATAAAGATGAGGTTTTGTTTTAAAATGACTCCAGCACATTAAAATTCACTTATAGTTAGTTTTCAGGGGTGAAAATATTAACTAATCCTAGTAAAAAATATTCAGTTTAGATTTCCTAATTAATATCTATTGGTGTTTGTTCACATTGAGTAAGTAGCTTATTAGTAGGTTATTTTAAAGTAGATTATTAAATCTGCCACGTAACTGTTGATAACATCACTTTTATGCAACATTTTGATTTCACTTGTGGTGCAGGTTAAACAGGCAGATATCTAACCACTAAAGTATTATTACTACAAGTATTTATAAAATTAGCTTTTATTATTTAATATAAATGTTGACTAATCACTGCAAATAACAACTACAAATAATAATAATAATAATGTAGATTTTAAATCAAAATTATATTATTTACTATTTTGAAATATAACATTAATTCATAAGTATACATACTACAAGTGTTTAATAAATTTGCCGTTATTATTTTGTATACAGTACATGTTGAATCCATTAAAATGAGTTTAAACTAATAAATGAATAATTAATTATATGTTTAATAATAATCTTAATTTTTGTTTTGGAGGTCAGATTTTCCAAAGAAAGAAACAAATAAATAGTATTAAACTGTAAAAGACCCTAACTTTCATTACAATAATAATAATAATAATAATAATAATAATAATAATAATAATATGCCATTTAAAATGGCTTATATTTTCTTTACACGCCGACGTCATTTCCGTTACTCGTTATCGAGGCGTACGCGGTTACCCCGGCAACGCTGAGCACTTTACAGATCAGCGCGTCACACCTGTTCCTTCTGAATGTTTATTTAAGCAATAGGACACACCCTCCCCACTTGTGATTGGCCCATGGTTTCAGTTGTCCCGCCCCATTTTAAGAATTCTCAGAGTTGAATGGTTGATCCTGACGTCATTTAGGAACGATTAGTCCCGCCCCCGTAGATTTTCCTCCGTGTGATAGAGGGGTTTTGTGTGCGAGTGTGTGTGTGTGTGTGTGTGTGTGTGTCATGGCAAGAGAGGCAGTGCGAGTCTGGACGTGGCAGCTGAAGGAAATAAAGTGACTTTAATAAAATGTAAAGTGACTTTGGCAATGTTTCAGGACGAGAAGCTGAGTTTTTCCTGAGAATACAGAGAGGAAAGAGCTTGACATGTCTCTGCTGTGTGTCAGAGGTGAGTGAGTGAGTGTGTGTGTGTTGGAAATTTAATTAAATTCCCTAAAACACAGCTGTTTGCTTACATACACACACTGTATCACACTTTAAATCTCTGGCTTTCCTTTTATCTATATAAATATATGATTTGTTCCAGAAAAATACTTTCTTTAGGATCATTTCTCCTATTCGAGTTGCTCGAGCACTACAGGCTTTAAACTCATTCTAATACCTCAGTATTATATTAAAATGGATCTTTACTGTAAGTACATCTTATGAGTATATTTTATTAAAACTGTGTAAAAAAGGTATCATTTGATGTCATGACTGCGTGCACATCTGTACTTCTCCTCCCAGCTGTTTTAAACTGCCAAAGTGATGAAAATCGGACTGAAGGGGAAATAAAATCTTAATCATTATGCATAGTCAAATTGATATAATCATCTCGTTCATTGCATTAAATTAATTAAAATATTTAATTTTGAATTAATGTTGATATGACAACACTGATGCAATTTCCTGCTTTTAATTAAATCAGACACAAACAAAAACAAATTTTAAAAAAATATGAAATGAAAGTTTCTGTCTTGTAAGTCTGACATTGAGAACAACTTGGAGAATCCTATAGACATCCGGTTAACATCATGGGCAGCCTGAAAGTCTGGATGTGTAGGCAGGAAACTTTGTAAGTATAAATTGGATCAAAGCTTTGTGTGTACGCTAAATACAATACAGCGTTGAAGGTTTCCTCCTTTAGTGCTGTGATTCTCATCGAGTCGATGTGTGTTGCATCTGGTTTTGTTCCATCTTCTGGGTGTTCAAGTCAAACCGGGACGTTTCCTGAACGAAGGCGCAAAAAGCGATCAATATTTACAGAAGACCTGAAGCACAGTCCAGTGATGAGACTCTTAACCGCAGTAAAACATTTCAAAGGTATAAACGTTCATTCGTGAATGACGGCTCAGAGCACACTGCAGTCGTTCCTGTAACCATTTTGTGATGGAACGTCTGATCCTTGAAAATCGACGGATAACTTGTGGAAGAGACCCATCAGTCTGTGTGAACTGTACACACAATCATTCACCAACACCTCTTACACATTACAGGAGCTCGGCTGGGAGTCCCTCGGACAGTCCTGACTTTGCGCTAAGCCATTTCCACATGTTTGGAAAAGCTATTATAGGAGTTCCTGGGAGGCCATCATTTCATATGTGAAGCAGGCAGTCCGATCATGGCTCTGGCGCACTGAGAAAACATTCTATCTTGATTGTATAAGCACTAGTGAAACACTAGGATAAGTGCATTAGTGTAGCAGGGGATTATATAGAGGAATAAAGGGACATATAAGGGAAAATCCATATAGATTAAGCCATGCTGTATATAATTTTTTTTTAAATACATTTTTCCAATTTATAAAAAATGGACAAAAGAATTCCAGGGATAATTGCAATAGCACTGTTGAGGTGTTAAAGGTTTAATTTGTAATCTAGTGTATTTTAGGAATGCACCAAGGAGCAGTATTAGGTCCGATGCTGATTTGATATCTGGTTAATCTGATCTGTTAGTTTATTTCAAGCTAAAACTGGCTGTCAACAAGCATCGCAACTTGTCTTAAAGTCTGACACCTTTGTGCGCCTGACGTTTTGTATGACTTTCCAGTTTTTGATTAAGGGGTCTAAGATTTACATAAGATACTACACATAAAAAGTGTGAAAAAAGATAAGTATAATAATAATAATAATAATAATAATAATAATAATAATAATAATAATAATACGTATTACAGAAACAATAGAATATGATCTAATATTTTGCTTGGCACTGTATACAATCACAACATATTCACACATGTACATCATAATTATCATTTTTTAAATAATGGGTATATAATGTGATTGTGAAGTGGGCGGAGCTTATAGCCATAAATTAAGTATATACCCATGCAGTTTATTAAAAAATCTGAAACATTATTTTAATTAGCATGACCATTTCTTGGCTTTCGCTTACTGTGTAGCATTCGCAAACGTTTGCCTTTTTTTGCTTTCAGTTATTGCATAGTATATTTTGCACAGTGGTGAAACAAGCAGCAGAAATAAGGACGCTGAGGTACACACACACACACACACCTCGAAATGAGCAGCTTTCTTCTGTTACCAGTCGCCAGTTTCAGCATCTGCCCTTGTTGTGGTCCGAGGTTGGGTCTCCGTGCTGAATCGCGTTGTGCTTAATAATCCGAGTGCGGCTGTAGGTCTGACGAGGGGGGACGTTACACTTTCGGTCATCACAGATCGATGTGGAGAAATGCGTGTGGATGATAAGACCACAGGAAGTACATTCTCAATCAGAACTAACATAATATACAGAATAGAGTTTAAAATAAAGAGGTTAAATCTTAAAAATGGGGGGAAGCTTTGTAAATTCCCCTGTTTTGATCAAGGACTTTTCCTGTAAAGGCATCCTGGTCATCATACAGACCAGAGACACATGCAGTACTGTGCAAAAGTCTGGAGCTGCCTGCATTTCGTCATATTAAATGAAAGGAATATAATTTCTTAATTGGTTGTTTAAGTAAATACTTAAACAGCAGCAAAGTCATTTCCCATCTCTTCTGTTCCAACCATAAGACTCTCGTACTTCACTGTACATTTGTAAAATTTGTCTTATTCATTTTAGGTGTTTTTTTATATATATTTTTTATATTAAGTAATTAATAAATGTTTGTAATAATGCTGGGACTGAACAGCAGCTCTGACAGCAGTAAAGATTTTTCAGCTTGTTTCTGAGGCGTCAGAGGAATAAAACCCTCTACAAATTGCCGTTTTCCAAAAATCGAAAGTAATACCCCTCTTGTTTTTTAATACACACAGCTCTTGAAGCCTGTTAGCTCTTAGGATTGTTTATATTTTATCCTAGACTGATCCGTCTAACGCTCCGATCCGAGCGTTTCCTTAACGGCTGTAGGATTTGGATCGGATTCTTTAAATCGCGTGTATAAGACAGAAATCTGCTCGAACCCGAGTCTGACCCTGTGCTTGTCGGTAACACTCTCTCTCTCTCTCTCTCTCTCTCTCTCTCTCTCTCTCTCTCTCTCAAAATTAGACTGTTTCGTTGCTCAAACAGTCTTTTTTTTTCTCCGTGATAATGCGAATCACCTCTGTAGGCGAGTCTTCTGGCAAACCGCCTCTTCTCTTCGTGTTCCATCGGGTTTATTTATGCGTGTGAAACATAATAAAAAGAAAAAAGAGGCCCGAAAATCCCCAAATGGCACAAATAGTGTGCGGTATGAAACCAGGAATCTCTCTGAAGCATGATTATTGACAAATCGTTTACTTGATATCTAGGAATGATCATAAGCGTTGTTGTTTATGTTGTGTTGTACTGAAGTACATTTGGTCTATTTATTTTAGTGTTGATTTTTATTTCAAAGTTGATGTCCTTTTTTAATTAAATTCTATTTAATTAAAAAAAAAAAAAAAGTATTATGTAGTCAGTAGTATGCCATGTTTAATGTTTCAGTGTTTAACAAAACGGTGATAAAGGTGGAGTTTTCACATACACTGTATCGCCAAAAGTATTCGCTCGCCTGGCCCCGCCCCTTTTTGCAGCCATAACAGCTTCTCCTCTTCGGGGAAGGCTTTCCACAAGGTTTAGGAGTGTGTTTATGGGAAGTTTTGACCATTCTTCCAGAAGCGCATTTGTGAGGTCAGACCATGATGTTGGACATTTACATTTACATTCGTTTACAGGCGTTTGGCACACGCTCTTATCCAGAATGACTTACGAAAAGTGCTTTTTGCAGCCCCCACACCAGTTCCAGCATGACTGCGCACCAGTGCACAAAGCAACATCCATAAGGACATGAATGAGAGAGTTTGAAACAATATCATCACAATACCCACGTGGTAATTCGATTTGTATTATGATTGTGTAAGAAGCACTATTTTATAAATATCCAAAATGTCTAATTATTAGTGGTGCTTGCGAAGTGAAGCGCTACTATTATTATCTCACAGGCTTATTATTCTTTTCTTTTCTTCTTTTTTTTTTATTTCTTCCGTACAAAAAGTTAGTGCGTAGCTAGAAAACCGTGACCATGAAAGAGGTGTCAGATCGTGCGGCTTATTCGGGAATGGGGTGCTATGAGTTTTCTAAGGCGTCGGCCCAAAAGGTCCCATAGACTTAACATTGAGACCAATTTTGACGGATTCTAGCGCAGAGCGAGAATTTAGTGGAAATCTCCACATTTGAAGAGGCTTCCAAGCTGTGTCGGAACATACGCCGCAAGAGAGTAGAGGTTGTAGCCCTGGGGCGCGAGAGGAGCCCAAACTTACCCAATTACTTCCATATGAACTTTAAAACTGAACCCAACTGTGGATCCCGCTGTCGTAGCGACCTAGGGGAGGGTTCATTTAACTCAGGCATCCAATCAGTCTTTTGCGTTTATCATGATGCTCACAAGCCGCACCCCCTAGCAACATCATTAGCATGTTGCTAACACGATGCTAACATGATGAGCATGATGCTAGCATGATTAGCATGTTCCTAGAATGATTCCAATGTTTTGATAGGCACCACTCAAATTTTCTTGAGAAAATGTACCTCTCTAGTTTTTAAACGAGTTTGAGATGTGGGAGGAAATGTGTGTAAATGGATGGAATGATGAATTGTTGTCTGAACTCACAGCGGTTAAAAATGGGCTTTGCTAACCATGCTCTATGCGTAGCATTTCATTGGTCTACGATCGTCACAGTGAATATTGATGAATGTTTCCGCACTGGTTTATGTAATGGTTGCGCAAAAGCAAATGTTCTCCAGTTGATGCTTTTATGCAAATAAAACTTACTGCAGAGCAAATTGAATTTCTTCGTGTGCAATGCAGGTGAAGTCCTTTGGTGGAGGAGCTTTAAACAGTCACTACTGAACGCCTCTCATACAGGGTCGGGGCGCGGGAGTGAGTCCGGTATAGTGTTAAAATCCGACCCTGTTTTGTCCTTTTGTTTTTCAGTTTCTACCTGGATCCGTATTGCCATGACCTCATGCACCAGATGCACGCGCTCCCACCTGTACAGTGTGATTATACCGTGACTTCATCCTGAGCTCGCTCTTATCGCCCCGTTCTTACATCATTCACGCTGTCGTGTGCCAGGAGCAGAGGGATTGACTGGGTAGATGAAGTGAAAGACTTTTTCTGAAGCATGAAATGGAAACTCCTGATTTTGATGAAGGAGGCGTGGCCTGTATGTCTCCCTTAGGCTGTGTTCCATTCCACCATGTGCTTTAAGGTGTGCACCATTTTCTCCCTAATTTAGTCGTGTCCAATTCCTCCCCGTCACTAGGGGGCTCCACATTAAGGCTACTACTACCACTCAGTCGGGAGGGCCGAAGACTATCACGTGTTTCCTTCGAGCCATGTCACGCCAGCCGACGGCATCTTTTCGAACTGTTCGCTCGCGCAGCGTTGGGGGGCGGCGTAACACACAGCGCTATCCGCTCCTTCCGCTCGCGTGAGCTCACAATTTTTTACAGATTAAAAATAATCAGACAAATTAGATAAAATATTGCATTAATTACAAATTCTTTTTGTATCATATAAATATAACTTGTGGCACAGTGCTGAACTGTTTGTCACTTGTATTCAGTTTTTATTGTGTTGAGCCAAATAGCTTTTCAAATAAAAAAAAAAAGTCGCCCTGTCCAGTCGGTGGAGCTCCTGCGTGTTTTGATGCCGCTTCTCTCTGATTATTAAACAGTCCTGAGTTACTAAAGCGGGCAGTAAAGGTCAGGACTGAGGAGGGCGTACGACCCGATCTGATCTGTGATGCCACACATGACTCACATTCTCCTTTACACCGCCATGCCTTGAGTTTCCCAAGTCCTGTCCAGACTAAAAGTCGTCTCTATGGTGATGTCATTACACACAGATACGGCGTACAGGGCATGCGCAGAGCAGCTGAACATTCCATCCTGTCATATCAACATTATTACCTGCTCATCTTTAATAACTCTCCTGGCTCATTTCCTCTGAGCTGTCCGGTTTATTGCACTGTTCTCATCTGTGCAGAGGACTGGATTAAACAAAGTCATTTAAAGCGCTGTTTTTGCATATGTACACATTTAACAAAGGAAGGATTTGGACGCATTGTGTGCTACAAGGTGAATGTGACTGTTGTTTGGTTAAAGGTGTGCATGACTATTCTAATGGTCTTCAGCTGCTAAACTCGGCCAACTGGCCCTCCTGGATCCTGACTGACTCTAACGCAAATACTGACTGTTAGGATTCAGTCAGGCCTAACCGAGTGCAGAAATTTGCATCTTGGCATGAACTGTCAGTTCCAAGGAAGGAGGCGTGGCCTGTTCACCTGTCAGGCTTGGCCTGAGTGTCTGTTTGTCAGTGGCCATGGTGCAGGCGCAGCCCGAGTGTCTGTCTGTCTTGGTGAAGGAGGCGTGGCCTGAGTGACTGTCTGTCTCTGTAATGGAGGCGTGTCCTGAATGTCTTCCTGTCTCCGTAATGGAGGCGTGGCCCGAGTGTCTGTCTCTCTGTAATGGAGGCGTGGCTCGAGTGTCTGTCTCTGTAATGGAGGCGTGGCTCGAGTGTCTGTCTCTGTAATGGACGCGTGGCTCGAGTGTCTGTCTCTGTAATGGAGGCGTGGCTCGAGTGTCTGTCTCTGTAATGGAGGCGTGGCTCGAGTGTCTGTCTCTGTAATGGAGGCGTGGCTCGAGCTCTGTCTGTCTCTGTAATGGAGGCGTGGTCAGAGTGTCTGTCTGTCTCGATGACGGAGGCGTGGTTAGAGTGTCTGTCTGTCTGTCTCTGTAATGGAGGTGTGGCCTGAGTGTCTTCCTGTCTCCGTAATGGAGGCGTGGCCCGAGTGTCTGTCTCTTTGTAATGGAGGCGTGGCCTGAGTGTCTGTCTGTCTTGGTAACGGAGGCGTGGCTCGAGTGTCTGTCTGTCTCTGTAATGGAGGCGTGGCCTGAGTGTCTGTCTGTCTCTGTAATGGAGGCGTGGCTCGAGTGTCTGTCTGTCTCTGTAATGGAGGCGTGGCTCGAGTGTCTGTCTGTCTCTGTAATGGAGGCGTGGCTCGAGTGTCTGTCTGTCTCTGTAATGGAGGCGTGGCTCGAGTGTCTGTCTGTCTCGATGACGGAGGCGTGGGCCTGAGTGTCTGTCTGTCTGTCTGTCTGTCTGTCTCTGTAATGGACGCGTGGCCAGTGTCTGTCTGTCTCTGTGACGGAGGCATGGCCCGGGTGTCTGTCTGTCTCTGTAATGGAGGTGTGCCCAGAGTGTCTGTCTGTCTTATGACTGAGGCGTGGCCTGAGTGTCTGTCTGTCTGTCTGTCCCTGTAATTGAGGCATTGCCCGAGTGTCTGTCTGTCTTGGTGACGGAGGCGTTGCCCGAGTGTCTGTCTGTCTGTCTCGGTGAAAGGGGCGTGGCTCGAGTGTCTGTCTGTCTGTCTCAGTGAAGGAGGCAGTGAATGATGGGTACGAAGACCAAACCTACGTCACTTGGACCGTAAGGCAAAATGAGATTCAAGTCCATCTACACCGCTAGCAAAAAAACAAACGAAACAAAAAACAAGTGATCCAGCCGTGTGGCAAAAGTGTTTAGAGATAAAAATTGTGCTTTACTGTAGTGATGAGTTTGCTTGAGTGGTTTTGGCAAAACAATAATGTTTTCAAGGCAGAAGAAAAGGTTGAGAAGGGAATTGTTGAAGCTGTCGTCATGAGAAAGTAGGACAGGATGCAACAGAGAGAGAAAAATAGCGAGAAAGCAAACGGGAAAGAGATTGAAATTATAATCCTCTGTCCATCTGTTGAAATCATCCTGCAGTTTAAGCGTCCACACACACACACACACACACACACACACACACACACGCCCTATATTTCTCCTCTTCGCTTTAGAGGGCCAAAAGTGAATAACACATTCCAGGAGCTGAGTGCGCGGCCTCCGTCCTCACTTCCTGCTTCCTGCTAAACACTTTTCGCTTGTTGACCTCGTGGACGCCTGGTCTCCTCTCTGTTGTCGAGCTTTTTCCTGCTCCAGTTCATTAGTGATCCAGCATGGGTGGAACATTTCCCAGACACAGTGGGAAGGAAGAAAAGCATTGCAACTACAACTTTGCCAGATCAGCTGAAACAGAGGGGACGGATCATTTTAACTGTAAAAAAGAAAGACTGAGATGAGAATCACAAAGTGATGAACCCTTCACACAAAACAAATATGATCATATAAATAGATTTCTATATGTTTATTAATTTCCTGAACTTTCTTTCCGACCTACTTGTTCGGTAGTAAATACAATAATGTTTTAAAAATAAATTCCAGCGATCACCGGTCGTGACGTCGCTTTAACACCAGGATGTGGAGTTACTCATTGAGGTTTTATGTGTGAAGTGTGTGAACCGGGATCTGAGATAAGCCTCGGTTTCCGTCATCCGCGTCAGGAACATTGCAGCATTAAAGGTTACGCATTAAGCCTCAGGAATTCGGCAGGCGTCGCGTTTCCACGTCATAACGGAAAGGTTAAGGCATCCGTGGAAAACCTGCTCACTTCGTTACACAACGTTCAGCTTTCCAGGAACCCCGAGTCCCTTACGGAAATATTTGCACTGTAATTTATCGTCTGGCGCCCAAACAGTCAGCCGTACTGCGCGTTGATCTGAAAGTGAGATGATGTGAGTATTCATCCACGAACTTCCCTCCTCATCCTGCCGTGTGTGAGAGCTGATCCGCTCTCCGCCAGGCCTGTGATGGAGGGGAAAAAGAAGAAGGTCTGAGTGATGTGTGTCGCGTTAATCCCGCACCCAGTCCAGTCCCAGCATCCATCTGTCACAGTCATCTAGTAAATAATCTGCTGTTCTAATCTCACTCGATCCTGTAACAGTGCCTGCACGGTGGACGGACGAGATAAACATGTCAGCACTGCTGAAAAGACAAACGCCGAGGGGAACGGCTCAATTAAGAGAAAATAAGGGTTAATAATTAGAAAGGAAAGAAAAGCATCAAATGCAAGAGAAAAAAAGACAAAAGAACAAATGATACAATAAAATGGAGAGAACCAGGACAATCGGGGAAGAAAAATAGAAAGCAGAAGTAAGAGGTGAAGAACAAGAGAATGAAAGGGAAAGAGAAATAAAATAAAATTTTTTAAAAAAGCAGTAGAAAAAAAATTCAGAAGAAGCTTAAATCCAAGAAAAACAAGCAAACGATGAAAAGAGGAAAATAAAGTGGTAGAAGTAAAAGAGAGGATATAAAGGGCGAAATGAAATTGAGAGAAAGAGCGAGAAGGAAAGATAAAAAGAAATCAGAAGAAATAAAAAAAAAAAAAGGTGGAAGTGAAGGAGGAAAAAACGGAGGAAAGCAAAAGAGAGGAAAAATCGACGGGGAGAACAAGAAGGAAAGCAAAAAAAGGAAAGGTAAAGCGATTTGTCAGGAGAAATGGGCAAAGAGAGGAATTGCAGAAAAGGAATGTAAGAGAAAAAAACCGGAGAAGATGTACAGCAAAAGAAAAGTGAAAAGAGAAAGAAGGGAACACCAGATAAACAAAGACGGGAGGGACATGGAGTTCTTCGTCCTCAGAGAGTTTACTGATCAGGAACAAAAGCGAAACTTCCCTCCTGGGACCTCGTCACGTCACTGGCGTTACCCGCGCGCAGGACGAATCGATTTATCCTCGCAGGAGAGAAGCGACTGAGTCGACCGCGAGGTTTACACGGCTAATATTTACCCGCCGAGCGGATTGTTAAAGGTTCACTCCGCCGCTCACGATCCCGACGGACACCCATTCAGATCCGACTGTCCCGCCCGAGGAGGCGCGTTGGTGTTCACGTTATTACCTGAATGTTTGAGTCTGTGGAAATGCATCTGTTGTGGAGTTTAATGGTTTATCAAAGTTCTGATTGTTACCTAATTATTGTTTATAATCTAATATGCTCCTGGGATTCGAACCCACAGCGTTCATGTCACTTCAGCAGTGTATTATTGTGTTTTTGCTGCTTTTTCTTCCTCTCCCCACATCCTAATCTTTTGGTTCTCTCTCTCTGTGTTTTAGTAAAGAAAGCCAGACTCCAGGGCCCTCCAGGTAAGCTCAGAGTCTCGTCTCCTCTCATCCTAGTGTGTTGTGACCTTTTCCCTGCGGTGTAACACAAGACGGAAGTTTAGCGCTGTGTCTGAACCAAGTTTTCAGGTTTCAGGTTTCTCCCACAAAGCCCATTTGTCCAGGGTTTGTTCTAATCCTTTATGGTATTTTGCACTGAAGTTTAAACTGACGTTAAAGTGTAGATTCGATATACTGTGCACTGTATCGCCAAAAGTGTACCGGTGTGGGGTTGTTTTTCAGGAGTTGGCCTCCGCCCCTTAATTCCAGTGAAACGAACTCTTAACGCTTCAGCATACCAGGACATTTTGGACAGTTTCGTGCTCGCAACTCCGTGGGACCAGTTTGTGGACGGCCCTCTTCCTGTGCAGACATGACTGCGCACCGGTGCACAAAGCAAAGGTCCATAAGGAATTTGACTGGCCTGATCTGAACCCCGTGAATGACCTTGGGGATGGATTAGGGCGGAGACTGTGAGCCACGCCTTCTCGTCCGACATCAGTGTCTGACCTCACAAATGTGCTTCTGGAAAAATGGTCAAAAATTCCCATGAGCACACTCCTCCTTCCCAGATGAGGCGAAGCTGTTATAGCTGCAAAGTGGGCGGGGCCAGCATCATATTAAACCCTGTGGGTTAAGAATAGGATGTCACTCAAGTTCATATGCATGTGAAGGCAGGCGAGCGAATACTTTTTGGCGATACAGTGTATGAGGCGTGTTCGATTCAAACCGGGATTTGTCACATTTTACGGAAGACCGAAAGCACAGTACGGTGATGAGACTCTTAGAATAGAGACTCTGGGCCGGGGAGTGCGGTCATTCCAACAAGTGGAACGCCTGATCCCTGAAAAAATCGATGGATAACTTGTCGCCAACTTGTGCACCTGTCTGTGTGAACCGTACACACAGTCATTCACAGTCCTGACCTCGCTCCAGATCATTTCCTACACTAATGTTTGGGTCATTAAAGGAGTTCCTGGGAGGCCAGGGTTTCAGATGTGAATCAGACAGACAGTCCCACCATGGCTCTGGGAAATAGTTCCACCTTGATGGTTCCCAAGCACTAGTGAAACACTGGGAGAAGTGCATTAGGGTAGCGGGAGATTATATAGAGAGTTTTTATTCTGCATAATCAAAAGTCTTGGTTTGACTTGAACACCCCCTCCTTTTTTTTCTCTTCACTGTGCTCTCAGTCAAATTCATGCACTTGTGCTGGGAAGGAAATCAGAGGAAATCTCCTGGAATAAAACCTCGCCCATGTGCCTGTGCGAGTCCGATCAATCGATGTGCATTAGGGAAAGTCCTGAGGCCGTCCTGCTTCCTGTCCACTGGGAATGAGATCAGTCTAGGTTAAGCCCAAATCCCTCCTCCCTCCTCCCTCCTCCCCCTGCGATAATCCGCTCCACCGTTTTGCCCTTAGCGTTTTCCCATAAGCCCCGTGACCGAGGAGGAAGTGAGGGAATGCTGGGGAATGCCCACGCTCCGTCTCACACAGGACACATGCACAACCTCTAAACTCTCGCGTCACGTCATATCGCTCCGAGGAAATGATCACAGACACGCAGGAGCTGTTACTGTATGTGCCGGATAAAACATTACTGAACACGCTGTTGTAGGAAGGGATGATATCATACAAAAGTTCACTCATTCATTGACCAGACAAAAAAAAAAAAGACACCTTATTATGTTAGAGAGAATGACATGTATATAAAAAAATAAACAAAAACATGAAGTCAGAGCTTTACTTCTGACTCCTCGCACAAAACTAAACATTGCAGTTGTGAAGAGCAGCAATGTCAGTTATTGTCATGTCTTAGTGAGAACATTCACCTTGGCATGGGAGTGGTAGTCATGTGCGTCTCTAAATTCATGATTAAATAGTACAATAAAAAAATTAATAATAATAAAAATAAATAAATAAATAAATAAATACTACTACTACTATAATAATAAAATAAAAATGAATAAATAAATAAATAAAATAAAATAATAAAAATAAATAAATAAATAAAAATAATAAAAAATTATAATAATAAAAAAATATATAGTAATAAAAATATAATATATATATATATATATATATATATATATATATATATATATATATATAAATAAAAATAGTAATAATAATAAATAATAATAATAAAATAATAATAATAAAATAATAATAATAATAAAAATAATAATAATAAAAAATATATTAATAATAAAAAAATAAAATAAAAATACATCTATTTTTTTCCCTGCTTATTCTGTGCATGTGGTAGCCGCATGGAAGTTTGGGCACAAGTGCACACACACGCACACGCACACACACACACACACTAACACACACACACACATTATACAGTATGTTTAATTTCAACACTATGTGCCAAACACTAAGTCACTGTGCCACCAAAATAATAATCATAATGATAATAAATAAAAAATAAATAATAATAATAATAATAAATAAAAATTATAATAATAAAAATAAAAATAATAATAATAATAAATGAATTAAAATAAGAAGAATAATAAGGTGGAGGAAGAAGGAGAAAAGATTCTCAAATGCAAATATATGAATAGTCATCATTTACTTGAACAGCTGAACAAAACCAAAATAGTCAAATAAAATGAGTAATAAACAATATTAGTAAACCTTCAGGAGCAAGAACTGTCATGAACACGTCTGCACAAATTGGTCTAAAACTCGAATTTATTTTTTAGTTACAATTTTGGCGCTCCAGGGTTCAACAGTGGCAACTCGACAGCGCTGGGGCTCGAACCACAGACCTCCTGATCAATAACACACAACACACTGCTCTAGTGGAAGAGAGCGAGAGATTCCACAGCAATCGGACACTATGTTTATAACACAAAACACAAACATCATGCAAAAGCGAATGCAGCAAGATAATTATTTCTTCTCGATTCTCTCTTATAAACTGTGAGAAGCCAAATTTATAACTGAAAAATAAATGAGAGTTTTAGACCAAGTTGGTCAACAATAAAATGCAATAAAATACGATTTTGTACTTGTAAATTATGACCTCATCATACGGCTTTGCAACACTGACACTGGAGACTCCTTCCATAAATGCTAAATAAACACCTTCTATTGTAAAAAATAAATAAATAAATCAATAAATCAATAAAAAAAAAGGGTCAAAATAATTTTGAATCTGTTCATGTGGAGTTACAGTATTATCGAATAGTTGTTATTATAGAAATATAAGGCTTCTTGTACTGTTCTCAAGACCGTCATTTAAAAAAGGATTTTCCACGAAACAGCACTTTTTATTCCTGGCGATGATCAGATGATCAGTAGCTGATAACGCCGCGGCAGGTGGGGCGTCAGCGAGCGCGCTTTGTCTTGGCTCGGCCTCAAGTCAAACACGGGAAGAGACGAGCGTCCTGCGCTCGAGTCGCGTCTCCTCCCTGTGTGGCCGAAGGTAAACAACGTCCGCGAGCCGAGCCTTCTCTATTGACACTCGGCTCCTTTTGTCTCGCGGAGATCCGGCGTGTTTGCTCAGTTCTGTAAACTACAAGGCTGCGCATGACATTCATCCTGTCACCACACACAATGCGGCCTGCTTCACACGGATCATGTCAGCTGTCGGGGTAGATTTAAGAGGGTTTGTTAGACATTGTGTGTGTGTGTGTGTGAGACAGTTTGAGTGTGTGTATGGGGAAGTGTTGGGATGAAAACAGGAGTAAAATTTGGTCTTTTTCCAGTAACCGTTTTATTCTGAATTCCTTTCTGAGATGCTCTTCTCCAACCACGGCCCCCCCCCGGTTGTCTTAGTCTCGGTCTCTCGGGACACCGACACTAATGCACGCTAATAGCAGGAGGAGACGAAGCCGGTCTATAGGGTTCACTTTCAATCCCAGTGAAGTGGCATTCCGTAATTAAAAGCAGGTCTCAAGGCAGAGGAAACGTCAGTTCTAATTGTTTTGTGTCTTCAGGTGCTGCTGTGAGTCCCTGGCCATCAGTTTAGCCTCGAATTAAGATCAAGACTAAGCGAGTTATGTATGATGTTTAACCCGGTTTGGGATGACATGCAGGATTGCCTTGTTTGTTTGTTTGTTTGTTTGTTTGTTTTTTCTTGAATTCTGAGACCTTTTCCATCCATCAATATATTCATCCATTTCTGAAACAATGATCTCCTGTAAGGTCACGAGGGAACCCAGTCGAGTCTGTCTCGGAGCACAAGGGACAAGGGACAAGGCGGAGACACCCTGAATGGAGGGTCAACGCATTACACGGCTCAAGCACGCGCACACACACACACACACACACAGATTTATAACAAGATGTCCTGATGCTATTGGTTTTAAAATAGGAAAAATCTTTTTTTTTTTTTTTAAAGGCATTTTATTAAATTGTATTTATTAATATATTTTTTTAATGAGCATGAACTTTAAATAAAAATGTGAGCATGTAAAATGAATAGATTATTATAATTTTTTAATTTTCTTAAATTTGTACGTTTGTGTTCGGTTATGACCAATCAAATTTATGATAAAAAAAAAATTAAACATTTCTTTTTTTTTTCCTCTTTTTTTTCTTCTTTTTTTTTCTTTTTTTTTTTTTTTACTGTATCTGTGGTTAACATGCGAGTGTGTAATGCATTAGCATACGTATAGATAGGGTGAGAGTTAAACGCACTGCGGACAAAAGCATTTGCTGGCCCTCATGGACCCACGCTGCCACGCCCCTTTGTCTAATCTCCTTCGTTTATCACCGTCTTGTCCTGACATCTGACCTTCCCCCCCCCCTCAACAGCATCTCCTTCTTTAAATAACCCTGAGCGTTATCTTCGTCCTTGATTTTTCTGTTTGAATTCGTTGGTTTTGTTGACGCTGTAGTCATGGGCAAAACTGGATTGCGTTTGCATCACCACGGCAACCAAAAATAACAACAACAACAAAAAAAAAAGCAGGATGTTTAAATTAACAGAATGTGTTTTAACAGCTGAAAGTCTTCTCAAGATTTCTCAAAGCCTGGAGAAAGAACCAGGTACAAGCATGCAAGTATACTAGAGTGTGTGTGTGTGTGTGTGTGTGTGTGTGTGTGTGTGTGTGTGTCAGTCAGAGCGTGTGTTTTTCTCTTAATTCTCATCCACTCTGAAATAAAGCCGTAGCGTTACATTACACTGTGTAATCCTTCCTCCACATTCGAGATTTTCTAGCCGCGATCGCCAGACGATTTCATAATCAAATCCTGTCTCATAGAGAATTGTAACTCGCACTCGTGCTGAAGCCCTGAGAGACGGCGAGTCACTGATGAAGTGATGTACGTGTTCTGTCCGATCAATCAAAGCAGTGCTGGATACTCCTTGCAGTCAAGCAAAATATTGGAGTCTGCATTAAAGATTCTGTGGGTTGTTGGTTCGGTGGATGGAACAAACAACATACTGGAACGTAACCATTCTGTCTTCTTTCTCTTCCAGACAAATTCAATGCCTACGTGACCCTGAAGGTGCAGAATGTCAAGAGCACGACCATCACGGTGCGGGGAGACCAGCCATGCTGGGAGCAGGACTTCATGTTGTAAGACTCTGCACATGTCAAACACACACACACACACGCGCACACACACACGCGCACACACGCACGCACACACGCACACACACACTCTTTCCACTCAGATGTGTTGTGGGATCTTAGTGGTTCTCAACTCCAGTCTTGGACGACTTCACATTTTAGAGTCTTCCTGCTCCTAGCAATGTGTCCGTTTCCTTGCAGTTTCCACAGTGAGAAATGTAATTAAGAGAAACCTCTGGGAGAGAACTGCTCGTATGCTGGTCAGAAAGACAAATCAAAACCCCCCATTTGACTACAGAAACCTGCAGGACTCAGGAGTGGTGGTGCACCGTTCCACAAGAGCTTGTGTGCGTGCGCGAGCGTGCGCGAGCGTGTGCGCGGGTGTGTTTGCGCGTGCATATAGACACATCTCATACAGTTAACATAGAATATAGAATTAACATGACCAATGTGCTTTCCAGTAATGCAGTGTTTCTGTCCATGTGCTGTGTGCACTGTGCTGGAAGGAAGTGGACTTTGGTGTCTTCCTGTCCTCTGTCCCGTCTCCCTGTTGACGTTCAGTGCTTTAATATCCAGGACTAATTTAGATATGAACCTTGTTCCTTACAGTCAGCCTTAATTAAAGTGGATTGTGTTTGTGTTTTCTAGTTTATATCTGTGTCGTTATAGAATTCAGTGTAGCTCAGCTACAGTCAGGACCTTCGTTTAAATAAAATAAAATAAAATAAAAAACCCCACAAAAACAAAACAAACAAAAAAAAGGTTACTTTACTGCATTCATGTCTGATTTAACCGAATGCATAAAAAGACATAACACCATATACAGTAACAAGTATAGATTCAACTAAAAAAAATAAATAATAATATATATATATATATATATATATATATATATATATATATATATATACACACGTGGACAAAATTGTGGTACCGGTCAATGAAGAAAACTCGTAATGGTCACATAGATAACTTTAATCTGACAAATCATAAAATAACCATTGTGAGTTTTCTTTCATTTTGAAAATTACCAACAATTTGTTCTATATATATATATATATATATATATATATATATATATATACAGACCCATCTTGTAGTAAGAAGAGCGGCTCCTACCAGCCTTGAAATAAACCTGTCCACTTTAAATGCCACAGGATTCTGTCCTTAATCCCTGTTAACAGCATTTTAAAATAGCAGCCGATCTTGAGTAGCATCTGTTTAATAACCCATGCCAACTTTAGTTATCGTTGTGGTGTAACAGGAGCTGAGCCCAAATATCTTCACTATTAGAAAACAGAGAGCAACTATAATGCCAGCAGTATAATGCCAGTCCACTCCATAAAGTCTCCATTCTGTTAGGTTGCGCGTCCGTCGTTACGCGGTCAGTTTGTGAAGTCATTGTCATTTCATGCCTGTTTGGAAATTCTGTGTCCATTTCCTAATTATGTTGTTCTGTGTTTATTCCTAAATGTTATTATGTGTCTATTACTGTACATACAGTATTGTTCAAAAGTTAGTACCCCCCTCTTTTAATTCTGTGTTTTTGTTTAAGAGCATAATAAAAATCATCCGATCGTAGCCGGTCTCAGTATTAAGCGAGTACAACCTCAGATCCCCGACACCCCCCATGATTCAGTAGCTCGCAGCATTTTGCAGCAGTAACTTGAAGTAAATGTTTCCTGTATGACTTTAGCAAACTCTCACATTGCTTTAGTTCACTGAGGTTTTTGGGGATTTGCTTAGTCAGAACTCTTCTAAGGTCCCGGGACAGCATTTCAATTAGTCGAAGTCTTTACGGCTCTTGAGAGAGCTGTGCGTGTGTAAGCGAACTCCCAAAAATCTCAACGTTGCAAAGAATAATGGACCAAAATTCCCCCACAATGATGTGAGAGATTGATCGTATGTATTATATTAATATTATTATATTATTGCTGCTGAAGGTGGATCTACAAGCTACTGAATCATTGAGGGATGGCGGGTGTACTTAGTATTGCCCACATGTTGTGGTGTTATTATTATTTTTTGAATGAATAAAAAAAAAAAAATGCCACTGTTGAAAAGTTGCTTGTTGTTGTATAAGGTTGTTTTTGCCTAATACTGATGCCCCCTTTGACTAGCTGATTTAAAAAAAATAAATAAAAAAAAGCTTTTTACCAAAAAAAAAAAGGTTAGTAAATGGGGTACTAACTTGTGGACATGAGTGTAATGTCATTGTGTGTCATGCTTTTGTCTATTCCTATATGCCGTTCTGTGTCATTCTGTCTATACTGTCATTTTTTGCGTTCTGTATCGGTCATTATTTAATGTCGTTCTGTGTCTGTTCCATGATGTCGTTCTGTCATTTTGTTCACTTTCCATGTTGTCGTTCAGAGTCGTTCAGCTCTGTATGTTCCCTGAGGTCATTCTGTGTCTATTTTGTAATCTTATTCTGTCATTCTCTGTCTGTTCTGTAACGTCATTCGGTGTCCTTTTGTGGTTCCTTTTCTTTCTTTTCGTAATGTTCTCTGTCGATTTAGATTCTTTCTGTAATATTATTCAGTGTCTGTTCAGTTATGCCAGTCTGTGTAATTTGTGTACATTTTATGTGTTATCGATTTCGTACCGTCGTCCTGTGTCTAATCACTCGTCATTCCGTCATCCCGTACACACTCAGTCACGTCACCTTGTATCTATTCATTTATTCTTTTTTCATGACTGTTAGTGTCTCTCCCCTGATGTCACCACGTATACACTGTATAATCTGGCATTCTGTGTGTGCACAGTAATGTGAGTGTGTGTGTGTGTGTGTGTGTGTGTTCGGTGTTGTCATACGCCGTACGTTCTGTAATTTCATACTGGAATGTTCTTTATTATCCGGTCCACAGTGTTATTATTTGTGAATATATATATATATATATATACACATTACCCCGAGAAAAAAAATCCAGATATCCTGCACATGCCGTTTGTTCATGTGACGCCCGCCGTTAGTCTGCTTTTAGTCTCTTCCCCCTTGCCGGTCCATCTTTACCAACCCGAACACGCCCCTGATATGGGGCTTCTGGTGAAGCTGATGACATTAAACAATACTGTACTGTATGTACAGTCACAAGCCGCATGTCGCCCTCCACGTGTGGATGTGTTTGCCGTCATGCGTGATCGGTCATGCGAGCGGTACGGAGTGTTTTCTCAACATCTCACTCAGCGCTACACACGGCCGACAGCTGCGTGGCTCAGTGTTTTTGTGTTTCTGCTGATTAAAAGATGAAGAGTGTATTAATATGTCGCGGAAAAACGAATTCTGAGACGAC
The DNA here is from genome assembly GCA_013621035.1 of Clarias magur. Classification (NCBI taxonomy): domain Eukaryota; kingdom Metazoa; phylum Chordata; class Actinopteri; order Siluriformes; family Clariidae; genus Clarias; species Clarias magur. The sequence continues at coordinate 567,871 of QNUK01000225.1, read as the reverse complement.
AAAGTGCTGCTAATTGGGGTGGACTGTGAGACGAATACAACCACAAGATGTATGAAAATATTCCTGTAGTGTTTATGAAAAAAATGTAATTATGTGAAGGCAAAAAAAAAAAAGAAAAAAAGCTACATCTTTAAAAAGCCATTACACTAATTATACGAAGAGTGTTCAAGTCAAACCGGGATTTAAACCCCTAAAGCTTTGTTTCTCCCTACAAGCGCCCGCTGCACTAATGCACTTACAGTATGCCTGGTGCTCGGACACCGTCAAGGTGCAACGTTTTCTTAGTTTTACGCCGGAGTCACGATCGGACTGCGTGCCTCATGTCTGAACCCCTGGCCTCCCAGGAACTCCTTTAATGCCCCAAACATGTGGGATTTTGATATTTCTCTGCTTTAGAAAAGTCCGATTGTAAAGCAGTTACTACAGTACGTTTCTCACATCCTCCAGACGGAAGCGATTGCATTTAGTGAATTCTTCAACATGATCATGTCAATTAAACATGCATTTGATTCATTTCAGTCTTTTATTTATTTATTTATTTATTTATTTATTCATAGAACGAGAAAACGAGAGCCTGGTCAGAGTGTATTCGCTCATAGCTGCTATAATGTATCTAATATATATCATAGTATAATACATGAACATTTTTCTTATTGCATGTAACTATAAATTGATTACTGTACAACCGTGGCCTATAGTTGTGAGAATGAAAGAAATATATATATATATATATATATATATATATATATATATATATATATATATATATATATATTTTTTTTTTTACAAATTCTGCTGCTTCAGTGTTTTTAGATAAGTGTGTCAGGTGTTCTGCTCTGGTATACTGAAATATAATTACAAGCGTTTCATGAGCTTTTATTGACAATTACGGTACATTTTAAGTTTATGCATAGAGTGAATATTTGCGGTATTGATCCTTCTTTTTGAAAAGATCTCCGAATTCGCCCTGGCATGCTGTCAATCAATTCCTGGAATTGTTTGTTTGTCCACCACGTCTTGAGGATTGACCACAAGTTCTCGATATGATTTAAATTCCCGGGAGTTTCCTGTCCATGTACCTAAAATTCCCATGTTTTGTTCCCCGAGCCACTTGGTTCTCACTTTCGCCTTATGGCGAGGAGCTCCATCATGCTGGAAAAGGCGTTGTTCTTCACCAAACTGGTCTTGGATGGTTTGGAGAAGTTGATCTCTGGCGGTGTTTTTGTTCCGTTCTTTATTCATGGCTGTGTTCTTAGGCAAACTTGTGAGAGAGAGCCACTCTGACACATGAATGGTCTCAGGATGCTTTACAGTTGGCATGACACAGGACTGATGGTAGCGCTCAACTTCTTCTTCTTCTTCTTCTGGACAAACTTTTTTTTCCTGATTTTTTTTTCTTTTTTTTTCTCACTATCGAGCTGGGAATCATAACTTCATCACAAGGCTTCATCACCACCTCGTCAGTGATCATTTTTCCAATAACGCTGAGACGCTTTGTTTTATTTCTTACATCAATATGATGTGACTTATTAATGTTAAGTTATTAAGTGCAAGCAATAAAGTTTTATTGAAGTTGTTTAATATTAAGAAGACTTGTTTAACATGAGGCACGGCTCAGTCGCAAAACTCCTAAATCTGATTGATTGCATATTGATTGTCCTGTCTGCCTCTGCAGCAGCAGATGGGCGAGGGTCTGAAGCGCTCATTATTAAAGCATCTTATCGATTTTTAAAACCGCTCTTTCTGTTCAGCGGTGAGACGGGTGGGACTTTATGGCGCTGGACAGTAGGCTGAGCAGCCTTATAAACCCCTTATAAACTGTATCCACCTCATGGCCAGGTTTAATGAACAGTTCAGTTTTAAAGGGAGCTCAGAAAAGCCAGATGGTCCTCCTTGACCGAACAGGTCCTTCTAGTGTCCCTCGCTCTCCGGTAGCAATACAGCTAACGTAATAAAGTATTGCTGGTTTAAAATCTCAAATCACATATTAAAATTCTGTGAAATGCTGTTTAGGGTGGCCGGCACGGTGGTCTTGCACCTCCGGCGTCCGGGTTCGAGTCCCACGGCCTTCGAGGTCTGAATGCATGGAGGTTGCATGTTCTCCCCAGGCTTTGGTGGGTTTCCTCGGGGTACTCTGGTTTCCTCCTACATTCCAGAGACATGCAGATTGGGCGAATTGGTTAATTGGCGTTCCCAAATTGTCTGCAGTGTGTGAATGTTGACCAGAGCTCCTACCACGGTCATAAAAATGGGGAACAAGTACAAAGGTAACCACCCCTGATCTCTACAGTCTTCAGGTGGACTACAAAGATTCCTACATGGATGGATAGGTGGTGACCTTAATTTTTCTTTTATTTTTTGTTCAACAGCCACCTCCCCCCTCCACCTCCCCGCTCCCCGCCCCCAACCCCCCCCCATCTTTGATTTACATTTTGAAATCAAACACTGAATAATGAACCGAGGAGAGATCTCGTGAGACCTACAGAGGGACCGTCGGCTGGCAGGACGCCGAGCTTTTTCACCGTGCAGACAAATGAGAGACGTTCTGCTTTCATCCCTCCATCTGTGTTGTAAATAAAGGAAAGGAAAGCGGCGCGCTGTGACAGCAGCATTTAGAAACCCATTCATTATTTATCCAGCCTGTGAATGGCCTGTTAAGTGCGATGAGGATGAGACGAAGCTCGTCCACTGAGGGGGCGGGGCGCGCGAACCTTTATTAATGTTGATTTATTTATTTATTTATTTATTTATTTATTTATTTATTTTCTGCGACAGGTTTTCCGAGCTAGAAGGAGAGATTGTTCACGCAGCGGTGAAGAACGCGTGCTAGTTGTGTTGAACTTCAGAAATAATAAATAATGAATCATTTCCTTCTCTACGTTCAGTATTAAACAGCACCATACGGTCCTCTTCCTCTCTCTTCGTCTTCCGCCTGTTCCTCTTTACATACTTCACAGATTTTTATTTCCTTTTTCTTGCTTTTTTGTTCTTCTTCTTCTTTTTCTTCTTCCATGTTCCTTTCGTCGCTACTTTTTCGCTTCCTCTTCACAATTCGCTCCTTTTTTTTTTTCTTCCTTTTTTCTTCACTTTTACTTCCTTCCTCTTCTCTCGGCCTCTTTCATCTTTTTCCTCTTCTGTCATTTTCTTTGTTTTTTTTTTAATTTTTTTTATTTTATTTTAATTTCCTTCAATTATTCATTTTATTCTACATGAGTCTCAATTTCTTTCTTTTTTCCCTTTTCCTTCACAAGTTCTCTCTGCCTCCTTTGCTTCTTTCTCTTCCTCTTCCTGAACTGAAATTCGTCCTTAAACGCCCTTCTTGACTTTGTATTTCTCTTCTTACTCTCCATTTGCTTTTCCTTTCTCCTCATCCTCCTATTTCTTTCTGCACATTTCTCCTTATTCTTTTTGATCTTCTGAACTCTTCTTCTTCTTTACATGATGGCATTTGGCAGACGCCCTTATCCAGAGCGACTTACATTTTCATCCCATCTGAGCAGTTGAGGGTTACGGGCCTCGCTCAAGGGCCCAACAGTGGCAACCTGGTGGTTGTGGGGTTTGAACCAGGGACCTTCCAAACCGTAGTCCAACGCCTCACCCACTGAGCTCCTCTTCCTCCTCTTCTTCCTCCTGACCTTGAATGGAATGCCGGTATCAGTCATTCCAAGGTTGCAGAGCATCGATTATAATCCCTCGTAAACATTAACGTGACACTGTAGTGTGTGTGTGTGTGTGTGTGTGTGTGTGTGTGTGTGTGTGTGTGTGTGTCATGCTTGTTCTTCCTCCTTGTGATGCACCTGGTTGTCTTTGAAAGCTCACACTCATGATAATTAGCCCCGCTCTTCCATCCAGCACTCCTCCTCTCCTCCTCTCCTCCTCCTGCTCCCTTTGTCTGATCTCATCCAGTCTTATCGTCTGATCTACAACAGGCACGGCTCATCAAGGTTTTCCAGAAGCAGAGAGAAAGCTCGGTTGCTTTTAACGACATAACACAAAGCAAAGAGTTGAACCAAGACATTTCTTTATCTCTAATATGTGTTTTGCACTTTGATTTTTTTTTTTTCTCCCTAAACCGGGACGAGTTTTATTCCTTTTATTACATCGTAGCAATGTGTCTGCGATTACAATCTGTATTTATTCAAGAACCGTAAATCACTGTGTTTTGCACACAATTGTTCACTCACCGGCCTCCCAGGGGAAGAAAAAAAAAACAAAAAAAACCCAACCACTCAGTTGTCAGGATGTGAATAAGCGCAAATTGCAATCCTGAAGACGTTCCTGCGTCTGGAAAAAATGTCATTTCAAGTCAACGTCAAAGTGGCTTTTAGTGCCGTTTTATACTACATATAGTATAGATAAAGTGCACAAACGCAAGCATGTTCCAGATGGAATGGGCTCAGTGAGGGACAGTGCGGTGCTGAACAACACTAGTGCGAGTACACATGCAAAATATTGTTAAGAAGAGAATGCAATGAGCGTAAAACAATGCATTCTGCTTGGCAGCGATAGTCCAGATCAGTAAAGAATTTTGGTGATTTAACAGCAAGCTGAAGACTGAGCAAGAGAGAAATTGCAAGAAGACTCGATTGGGTTCAGTGTGTGTGTGTGTGTGTGTGTGTGTGTCCACTGATGTCTAGTGTGGAGAAGCTCAAACACGGTCTGCTAATGTGGACCCTAATGCTTAGGAACCTTTATTTGTAGTGTGTGTGTGTGTGTGTGTGTGTTTGGTCATCCACATTGTTCTTGTCTTCGCGACCGTAGTGTGTGTGGTGTGACGCTTCACCTCTGACACCAGGAATCCCTTCCATACGTGCTATAAAAGCAGCTACTTGCAGAACATACGGTGTAGCTAGATCAATACTTCTTGTATTTTTTGCTGTCAGTGGAATTTGGTAACTAGAACACAAAGCTAACGAGCAGAAGAGGGAGGCACTACTGTACAGTAATCGAATCTGTTAATATTTTCATAGTAAACGTATCTAATTTATGTCGACACCTTGTATTCACTCGTGTACCCTGTAAAAGTACAAATAATATTAATATTAATAGTAGAGTGAAGCGGTCGTGCTGTGTGTGTTGCAGTGAGATCAGCCGCTTGGACCTGGGGCTCATCGTGGAGGTTTGGAATAAAGGTCTCATCTGGGACACCATGCTGGGGACGGCGTGGATCCCGCTCGAAAGCATCTGCCACTCAGAAGAGGTGACATTTAACTTTTTTTTTTTTTTTTGCCATCGAATTCTGGGCCTGCATGTTTTTTGTTGTTGTTTTTTTTTTTGTCCCCCGATCTGTGTCAGGTGGATTGATCGATTTGATTGATTGATCAAATTCAGAATGTTCAGAACACTGATTAATCATCATCATCATCATCCTCTTCATCTCTTCAGGAAGGTCCTGGCGAGTGGACGTTTCTGCACTCGGAGGTTCTGATGAAGGCAGATGAAATCTGCGGCACCAAGAACCCGACGCCTCACCAGGTCCTCCTGGACACTCGCTTCGAGCTTCCCTTCGGTGAGACTCCACACGCTTGAGTGTCGTCTTGCCTCTCTAGCAGGGCATCGCTGCGTATCCTCATTAGGGTCCGTGTTTCAGTTTGAGAGGGTTCGCCTTTTCGACTGGGATGGGCTCCTGCCACAACTATCCGATTTTAACTCGTAGAAATGTCCGTCATTCTGTACAGGCAGAAGTCCCGTTTTGACTTGAACGCCCTTTGTGATTGAGCGCTTCGCAGGCTTGGTACTGCTGGGAATCGAAAAAAATCGAAACCACTATATTCCTTAACTGTCGGATTAAAAGCATTACGTTACTGTATTTGGCAGTTTAATGAAACCTCCCTCATGGACGCCGATTTAAACAGGTTGCTTAAAGCGTTGCCGAGTCTCAGTGTTGGGTTTCACAGCACAGACCCGGTCAGCGATTGATCCCATTCATAAAGCGGCCTGATTTATCTAAGCCCTTTTGAAGCTGTGAGTATTTTCGATGCTCTGCTGTCCTTCAGCGGCTGGCCGTGCCTTCAAAGGCCGGGGATGTGATGCAGAAACGCACAGCACTGAGTCGCTGTACAGTGTATGTTCACGGTCACTGGGCAGCGCTGTTAAAGGATGTTTAAACCTGGTGTCATTACAATCTCAGCTTAAAAACAACTCTGTTTCAGTTTTTTTTTTTTTTTTTGTCTATTTCAAAAAATGAATGAATAGATCATGAAGCTGTTGTGGGAAAATAATTACTGTCGGAGTGATGTCATGCACAGTAGAACATGTGACTGTTCCGCTTTTTCTTTGATGAAGCATTTTGCCAGTGATTGCAGTGTCCTATATTTATTGAAAATGTTGTTATCCGTTTATAATTACTGTACGGTACATTTGGTTTGGTTAGAACCACCAGAGAAGATTTCATATTGTTTCCCTTGAGTTATAATGATGGTTTTTCTATTAAATTATAGATAAATATTCAAGCTAACTGGAGAATATTAAGTTTTTCCAAGATTTTCCAAGAACTTGTGTGTTGATGGAACTCGGTTAGGGCTTATGAGACTCTAATCTGAAAAAGTGTACAGTGTACAGTATAGTATTATTAGTGTTAGGGTTGCATGCTTCGATCATAATAATCACACTGCGATTCTTTTCAGACGCACATTGCGATTTAATGCGACATGTCCGCGACATATTAAATGTACTAATCGTATTTATTGAGGCGACCAAGAAATAACAGCACGAATGAGAGGAAGATGGAGAAAGGAAAGAAATCCCTCCTGCGTGCCCTAAACCATTTTCAATTCATGTCTGATTATATACATTATGTTCAGTGCCATTACTGAAGATTGTCCCAACTCGGTCATTTTTTTTTCAGTAAAGTGCAAGGTCACGATGATTTTTGGTTTTTATTGTCAATTTCCATACTGTTCAAACTTTTTTGGAATTAGGGTTATAATAAAGACGTAAATGATTGACAAACTCTATGGACATAAATTCCCAGGTGTGCGTACAGTAATTGCGCCAGTCTGTATCATGATTTAGACTTTTCTACAATTAACTGTGCAACAGTAATTATAGTGGGGACAGTAATATTATTTTTTATTCTGTGTATTATTATTATTATTATTATTATTATTATTATTATTATTATTCTGAAGATGCCATTGATGCTGATGGTGATGATTTTCTCGAATATTTCTCCTCTGTCTCTGACAGAAATCCCAGAAGACGAGGCTCGGTACTGGTCCAGCAAACTGGAGAGCATCAACGCCATGGCGATGCACGATGAGGTGAAACACAACAACATTATTGATGAATATGTGCTGTATATGAATGCTTCATAATACATAGTAACATGAAATACTTTACATCCCCTGTGATGCATTTGAGATCAGTGCTGCGTAACTGTACCACAAGTAAATTTTTCCAACAACGGTGAAATGTCAGGATTTTAAACGAGCTGCTCATAGATCTTCCACTGACACGGTGCTGCTGATGGAACCCCAGATCACAACACTGCCTCTTTACTGTTCTTTTTTTTTTTTTTTACCATGTGACTCCACTAAGCATTTAGGTGATCTCCATTCATGTTTTCCTTCTTTTTGACCACATTTCTTACAGCACGATCCTCCCAGGATTTAATGTGTCGTCCAAGGGTTCTTAACCCAGTTCCAGTCATTTCAAATCCTTAAATGTTCCCAGTTCCAGTCATTTCAAATCCTTAAATGTTCCCAGTTCCAGTCATTTCAAATCCTTAAATGTTCCCAGTTCCAGTCATTTCAAATCCTTAGTTGTTTTCTTTGCTTGATGCAAACCAATAATTTGTCTCTTTCCAGAAATGACGACCTTTTTTTTGTTTCCAATCCCCACCCAGTCCTTGGCAATGACGATCTAGCACCTTGTCAGTAGAAATGTTACAACAGATAATGCTCAGTTTCTTTATTCATTTTTAAATGTTGAAGACTTGTTTGAAGTTGATCCTCTTATTCATTCTTTTTTCTTTCTTTTTTTTTATTTATTTATTTTTTTAAAACCTGTCATCAGTTTTAGAGAGAACCCACTGGTTTGGTATGATCTCAGTAATCAGCATGCGTGTGTTTTGAGTGGTTAGTGTGTCAGAGTGATGTTTTATTTATTTATTTAGTATACTTCCCTACAGTAAATAACAGGCTTTTACAAGAAAATCTGTTTGCTGTGTCTTAATAGTAAGAAGATGCATGTTTACAATTAACAACTTAATGAAAATGAATATTAATACGGTAGTATGTTATAATGCTAATTAATATGAACTAACGGTTTCCCGAAAATGATTTATTTGTTTTTTGGTGTGCAGCGCTAAACACACCATTGTTGTAGAATCATTTCTGAAATACATGCAGGTCTGTGTTATTCATACTGACCGTGCTTTTATTTTGTCACATCAGTTCCCGTTGCAGGACGACGGAGTAGGACGTCCTCTACCATTAGCGGCGTCTCATTGTTGTGAGTACTTGTACGTTTGGCACACCAGGTGGCGCCATGGAGTCACGTCACCATGTAGTCTGAGAGTCTTCTTTTCCATACACAGCTCACTGTCAGATGTTTTTAAAGTTGGAGTGGTGCAGTATTTTGGTTAAAAAAACGAAATATCCAAACATCTAATTCTTTCACCTCCTTTCACTTCTCTGCTGTTTGATTTGCCAGGCAGCCATTTCGGATGGCCAAGCTCACAGAGTATGTAAAGATTATCTTGCCCTAATGTTACAGAATATTCCCTTATTCCCTAATGTCTACCCACGGTGCCGTTTGGTGTCCTCCCTGTGCTCAGCTGGTCGGCTCTATGGTCCTGAGTTACAGTAAATCAGAGGAAAGCGGGGAGGACATTAGGCAGTGTGGATGGTCTGGAGTGATGCCCCATTACCCTTAAGTCTTTTGGCTCCGTGGATCCTTTCCTTTACAGTCCTTTTGCTTCCCCAGCTTAAGTGCATGTTCTCTAGTTAATATGCTGACATGGTTTTTCTCAGTTCCTAGTCATGTAGGAACTCGTACAGTAAAGCAAAAGTCACACAGCAAATATCTTATTATACTACAGCACTGTAAAATTCTTGATTCTTGTAAGATTCTGATGGGGCTAAATTTGTGGGTTCCCACCTGTTACCATCAGCATCACTGCCAATTTCTCATTAAAGAATCCTCTCGTTTTTATAACTTTATTGTAACATCCACATAATCAAAGTCTAATTATATAACAAATGCATAAGTATAAATGCAGTAGTTGGCAAATTGCTGTGGTATGAAAGCAAACCAAATCTTGTGCACTTATTGGAAAATGATCAGTGTTGTTTTGGTAAAAATACGTCCACGTATATGATTCAAAGTTGATCAGTTGACTTTCAGACGTACTGTATCATCCTATATACAGTAGCAGAAGAGTAAAGAGTTTGATCAGTTGACTTTCAGATCAGACTTTCAGGAAGCCATTACGTTTTACAGTTTGAATAAAAGCATCTTCTGGATTTTTAAGAAATGCACATTTCTTGAGTAAATGCTCCTGTCGACAATGTTTCGACTAAATGAATGTGTTGCCGAGTCAGTAAACGAGGCTCTTTGTTTCTGTCATCCATGTATGTGTGTGTGTTATCTGTGTCAACTCTTGTGTCATTTGTGTGGCATGTTTCATATGGTTTAAATGTTGCATTTTTAAGTACAGGCTAATACAAGCAGCATGATCTGGCAACCAGATAGCTTTTAGCCCTGCAACTGAGACAGAGCATTTTTGCCATTTTGTTAAATTTTATTGTTAAAATTAACATTTAGCATTTTCCAGCACCCTTTTCTGAGTCTGTTCTGTCACCCACACAGCACTGGATGATCTGGACAGTGCAGTGGACGATCGTGACAGTGACTACAGGAGTGAAACGAGCAACAGTCTGCCACCGCGGTACCACACTACGGCTCAGCCGAACTCCTCTGTACACCAGTACCCAGTGGGACCACGTTTTCAGCAGCACCCTGATTCCTGCACAGACTCGGTGCATAGTTTTGAACTGGACTATAGAGACAATCATCCAAGCAGGTAAAATTTACAGATTCTTTGCTCAGGGTTGTGTCTTTTATTTATTTATTTATTTATTTATTTTAGCATTGCTTGACCTTGGTGCAACTTTTGACACCATTAATCCTGGAAATATTAGACACTGTTGGAGGTAGAAGAACACCCAAGCTTAGATTCTGTATGACTGATCATTATATTGTACATGGCGGCTTTACTATATATACTAAAGTAAAGTCTGGTGTTCCACAAGGATTGGTTTTAGGCCCATTACTATTTTCTTTATATTTGCTTCTTCTGGGTGATATGATCCATAACCATGGCATTAGTTTTCAATATTTGCTGATGATACACAGTTATATGATTCTGCAACGCCATATTAGATGCAGCAGCTTAATAAAGTTGAGGAATGTGTAGCATGCATTAGACACTGCATGATGATTTGCAACAGTGTCCATTATAAAAAGCGCTAAACAAATCAAATTTAATTTAATCAAATTTAATTTCAAGATATGTCGTAAAATATCTGTCTTTGCTTTGCAAAGTTCTTACAGTACTAAGAAGATCCATTACAAGAGATTTTGTTGAAAAGCATTTGTTGGACATTATTTATTTTATATTATAAAATTTTGGGATTTGTTTCGGTTTAAATAATCTTGCTTGCTTTAGCCGAGTATTGTTGACTACTTTGTTTTGCATCACACTGTTTCTAGGATAATTGAAATATTTTGACATAACTTGCATAACGTTTATTAAAGAACTGATTGTTGATAGTCACTCACAAACTAATTAATGCTATTTAAAATATATATATTTTTTAAATCTTTATTTTGTTACATTATTACGTTTCTTTTGTTTCTGTCTGTTTTAATATAGATCTTTCTATCTTTTGTCTTTTCTTCTTTTTTTAAATCTTCTTTTTTATCGACCTGCTACTTTAAATAAGAACCCCAAATGAGAGAGGGAGGGTTAGAATAATTCCTGTAGATTCAGTTATGGGAATAGAGGACTGGGAGGTCAAATATAAAATGTGGGATCAAGGTTCCCTAAATAATTTCCTTGATAAAGAAGAATATGAGTTGGATGTAGAGGACAGCAACCCAAATAACATTAGTCAGGATTCTGTGATTAGCCTACAGCCTAAGAAATCAAAAGTCAGGAGCCCTGCCTATCCAGAGGGTTATGACACCATCGACCGAAGACGAAGAAAAAAGGTTCGAGATCCAGTTGGGCATGCAAAAGCAAGACCAGAATGCATTGGAAAAGACATTGTCGATCCTGATCGTGCCCTTCTCCGTCAGAAACGGGGAGAGCTTGTACTGCGTCAAGTAGCAGAAATGGAAGAAGAAGATGAAAAGACGATGCCGTGCCTAAGGCCATACAAAAATGGCTTGTTCTTCAAAACTAGAATGCAGGCTAAAAACAAACTGGAAAACGCATTTCCCGACACCATGATATATCAAGACAAGGAAGAAACAGGACTTAGAGTGAGCATGGACCATCATTTTGATGGCCCATATGAGATGCAAGGATCTGAGGAGGAGTTGGAGGTATTCTGCTCTGAAATTAGTCAGAACTATAAACACAATAAGAAAGATTCATCTTTTGGTGGCCATTATGACAAGCTTCAGGAATGTCATGATAGAAAGAGTGCAAAGTCTAAAACTGGAAGATGGACCCCAGAAGGCGTGTTGTCTCCTGTGGAGGAACCAAGCGACGAGTATGTTAATCCAATAGATGAACTTCAATGCTTAGTGGAAACTGTGTCAGAATATCTGGCTGAAAAAGAGGAGGAGATCAGTAAGTATGGTACCTTGCCTGAAATGAGCAAATCAAGGCTGTTTTTCCAAGAAAGTGCAAGGTCAGAATCTGTTGGAGATGAACAATGTGTTAGCTCTAAGGAGTTAAAAGAGGACAAAGGTATTGAGGGGAAACAAAGACATTTGTCCAAACAGGGATCAGGCATAAAGAATGCCATGAACTCCTTATTTAGCTCTCTCACCGAAAAAACATCCACAGGTTCAAAACCAATAAGATCAAGTTCTGTTCAGCATTCAGAAACATCAGATGCTAATGGGAGCTCTGGTTTATCCATATTGTTGTCATTTATGACAAAGTCTCAAAGTCCAGCACCAGTAGCTGTGGTATCTCCTACTCAAGAGAATCTCCACGATGAGAGGAAGCTCCAAATGCCTACTAGACCATCAGAGGCAAACCCACAAGAAAGCAATCAAAAGTTAGAACCTAAGAGACAAAATAAAGGTGACCTAAATACAAATGTTAATGAATGCCAGACACTTCTCTCAGAGATCAAACCAGTAAAGCCTCAAATTAAACCAAATTTAAGGGAACAAGGAAGGATAAATGCAACAAGCAAGAGTTTTTCAGAAGAAGCCAGTAGGAATGAGCTCAACATGAATCCCAGGCATTCAGCATATCAATCTAATAGTATGCAAGATTTCAGACATAATGGAGATCAGACTAGAACCACCCCTGTCTTCACAGACCCACAGACCCGAACTGACAATAGCGAGAATGTATCACAAAACTCCACTGCAGATTTAGGATTTTTCAGTCCTTTGAAGAAATCATTTAGATCTTTGATCTCTCCAGTGCCTCATATGCCTCCTCAAAACCAGACGCAAACAGTTTTTCCTGTTTTCAGATCAGAATATCATGCCAAAGAGGCATTTTTGGATGTTTCATCACGTGGGAACAAAATTGTTGATTCAGATAATGTGCCTACACAACAGCCCCTAAAAGCTGAAAAGGCAATGTTCTCTGGACCCTTTAAATTTTCCTCAGCTGATGAGACTGGTGGGCTTATGAGGTCACCAAAAACCTTAGACAAACCAGGTCAGACTGCTTCTTCTGAAAGTAACTCTGCTTCTAATATTTCTTTAAACTCCAGGTTTGCTCAGAATCTTGCTGAAAAACAGCCCATTGTGACTTCAGAGACTAATTGGTTTCCAAGTCTTTTTAAGACTGCACCAAAGGAAATGGTGCAGGTTGCAGGTCCAGAGGACCAAAGGTTGTTGAACCAGAGCACCCAACCACCACCTGGGTCAAGTCAAAAGATAGTAAGTCCTCCCCAAAAACCAATCAAAGTAGTTGATGAACAGATGCATAATATTCAACAAACCCCAAACACAGATGCACCTTTTACTCCTGAACCAAATACATCCCAGCCAGAACCTCAAGGCTTTTTCTCTACTTTGTCTAAATCATCTTTTTCTGATGACATGGCAGGTCCCAAAATGGGTCAGCATTCTGCACAAGGAGGATTGTTTTCTGGCATCATGAAATTTGCTTCTAATAGTGAGATTTCAAGAGGGACACAGTCTAACCCAGTAAAACTAATAAGTGAACCAAGTCAAGCCACAAATCTTGCTCGGACCTATCTGAGAAATCCTCATCAGAAAGCACAATACCCATCTCCGACAGGAGTCCCTTCTGTACCAGGTAAGAAACCACCTCAACACAGAGACCCCACAGACTGCCAGCTGCCTCAACAACCTTTACTGCCTCAGCAAACGTCTTCTCAACAAGGAAGTATTTTGTCTGATCTTTTCAAATTAGTTTCCAATAATAGTTTCTCAAATAATCAAGCTAGCTCAGGGCAGCATGAAAATGTCCCAGCAAGTGCTTATCCATTTCGGGCTTCTTATCAACCTTCCACACACGATGTTCAAGAGCATCAGTCAAGAATCTCAAATGATTCCTCAGACATACAAGAACCCTTAGAGGGATGTTCTAGACAGAGTGATGATGCATCCCAACCAGCAGTTGAACATGGTGGCTTTTTGTCTAGCCTTTTCAAATTTTCATCAGCTAATTCATCTGCCATTCAGTCTGCATCAACTGAACAACAATCAAAACCCGGAAATGTACGGCGAAGCTCTTTTGAAAGTCAATCCATTGCTCAGAGCCCTCCTCGAACACAGGAAGATACCCAGTCAGGAATCTTATCTGGAATTTTTCACAAGTTAAGAGCTTCTTCTGAAGCACAGAGCAAATGGGCTCCACGTGACCAGAAAGAACAGTGCCGGTGTGTACACACAGAACTTTCTTATCAAAATGTATCATCATTTAAACAGCAGAATCAACAACAAGCTGTAGTAAGAGACCAAAAGTACCCTGGTTCAGGAGGGCAATCTATGCAATGTTTAAAAGAGGGATCATATGAATCTCATTTAGGGGATAACATGGAAATGGGCAAAGAAAGAAATGCCAGTGCTTCGTTTGCTTCTCGTCCACATAGAAGTAATGGTGCTGTCATAAATAATGTGCCAGTCTACAGTAATGACACTAATTTGGACCTGAGGACAAGTTATAAAAGATCACAACAAATGAATGCAGCCTATATTTCAAATAGCACAGGTCATTTGCCACAGATGTCATCTTTCTTAAATCATGTCGAAAACTTAAACAGCACTGACAGCACTTCCTCTCCTGTTGTCCCCACAGAACAAGTACATACACCCCAGCTATATTTAACCCAGAGCTACCCTTCCCTAAATAATTTCCAAGAGCAGCATCCTTGTCACAATAATACGTTTTACAGATTAGGTCCTAACTATGAACATTATCTGAGCCAAAATTCTGTTTTATGGGAACAGTTGCATAACCAGTCAATGAATTATCATCCATGGGAATATAACCGTGCACCAATTTTAGAGGGATTGCAAGTGTCTCAAAGCTTTAGAATGAATGAGGATGAATATCAACAGTACTATTCCACACGTGACTGGATGGCATTTAACAGCAGACAGAACAAAAACCTTCAGCAGCAAGAGTATCACAGGAGTCTAGCCAACAGTTTAAATGTGCAGCAAATGTGGAGCAGCCATAACAGTTTGGATATGATCGATCATGGTGGCTTCTGTATTGAGGAATCGGGTGCTTTGAATCTGAGCAAAAAGAGCAGTACTAAGTTTGGCAGTTTGCAATCGTTGAGTGAGGAGAGCTGCTACAGTTTAAATAGTGTAACGTATCTTGAAGGATATTATGAGGAACATCCGACAAATTTATCTTACTCTGCTACAAGAGAAAATAAATGCACAAGTGCTTATATAGAATCTGCAAGTAACGAATGTTGTCCTAGTTTAATTTGTTGCAACAATGGCTGGAATTATACTTCTGCAACAACTGTTGAAAATGAAGACTATGGATATTTTGAAGATATGGAATGGTACCAACAATGGCTGTTACTGCTAGAGCAAGGCATGTGGTGGCCAGCAGATGATGGAGATTGTGGCTACTTTGTCTACACGGATCATGAGTACATCTATGCATTGCTGACAGATGGGTCTGGTCAGTACGCGTACGCATGTGCTCCAGAAGATAAGGTGTGGGGAAATGGGCAGATGTCTGATGACTATCCAATCGCCATGCTCCATAATGACATGGTTATTGTATGTGGTTTCAAAATTCCTCTCTACAATGAGGATAAGCTATTCTGGTTTCCAGAACAAGATCAGAGTGAGGCTCAGCTTTTAAATGCACCTCTTGACCTATCTGATGCATATAGGAAAGGTAATGAAATTATGAATCTGAACTTGAAAAGGTTCTCCGAGATGTTTGAAAGCTCTATTCCTCCCCAAAGACAGCAAGCTATGGATTTTTCATTGTATCAGTTAAACAAGGTTAAAATGGACACAAGGCAACAAACACAGAACGATTCTGCTAACCAGGACTCTCTTCTGGAGGTCCTGGATCTGAGTGTTAAAGGAACTAATTTCAACATTAATAACCGAACAACCAAAGAACTGCTGTCTCAGAAAGTCTGTATATCTATTTGCCCAACTCCAGTGACCTCCTCATCGGTTGTTTATGATTGTTACCAACCTCGTCAGAGACGTCATTCATCCATTGGATTAAAGGTAAAACACATAGATAACACTTCAGAGGAAGAATGGCAAAAAAGAGTTCAGCCTGGGGAGGAACAGGCCAAGAAGCCCACTGAGAAAATATCGTCTCTCTTTTCTTCTCTTGTTGGAAAAAGTCAAGAGAACGGTTTGGGTCCCCAAGGTAGAAAGAGTGATGTTTCTTCTTCCGTAACCTCAAAAAAAATCACAAATCAGCAGACCTCAGAAATTAGGTCCCCTAGAATCTTACCAAAAGTTTCATCATCTGTAGGTGGTCAAGGTGCAACCCAGAAGCCTAAACTGGCTAGACAAGCCACTATGGCCCAGCAGTTGTCTATTCCCAAAGTTTCTACAGATTCGCCAGATAGACAAGATGGTGAAAAATCTTCTGAGCAAGGAGGTTTTCTAGATTTTTTCAGAAATGCGATAGGAATAGAGGAGCCAAATCAAAAGTCTGTCCAATCTTCTCAAGCTGTAGCAAAGCAAGACCAGAAAAACAAACATGAGGTAAAAGATTCAAGTACAGACAAAGGCACTGGAATGACCAAACTACTGGGGTCATCAAAAGAATTGTTAACCATGGACACCACTACCTCAAAGTGTGAAGGGATTCAGAAACCACAAAGACAGGGTAGATTCAGTCTGGGTAGTGAACCTGATGTCTCCAAAGCATCACAGCCATCTCAGGGACGCATGCCTAAAAGTGCATCACAGATATTTACCCCTAATGTTAACGATGGACTGATTTTAGGGGGTTCTCAAACAATGTCACCAACTAGGTGTAATGAACCTGAACCTTCCACTAAATCAACAAGTGGACTGTTTGGTTTTTCTTTTGCAATCTCTGCACACACAAATAATGAGCAAACTGCTGGGAGAGGGCTACTGTCAACGTTTAGTGATTCTAGTTCACAACAGGTACCACTTCAAAGAAAATCAGATTCTCAATGTAATGATGGGAGCGAATCTGCCTTAAATACAACAAGTAATAAAATCTTGTCTTTATTTGGTATTTCCAACACACAAAAGGCTCCATTATTGAACCAAACTGCTGAAAAAACACCTAAAAAAGAGTTGTCAAGCATAGGTTCTGTGTTCAATGGCACTAGTAATCAAACCAGCACTCCACATACTGAATCATCAAATCAGGCTTCTTTTCCTAAAGAGACATCAGGAATAAAGGTTCTGCAAAATTCATCACCAACTAGGTCTGGCAGTCAGCAGTTCACTCATCGAAATACAAACAAAGATTTTCCAAATACAGATTCACAAGAGACAGGCTCGGTCTTTGGTGGAATATTAGGTAGCCTTTCCATCTATAATAAGAAACCAGTTAAAAGCTTGTTTTCTAGGATTGCTGGATTTAGCTCAGAACCTTCATCCACCCAGCAATCAACAACTGGTCCAGCAGCACATGCTGAAATTCCAGAGAATGTGCTACCCAAAGAGCTAAAGGGGATGAATTTGTTTAATGGATCACAAAAACCACAACCTACTGTAAGCAATCGTAAAGAAACAATTTCTCTAAAAGAGCCACATGGAAAAGATAATCATAGTTCACAAAAAGATACACCTCAAGCATCATCTGTTCAGAGTACATTTTTATCAAACTCCAGTGGAAATAAAGGATCCTCAAAAGGATTACTTTCAATGTTTGACAAACCAAGTCAGGAGCAAAATGCTAAGACTTGCCTTCAAATAAATGCACAGGCCGACCTATCCTCTGGAGCAGGTTCTATGGATAATGAGAAATCTACTAAATTGCAGATGGAATGTGTGCCCTCAGGATATAGTGCCCCTACCCTACAGCAACCAGTCTGTGATGATTCTGTGTTACTTGATGATGGACTGCCCATATCCAGCACCCTAAATAAACCATATTCTGTTCCTCTCCTAGATGAATCTCCAGGTACATGCTTGCTTTCAACATTTAATTTTCAGTCAAATGAAGCACCAGCTTGTACTTCTGTGGAAGCTTTCTCTGCTTTTTCAAAGGATATGACTTCCTCTTCTGGCAAAAAAACTGTACTTACGGAATCAAGAAGCAATTTTCTCACCTCTCCCACCTTTGCAGGACCAGAGGGTACCTCACAGAATGCAGCATCTGGTTTATTGTCAATGTTCAGTGGGTCAAAATCCCAAAATACAGCCCCTCAAGCTGGGTCTGTACTTGATGGAATTTTCTCAGGTAACACAGAAGAAAAGGACATTCCTGGCAAGAGTCTGTTTTCTATGTTTTCTGGACCTAGCTCAAAATCTGCCTCAGATGCAGAGAATCATGGATCTTCAACCTCAAAAGAATCACATGGAAAAACTTTTTTTTCCATGTTTGGTGGGACTTCACCCCCAACATCCTTGTTGGGAGAGGTTTTTCCTGGCAGCATTGCTCCTAAAGATGTTTCAGGGAAAGGTCTACTATCCATGTTTGCTGGTCATAGTTCAACAACATTACCCAGACAGACAGAAGCAACATCAAAAACACCTAAACCAGGTGGTCAATTTAATGTTGCCTCCTTTTCTTCTCAGGAAAGTACTTCAGAAGATATGATGTGCAGCAAAGAACAGAATCTTGAATTACAAAAATGTTCTAGACATTCTGAAGCAGATCACAAATTGGTTAACACTGTTTCAGGTCATGGTACTGAAAAGAAGGGTAATGAACCAATGACTTTGCAACCCCAATCTGCATTATCAGAACAACAAAACATTTTTCATGCCATTACTGAAGCAGATAAAGAAACTATAGAGGAAACAGCAACACAAGATAGTCGGCACATGACAGAGTCTTCAGCTTCTTCTCAAGAATCTGTTAGAGCTACTCATTCATCACCAGAACAAAATGAAAAAAAGAATTTGACACAAAAAGAGATCCAACATCGGCCTAAACAAGAAGATATGATGGCACAAGAATCTTTAACTGCAGACAAGCATGGTCAACCAGAATCTACTGAGGTGGAGAAGTCTGTTTTAGACACATCAGTTGATGTAATCTCTGGCTTTATGTCCAATATGTTCTCTAGTGGCAGTGGACCCTCGAAAGCATCAAACGGTCTTTTCTCTTCAGGACAAACTTCATTTTTTAAGTCCATAGCCACAAAAGAGTCACAACAGACATCCTCTCTTTTTGGCTTCCCAAGTAGGTTGTCAACTGACCCCCTTAAAAGTGATCTCCTTGGTATGTTCAAATCACATCAGGCTGGCAAACCAACAGAAGCATCACCTGCAAATTCCACTTTGAATTCTACTCCATCACCTGAATTAACTAAATTTGCTGTCCAAGATCAAGGAGTGCCTAATGATACGGTATCACCCTCAGGGGACATAGAGTTGACAAATCGAATTAAAACAGAATCAGAGAATGGAGACTCAATTACATATTTAACTTCGGTAAGTGTGAACCCACCTGAAGATACTCTCTCAACTAGGATTAGTAACGATGAGGTCATTGAAAGTGATAGTGTAAAGGAGAAACTAGTTGTAATTGTTGGAAATGCTGAGGATTCATTAACAGACAAGCCAGGACCAGCTCAACAGCCTCCTTCAAAACCAGCACAGTCCATGTTTGGCATGCCTGGTTTATCACCACCGAAGCTTAGTTGTAACACTGAATCTGAAGAGGCCAGGAAGTATGTTGGGTCTTTGTTTTCCTCAGCAGTGAGTAAGGATCTTCCAACAATGCCACAAACATATAATAACTATATTGGGGGTGGATTTATGTCGGGTTTCAAGTCGTTTTCAAGTTTATTTTCAGAGGAGAAGCCAACAGCATCAAATAATGAACCAACATCACTGGTTGGAGCAAAAATTGGGCTGTGGCAAAAAGAAGCACCTATAACTACAAAAAAGGAGACCACTCGTGTTGTTACAGAGCAGCCAAACTCGCCCATGTATGCAGAAAGTGCATCAAGTGAAAACGACCTTCGCCTTTTGGATTCTAAGGAAATGAAAGAAGATGTAAATAAAAATGACAATGAAATTAGGAATGGAACTGTAATAGATTTAGACAGATCTGAGTTTGAAGACAAGGAAAAAAGCACTGATTCTCTAGATAATTCAAATCACCAAATGGGTTTGTCCACACTTGAGGTAGATTGTCCAACCCAAAAAGAGCAGGAATTTCAGTTCCAGTTCCCAGCCTGTGCAGCTCCCTCTTCTGGATTACAGCTGGAATACAAGGAGCCTTTGGGTGCAAAAAGGCTAGTAGCATCATAAATCTCTCCCAAACAATTTATGATGACCAACCGTCAACATTAGCATCAGTGGTAGTGCCTTCCTCTGTGATGTTTTATAAATCCACTTTTTTGATCAAGTGTGCATACATGTAGTCATGTAGTATTCCAATTTTGATGTCTTGTCTGTTCCAATATTCTCATATTCTTTCTCATCCTAACCTTTCTCATTCACCCTACCCTGTAGCTAACTCCATCTGTTTTATATCATTGTTGTATTCGGTGTAGAATTTTGAAAATGTTTTTGTGACGTATCATGCTTATCTTTCCATTTTTGTCCCCATCCACGAATCAGTCCTGCCGGCAGTAGTCGTTTTGGATCTTCAGGAAACCTCAGTCAAGCCAGTTCTCCATTAAGTGAGATGGGCCAGGAAAATGTTTTAGGTGCAGAGCTGAAGGAGACCCATCACTCGTTCCACAGTACAGGATATCGCCCTCCTTCAAATGGACACCACACAGCCAATGAACATAGCTCCTGGGGAGAGGATGAGGGTTTGAAATCTTCTCAAGAGAAGGGGAGGCGTGAAAGCAGCACCGTAAATAAAGACAGTGTTTCTGAAGTGGTGAAGAGGCCAGAAATATCTCAAAAAAGGTATGGACAGTATACACACGTGGACAAAATTGTTGGTACCCTTCGGTCAATGAAAGAAAAACCCACAATGGTCACATAAATAACTTTAATCTGACAAAAGTAATAATTTAAAAAAATTCTACGAATGTTAACCAATGAAAGTCAGACATTGCTTTTCAACTATGCTTCAACGGAATTATTTAAAATAATAAACTCATGGAACAGGCCTGGACAAAAATGATGGTACCCCTAGAAAATACTGAAAATAATGTGACCAAAGGGACATGTTAATTCAAGGTGTGTCCACTAATTAGCATCACAGGTGTCTACAATCTTGTAATCAGTCAGTGGGCCTATATATAGGGCTCCAGGTCGTCACTGTGTTGTTTGGTGACATGGTATGTACCACACTCAACATGGCCCAGAGGAAGCGAAGGAAAGAGTTGTCTCAGGAGATTCAAAAGAAAATTATAGACAAGCATGTTAAAGGTAAAGGCTATAAGACCATTTCCAAGCAGCTAGATGTGACTACAGTTGCACATATTATTCAGAAATTTAAGATCCATGGGACTGTAGCCAACCTCCCTGGACGTGGCCAAGGGAGGAAAATTCATGACAAATCAAAGAGACGGATAATCCGAATGGTAACAAAAGAGCCCAGAAGGACTTCTAAAGAGATCCAAGGTGAACATCATGCTCAAGGAACATCAGTGTCAGATCGCACCATCCGTCGTTGTTTGAGCCAAAGTGGACGACATAGGAGACGACTAAGGAGGACACCATTGTTGAAAGCAAATCATAAAAAAGCCAGACTGGAATATGCCAAACTACATGTTGACCAGCCACAAAGCTTCTGGGAGAATGTCCTATGGACAGATGAGACAAAAATGGAACTTTTTGCCAAGGCACATCAGCTCTATGTTCACAGATGGAAAAATGAAGCATATGAAGAAAAGAACACTGTCCCTACTGTGAAACATGGAGGAGGCTCTGTTATGTTCTGGGGCTGCTTTGCTGCATCTGGCACAGGGTGTCTTGAATCTGTGCAGGGTACAATGAAATCTCAAGACTATCAAGGGATTCTAGAGAGAAATGTGCTGGCCAGTGTCAGAAAGCTGGGTCTCAGTCGCAGGTCATGGGTCTTGCAACAGGACAATGACCCAAAACACACAGCTAAAAACATTGGACTATTCTAAAGTGGCCTTCTATGAGCCCTGACCTCAATCCTATTGAGCATCTTTGGAAGGAGCTGAAACATGCTGTCTGGAAAAGGCGCCCTTCAAACCAGAAACAACTGGAGCAGCTTGCTGATGAGGAGTGGGCCAAAATACCTGCAGAGAGGTGCAGAAGTCTCACTGACAGTTACAGGAATCGTTTGATGGCAGTGATTGCCTCAAAAGGTTGTGCAACAAACTATTAAGTTAGGGGTACCATCATTTTTGTCCAGGCCTGTTCCATGAGTTCATTTTTTTAAATAAATCCGTTGAAGCATGGTTGAAAAGCAATGTCTGATTTTCATTGGTTAACATTCATAGAATTCTTATTTATTATTACTTTTGTCAGATTAAAGTTATTTCTGTGACCATTGTGAGTTTGTCTTTCATTGACCGAAGGGTACCAACAATTTTGTCCACGTGTGTATGTTATATGGATGTGCAAGACAAAAATCCCACCATGAGCTCATTTTAATAGCTACAGTATGTGATTCCAAATGCGAACCATACAGTATAGTGAGTAGGTGGTAGTCAGTTAACAATTGACCATAAGTTTTCATATGACCCCACTGCTTTTCTACGAACTTGAGTTCAAGCTGTAGTCTTGACATGGTCAATAGTTTTGCCTGTGATTTAAAAAAAAATCTATTTTGTTACTATTTAAAGTAGGGAAAAAGCAATAGCAGCAGGAATGGAGCCAGTATCTGTTGATAGGCACAATGATAAGGCTACTACACATCGATTTACTAATAAGCTCAGTTAGATATTTGAGAGAGCTTTGGTTCTATAATTAAGGATAGTTTCAAGTGTGATGCTTCCTTTAGCGTCCCATTTGAGTTATGGCACTTCATCTCATTGTCTCCCATTGATTGTAGGCATTTCTTTGTGCAAGTGCCAGCTAACTTCAACTAAACTATAAGTTTGTTCCAAAGCATGTGTGTCTGTTTCAGCATCCCGGATGATGGATCTGTTTCGTCTGTCTCCGCTTCACGTGTGCGCTGGATAAAGGCCTTCAACAAAGTGAGACTTCAGCTTGAGGAGGTATAATAGGGAGCTCATACCCTCCATCTCCTTTGTCTTTCCCTTTACCAGCTTATCCTTTGTCACTTAAAACACTATAGAGAATCTTAAATTCCTATTATGTAGCCCTATAATGCTTATATCCTCTCACAATGTTGCATTGACACCTTCTGTCAGGTAAGTATGAATCACATTTGTACTCCGGTTCACTCAAGACCAAATGTCATTCATTGATTGGTTGAGTTTCACCACATATTTGTTCTGGTATATATCGAAACCACTGCCACAACAAACACATATTAACATTGTTGTGTTTTACATGGTTAATTGTGTTGCATTGGTGCTCCTTCATCTCTCAATGAAATGTCAGGTTTTCCTAGAATGTCATGTGTACTTTTGCTTGGATAAAGCAAAAGTACTTCTGGATATCCGTGGCTGCTACTCCAGTCCACATATGCTTTAATCTGTAAAGGTCAGAAGCACTCTAGCCAGCGTAGATAACTGAAGGATATCATGGATATCTGAAGGAGTAATTAAGCATGGGCACACATCAGGGACAGATTAGTAAATCCTGGGTTCCTGGAAAAGAACATACTGTAAGCAGAATTGATCTCGCAATGTATGAGCTCATCTTTGACGAATTACAAATTGAAGTTAGGAAAGATTGACAGTGTTACATATAATATCCTAGGTACCCTCGCATGCCATTATATGTGATATGTTAGAATGCCATGCAAGTGTACCTAGCGCATCTTTGTATGTAATATGAGGGGCGTATCAAAAAGTTAAGAAATTATGCTGTATCTCCTTCCTCATACTATCTGGCAGTAGAATTTTCTATTGACGGTCGGACCACTGAGGATGAATTCTTGACGCAGAATGGAGTGAACGTCGAGAAAGGTGCATGCACTGGGTCAAGCGGCAGACCTGCCTTGCATTTCTCAGTCGTGGAGATGATGGGCTCTTTTGCTGTGGAGACGTTGACTCAGGATCGTCACCATACACCCAAGTTTCATCACTGGTAATGATCCTCCACATGTAGAACGGGTCATCTGCAAGATCTTGGCAGACACAGAGTGAGGCCAGCAGCCTGAGGATGAACTTGGCAGCAACATGTTCAAAATCACGCATGAAGATTGCCTGGACGGTTCCGTATGACACACAAGCAATGGCAGCAGCGTTGTGGATTGGTCTCCAACAATCATCATGCACAAGTTGCCAAATGATTTTGACATTTTCAGGGGTTGAGCTCATTGAAGGTCTTCCTGATCTCTAGTTGTATTCCAGTGATGCTCTTCCACTTTTGAAGAAGCACGCTGACAGTCAAAACACCTCGAATGACAAGTTTCCACGTGGCTGTAAACTGCAGAATCATGTCAGACATCTCTGTGGCAGATTTGGCTAGTTGTATGCAGAATTTCACATTTGCTCCTTGTTCTAACTTTCGGTGCATAATGAAACTGCAGACATTGTAATGCACATGGTCAGAATAGTACCAGCTGCACAGCTCCCGATGTACATAAGATTGATGGCATACTGATTTACAAAGATCAGTGCTCCCTGTGACTGTGCATGGGGTCTTGTGCTGCCATCTGTTGGCTTGTTAGGTACACTAGCATGGCTTTACGTTGTGTGCTAGTTACACTAGCGTGGCTCTACTGTACATGTGATGCAATAGGTACACTAACACTATTTTGGATGCATAAAATGATAAAAGTGCCATTTCCTGTCAGTTTATGGAAACAAATATTAAAGTTAATAAATGAAATATGTACAGTATTAGCGTGGTCTGGCGATTCGATTTAATAGCCTAAAAAGGACCTTAAAAAACTTCTGGGAAATCTTGGGAGTTTAGCTGGTTGAAATTCTAACAATTATTAATTAAGAGTTAGAAACACTCCTATAATCCTGTAAAACTGGCTCATGTTAGGTTTCAGACTAGCAGTAACCTTCATAATAGCAATAGCTATGAATTTTTCGGAATTTCTGAATATGACCTAAAAACATTTCATAATCATGTCAGATTAGCTCATGTGAGTTAGATGACTAGTGAAGCAGTAGAAACGAAACTCTCATGAAAAAGAGTTTGAAATAATCTGAGAAATCCTGTCAGGATGAATTATGCTAGCTTGCTAGCCCTAGTTCTAACATTTTTGAAAATGACAGAAAAGTCCTGACTGGTTGGCTGATGCTAGTTAACTGATTAGCACTAGCTGTGAAAATTTTAACATTTATGAATGTGACACAAAATCCTTTGAGAAATTCTGTCAGTAGCAAACTGACTGGGAGAATTATAACCCTCATGAATGCCTCATCCAATGTTCATACATGGAGCGAAACACAAGGCTAGCCTTCAATCTATGGTTTTAAACACACTGTGTCTTTTTCTTGTCTCACTCACCCGTCCAAATACGTAATTGAATTCAGATGTTCCAATCACGTCCATGTTTACTGGTGTATAAAATCAAGCACCTAGGCAAACAGAACACTTCTACAAACATCTGTGAAAGAATGTGTCACTTTCAGGAGCTCAGTGAATTCCAGCATAGTACTGTGATGGGATGCCACCTGTGCAATAAGTTCAGTCGTGAAATTTCCTTGCTCCTAAATATTCCAAAGTCAACAGGTGGTATCGCAAAAAAATTGGAAGTGACAGGGAAGTGGTAGGCCACGTAAAGTCGCACAGCGCGGGGTCAATGGATGCTGAGAGGCATAGTGCACAGAGGTCGCCAACTTTCTACCGTGTCGATAGCTACAGACCTTCAAACTTCATGTGGCCTTCAGATTAGCTCAAGAACATAGATAGCGCTATAAAATGGGTTTCCATGACCGGGCAGCTGCACCCAAGTTGTATCCATCACCAAATGCAAATCAAGCATTAGATGCAGTGATGTAAAGCATGCCGTCACTGGATTGACGAATCATGACAATTCGATATATGTTACTGGGATGTGGCTTATCCTTGTGCCAAGTGTAAAATTTGGTGGAGTGTGGATTATGATGTGGGGTTGAGACATTTTGGACAATTGGACACGAAAAAAAAAAAAAAAGACATGAATGAGCGAGTTTGGTGTGGAAGAACTTGACTGGCCTGACCTCAACCCACTAGAACACCTTTGGAAATAATTAGAGCGGAGACTGCGAGCCAAACTCTCAACCATCCAACATCAGTGTCTGACCTCACAAATGCACATCTGGAAGAATGGAAGAATGTTTCTCATAAACACAATCCTAAACCTTGTGGAAAGCCTTCCCAGAAGAGTTGAAGCTGTTATAGTTTCAAAGGGCGGGCCAACATCATATTAAACCCTATGGATTAGGAATTGGATGTTACTCAAGTTCGTATGCATGTTAAGGCAGACGAGTGCATGCTGTGCTGTTGATGGTGGATGTGGAGCAAAGCAGTACGTTAATATAACTACGTTAATGCTAATAAAGTACATGTATGCAGCAGTCCTGACACGAGGCTCCATTATGGTGATTGCTAGTGTGAGGGCTGGTGCGGTGCCAACGTAAACGCCGGCTAATTGTATAGAGTGGAAGTGAAAACGGGTTTTCTTGTACATGCTTAAAAATTTATGTCATGTTGGAAATTTGGAAGCGCTTGATCTGCACGCTTTTAAAAAGCTAATCATGTAGGAAAGTTAGCCGTAAGTCATTTGCTGTCTCTTGGTTGTGACATAGGTGTGTGTGACTAAAATACGGATAAAGCACAAGGAATCAGGGTAAATCCGTACGGAGTTTTAAATCTCAAGCATCTTCCACAAAATGCAAGAAAAAGATAGAAGTGAAGGATAAAAGAGATGAGACGGCAGACAGAGAAAGATTAGCTTAGTGCTGGAATTCATGCATGTGAGGAAACGGGCAAGGAGTGAAAGAAAGAAGGAAAGAAAGGAGAGATGGAGAGAAGGAGTGACACAGGGAGGGACAGTGGCGAGGTTGTCCAAGGGTGCGCTTCTAGACTGTAACATTGGCATGCACTGTACTCCATTCAGCTCACACGATAGAGTGCCTCCTTTTAAAAACCCACTTCACTCGTACCATTCCAACGAGGACGGCGCGAGCGCATTGATGGATTTTACCCCCTGGATGTTTTAATCACATGTGACACATGTGGATGGGTTTCTCAGAGTGAAGCGTCTTCTCCGGTGCTGTGAGGTAAGAGGATGTTTTTTGTCCTGATTTTGTCAGTTGTGATGTTGTTGATGATATATAAATATAGTCTTAAATACAATAATTTTCTGCATGTTTCTCATCAAACAGAAGTTTTGTTTTAAACATGTTGAGTTAATTAGAGATTCATATTATAGCCTATAATCAATAACTAATCGGTGACGTTGTGGTCTGTGCAACATGTAGGAAATATAGAAAGAGAATAAAACACTTAGCAGGGTAATATCTTATAGTCTTGGCTTGCAGCATCCAGACGATTTAGAGAGAGCTTGAGTGCAGGAACGAGATTAAGCAGGACATGGCCACGGAGAGCTAATTAACTTGATCTTTCAAATGGTTCATAAACATTTTGATTTCTGTTCTGATGGAATGAGTTTTATAATGCGCAGTAGCCAGATAATGCCATTTATTATTCAAGGGGTGTGTTCGAGTCAAACCGGGACTTTTGTTCTTTTCTTTTTTTTTTTTATTATTATTATTTTTTATGTGTAGAATAACAGACAATAGTTCTGCGCATAAAACCTCCTGTTGTTTCTGTTAATAATCCTCTCCTACACTAATGCACTTAGAATCAAAGTTGCAAGTTTTCTCAGTATGCCTGAGCCATGACCGGACTGCCTGAACCGCTGGCCTCCCAGGAACTCCTTTAATGGCCCAAATATGTGGAAGTGGCTTGGAGCGAGTTCAGCACTGCACGGTGAATATTGCAATAACTCCCAGCCAAGTTCCCCTAACGTGCAAGAGGTGTCTGTGAATGATTGTGTGTACAGTTCCCACAGACAGATGCGTCATGTTTAACTGCGGCTAAGAGTCTCATCAGCGTACTGTGCTTGAAGTCTTCTGTAAAGGTCAATCGTATTTTACACCGCCATTCACAAGAAATTGAATCACAAATTAAATGTCCCGGTTTGAACACTCCTTTTACTAATCTGAATTTCAGTTTTTGTGCATGTTACAGTAATTGTTCATATAATGTAACCAAACATGCATTAATGAATGAACCTCTTATATGTTAGATTTGTTACCATCCAGTGTATCCAATCAGTTGCATTAAATGGAAATGTATACAGTAATTTTTGGATATCTGCCTTTTAAGTTATCAAATTAGACTACTTATAGTTCACTAGCACTTATAGTTCATTAGGGAAATCATGATAAATCTGTAAGCATAATACTACAGAGTGAATCTTCGCTTTAAGCAAAAAAATGAACTGAAATGAATACTAACCAAGTTGTCATCAACTGCCAGACCTCAAATAACCAGACCTAACCAGAGGTTAATGCTCAGGTGTGGTTAGGATTAAGGTTGTTTGTATATAAATACAGATTTTTTTTAAATGCTGGATTATATGGCCAGGTATCCGAGATGCAAACTGATTTGCAGAAAGTTAATTTGAACTACAGATGAAGAACTTCATGATATTTAATATCCATACACTGTATCTATTATTGATATTTTTTGAAAATGATCATTCTGAAGACATCACAGTGACTAAAGATTTGTCATTTAAGTCAGTACTGTTTCTAAAATGGGTACTGATCAGGGCTGTCTAAAAGAATAATCTGAAATGCCCCATTTCATTCTCTGGGCAGCAAGCCAAAGCTTATCCTTGAGTGCCACCACAGCAAACACATATTACTGGAATCTCAGTTACAATCATGTCGACTGCTCGGTGCATTTAGGAGCATAGCAGGACTTTGTCTGAATTTCAATGACCATCTCATTGTGCATTGGCCATTAGCTGTGCATATTATTATTATTGCATACGAGGGTGAAATATATTGCTGTTGCTTGCTCTAGATGTCGACTGACCTACTTATTCTCATTGAAAGTGATTCATTATGTATGAGACGGTGTAGCCTTGAAAAAAACAACTGTTTTTTAATTGTAATTTTCCTATTATAGTACACATTTAAGATGTTCGAGCAGTTACAGTAGGTTTTCCCGCATTAACTGTAATGATTTCAGTAGTTTCTTAATGTATACTACAGCTATACAGCAATATAAAGGGGAAAAGAGTCCCTGCAATTATTCTACTGAAAAAAGACCAGCTAAATGTAGTGTCAACCTGTCAGACCGGGGAAATGGTAAAGCAGCCATTAGACTCAGCAGGGCTCTAAATGACAGTGGTGCCTACAGCTGGACTGCTGTAACTTTCAATTGTTGGAATTGCAAGCTGAAATACCAGCCTAATCTAAATAAATTTTAAAGCCAGAAACAGAAAAAAAGAGAATTAAAAGCATATGCAGCAGTTTGATTAAGAAAGCAATTTCTGCTCAGTCACCACTTGGCTTAAATTACCAAATGTACTTGTATTTGCAATTGAATAACTTTGAAATAATAGGATAAATAAAAGGATTTCAATGTGCTACAGGTGACCATTTGCCAAGTGCCTAGATGTTGATCAGCATGCACGGCACTACTAAGGGTATATTTGGCAACGCTTGAACATCTGATGCTCCGGGATGTTACCACGAAGTCATAGTGATGAACGGGATGAGACATATGAAACTGGCATCTTCCACTCCAAAAGAAAAGAACTGGGCAAGAAGAGAGCCCAGAGCCTCAAGGTTCGGCATAGCCTGTGCAAGAAGATTCAGAAAGTTTTTCAGGGTCCAGCAGAGATTGACACTTATGACATTCAGCATACCTCCGCAGAAGTTGAGGAAGACATGTTCATCTGTGGAATAAGCCAAGAATCTTCGAGTCATGGGGCTGGTATCGCCTCAAATAAAAGTCCCCTTAAAGCAGACAAACACTTGCTAGGGGAGATGGATTTAAAAAGTGAAAATACCATCAAGATCCCGTGCTCAGTACCAAGTACAAGCCTTGGTTCTGACTATAAAATCTTAGCTGATTCAGAGTTTATGGACCAAGGAGCTAACATGGAAGAGACACAAAAACCTGCGAAAGAAGCAGCTGAAAATGAAGGAAGAAGCAAGGAAAGACATTCCAGCACCATAGTAGAGCATATTTTGAAAGAGCTTCAGGGAATTAATAAAATCCAGGAGGAGATCTCAGACTTGAGGCAGTACCTAAACTCGGTGAGAGGCTCTGTTGATGAGGTGTCATTCTGTGTGGACTCTGTGCTGATGGAAATTGAGGGTCTCTATTCTGCAAGTGCTACTCGTCAACCTTCCCCTCAAAGGCCAGCACTTCATCACAGGAGCATTCAGAACAATGTAGCAGCTACACCAAGACATAGAAGTCCTTTGTTAATGAGGCCTGAAAAGATTGAAACGCCCTATTGCGATGTACCAGGAAAGACAAAAGCGCTTCATGCTGAGGTTTCAGACAACTCTGAGGAGTCACCCCACAGAATCCACCCTTGCAATTACCACAACCATGATGGGGTTTATGGCCAGGATTTTCCTAGTTCCAGTTCCTTGTCAGGTCAAAGCTTTAAGAGTTTGGAGCATAATCACAGTTACCGTTCCATGGAGGTAGATCTGCGAAGGGGTGGCTGGGATACCTCAAGCATGCGTTTAAGTGAGAGTGGAGAAGGAGGATGGAGTGAGGAGGATTACTGCTCTTGCCAGAATAGTCTTGATAACTTGGAACACCACAGACAACCTGATACCTGGTGTAGATATAACGCTGGAGCAACTGGCAGCACTCCGGGCCATTCTTCCCGAAGCAGCTCTGAGCACCTTTCTTTACTGTTTGGACAACAGTACAGCTCACTATCCAGTTTGTCCAGTGCTCCAGACTGGAGACATCCCAGGAGACATACAGGCCCTGATGTGGACTGTGATTGCTCACTGAATTGCCCATATTCCCGTAGTTCAGGTTACCACACTATGGATGCATATGCCGATGACCTGTGTAGTGGCCCGTCCAGAAGCATTAGTTGTTCCACTATGGTGCTGACAGACTATGATGACCACTGCCAAGATTTGCAGTCGTCTTGTGAAAATTTTTTGAACCCGGATGCGTGTTCTGAAGACAGTATTGAGAGAGACTGGAACAAAAAGGATAACTCGATCATGTCCAAAAAACATCTTGGTCCAGATGTTTCTCAGAATATGGGTAACTTTGTACAACATAAAATTGGGATTGATGCAATGCAGATGCACCAAGCCACGCTGACCTTTCAGTCTGCTCTTCATGGAGCCATGAAGAGGGTTGACAAACGTGATGACAAAAATTCTGACATCGCCGAACAGTTTTCAAATGATCTTGTGGAGGATGACTCAACTGTAGAAGGATCTGATTTGGATCAGGTAATACTATCTAGCTGCGAGACCTTAGATCAAGGCTTGTCACCTCACAAGAGGAACGAAGCCAGGAGATTTGACTCACAGATTTTTGATCCTCAGGAAACTACTTCCGGTACAGTGTCTCCTTTGTTTAATCAAACCGGATGCCTCTCAGTGGAACAGTCATCCAGTGGAGATGAAGCTCCAACAGATCAGGAGCTTTTGCAAAAGGCTGATTCTCTTGAGCTTATCACAGATATGGTGACCGTAGAGAGCTGTCATGGCGAGATGGGTTCCGAGGAGATGAGCCAGTTTGCCTGTGAAGGCACTGAGCCAGGATCTCTGGCGATAATCCTTGAAGCAGAGGCCGAGATTGATCAGGTAGAGGCTCAGGTAACCTCAGGCAACAATGATCCTGATCAAGGTGATCCTCATCATCACAAGTGCCTTGCCAATATCCAGCGTGTTCTCAAGGAGCAAAGACAAAGACATAGGTTGTCTCAGATTTCGAGACAGTCAAGGCAGAATTTTTCAGAGGAAGAATTCGATCCAGGTATAATTTATGTACAAACTTGTTTGTCTTTAATTTCTTTCATTGTTTGCAGGAAACTTACCATAATTGTTTGTCTTGATCTGTGTTGCAGAGGAAAGCAGAGAGGTTAATCAGGTCATTTTAAAACATTTTGGTCAAAGTTACATTCACACATTTCCATCATGTCCAATTTATTAAAACAGTCATAACTAAGAGCATGCTGTCTTTATAAATGCATGACACCAGTGAAGAATTGTATTGTCCTCAATTTTAGTAACTTATGCCTGTTTTTGTTACCATGTTGTTGTTTAAAAGTCCTGTCTTCATCATGCTTCTTCAAAGGAAGCACGAACGTGAAGCAGTTGTCTCCTTGCTAACTTCTGATTACTTAATGAATGTGGTGAAACTTAACCAATCATGCATTCATCATTTATCTTAGGTTTTTGGTTTCTTTTCAAAGTGTAGTCTAATGACTAAAATATCAATCAGAATTGTTTCCCTGACTAAAATAGAGACGGGAGGATGGAGACAGTTCCAGACAGGACTGGATCAAAGCAGGGTGAGTTAAATTTTTTTTCCCCTTTTCTCCAGTTGAATGTTTTAAGTTGAGCTGCTTTTTGTTTAAAACATAATTTTTTTAAAGCATGCAGTTAAGTCCACACCCTAAAATTATCAAATCTACAGTCAGTCAATCGATCCAGTAGGAGCCTTTACAAACAGACGCCTGCTCCATGGCAGGATCATTTCCAATCCGTGATGGGTCCTTGGTTGATCCGTGACCGACCCGTGAACAGACCCCAATCCCCCTCGATGACGCAGTGAACGAAGCCCCACCCCATAAACACCCTCTTGCGCTGTTCTAATAAGCTGGTTGCAACCCTGTATAGTCCCGCCAGGGGGAGCAGTGACTGCTCCAGTTAACTGCAGTTCTTGCATTCAAGATATGTTCTCTTCAACATATTTTCATGACATACGAGTTAGATATACAGTGTCAGTGTCTGAGTACCAGTCACTAACTATGCTTTAATGGTCAAACCTTTCATGCATATAAGACACCGTGCCGCTGGAAGTTACTGCATTGGCTACATGTTTTTATCATTACATGAAGGATATCATCTTGCTGTGTCACTCTCATATACTTTCAAAATAATAATATAAAAGATTTTAAATCTTTTTAAACAGACACTTGTGGCTGCCTTTTGTCTCGTAGTGCTTAGGGTTAGGGTTAGGGTTAGGGTTAACCCTAACCCTAACACTAGCTAAAAAATTAGTAATCAAAATCATAATATTTCTTAATGTGGTATAAATGTGGACAGTTGGTAGTTGGATAGTAAAAACTGAATATTTAATTAAGCAATTAAATATTTAGACACACAGGAGTGAGTGCTGCTGTACTGAATATCAGCATGGCTGCACTGCGGATATAGTCACAGCGGCGTGTCCAAGTACTGAAGATGCGGCGCATGACCTTGAGCGTGATATTGCTTTAATACAACAGTTTCACAAAGATCATTTATTATCAGCCGCTGCTCTCTCCTCAGAACTGCGGACCGTACAGACCTGCTTTCACTCATGCTGTGGTGAAATTGTGTGCAGTGTAATTAACGATTAGATAACACCTCTGATGTGGAGTGATGCATATGGTTAAACATCTGGTGCTGTTATTGTCCATCTTCACCACTCGCGACACGCCTCTCGTCCAAGCAGATTACTTAATCATCACTTTGTTGTTACTTTATTTGTTACTTTGTTGTCTATTGAAGTGGGAGCGGCCTGTTTGGGATTGACAGCATGCCGGATTTGCGGAAAAGGAAACCGATCCCTCTGGTTAGCGATGTGGTAGGTACTCGTGTATAATTCCCTGTAATTACAAGAAAACAAAGCCTTATGTGTGTTTTTTTTTTTTTTTTATTGCTTTATTGTAGACAGTGCTAGTGCCGATTAGATCAACCTAAATTAACCTAACTGCATTTTATTGCTTAGTTTAAAAAAAAAAAAAAAATCTAATTTAGAATTTAGTAACTGTTTATTAATCTTGATGATTTGATGATTGCGGTCTAATAATTTTGATTACAGCTGGTAAGAACTTCTTAATTTCGTTAATAATCGTTCTCGCTCTACTTTATTTTATGACATCGTAACTACTAAATAAGTTCTACTAATGTTTTGCAAGTTTCTTCCTTGGAAGACATTTGATTTTCTGTTTAAACATCAGCACAGTTATTATTGCACTTGTACTGTACGTACCTCATGCGAATGATTTCCAAGCAGTTTCACTAATAATCAGGAACAAAGCTGCCTGTAAATGTGGTAGAAGTGTTGATGTAAAATCCGTTATATTTCCACCCATTTCACTCATTTGCACCCAGTGTAATTAATCTCTGCCCCTACAGTATATACTCATTATATATGCAAATTATTCTGCACTGTGAGCATGCACTTCAGGTTGGATGCTAACTGTATTTCGTTGCCTTGTACCTGCATGTGCAGCGACAATAAAGTTGAATCTAATCTAATCAAATTTTCGTGGAAATAAACCTCTTACCTCTCTTGAATGCATTCAATCCTTGTTTCCAGGCTATGGTAAGTTTAAAGAGCGACATGACCCCCCCCCCCCCCCAACTCCACACCTTCTTTTTTTTTTTTTTTTTTTCTTGTTGATGTTGCAGCTAAATCAACTCTAGCTGTTGTTTCTGTTCAATAGGAATGGACGGTACTGATTTTTAATGTTTTCTTTTTTTTTTCAAATCAGTATTTCTCCATTCCGTTAACGTGCAAATACGATTACTTAAGATCCTCTCCTCTACTCTATCTTCACCCCGTTGTCATTTTTAAACTGGAATTCGTTTTGCTTCCTGGTATTCAGGCATGATAAGGCATCTGCCATGCAAATGAGGTATACCTGTTTGTCCATGGAAACCTGTCCATGTGCTGTTTGTGTTCATGTTCAGTATTTGCACACTAAAACATAAAGAGTCATTGTTCCTGCATCATCCAATCACTAGACCTTCCATGCATAGGCATGTGACACACTTTTAAGCATGATACTGTATGATTCCATATCCTGTTGAATTGTGGACGAGTGCTACTGTAGTTTACGGGTTTATTAGTGAAGCTCGGGTTCCTTTCTCGGCCCTCGAACCTTTATGCTCTTTAGTTGATTGAGTCCTTACTGTATTTCCCAGCGCATCCGCTTCTTGTTGTGAGTTTCTCAGAGTTCCACCGAGCACCAGTGCTGTTTATGGGATAGGATGCGTTTGGAATCTCATGCTTCTCCTTGGTTTTTTTGTGCTCTGAAGAATTATTTCAGTATGTTGAATAGTAATTTTCTTTCCCCGTGAAATAGGCAGTTGTCCAGGCTAGAAAAGCAGGCATTGCATCTGCCATGGCCTCCCGAGCCTCCATTAAAGACGAGGAGCTGGTGAGTAAGATGTTAAATTTTTTTCTTTTTCTTTGATCTTTCACCAAAAGCAAAGTCTGTGCTGACCGACAGGCTTTTTATCAGAACTGTATGGCTTCACATTCTGACACTAAACAATGCTGGTCAGATCTGGGTGATGTG